>CM038792.1:114702122-115302122 GCA_021764765.1 Vicia sativa | reverse complement strand
TGGGCAAGGAAATCTCCACTACTGAAAACCTCATCAGAAAATTGATAGGTTTTGAAGGAGAAGGAGTCACTCGTGTTCCTGAAGGAAGATTTGATATGTATGGAGTATATGCTAAAATCTTTAGCCCTGGTACTGCCTCAAACAAGATTGAATATTTGAAGAATCAATACCAGATTTGGGCAAAGATCATTAACATATGTATTCATCACAGGAAGGAAACTAGTTCTCCTGACTACATTAATGCAGATCAACAATATCTGCTATTGTGTCTTGGAACAAATGTAAAAATTGATTTTCCCTATCTTCTCTTCAATCATCTATGGACGCATGTTAAGGAAACCAGGAAAGAAGAAAAAACAAATATCCTAAGTCCAAAAGGAATTGGATACGTATGGCAAGATTGATATTAGATATATGTCTGGGGATCTGTCACTAAAAGGAGAATTCCTCTAAAATATTTTCCTTCGTTCAACTCTGGTGATCATTCTTACAACATTCGACAATTCATTAAAATATGCAAAAGGAATGGCATTCCAATTGATCCAGCATGGCTTCAAGGCAGAAATACATAAAGCCCAAATGTCAAGAGAAAGAAGAGAATAAGAGGAGATGGAGAGGGTCCTTCTACAAGACCCCACAAATCTCAGAAGAAGAAGAAGAAGACCTCATGTATATCTTTTGACACCATCTCTGTTATAGATTCTGTAAATATAGTAACATCTAATACATTTCCCACTCAAACTTCTATTCCTCATGCACCACAAACTCTAGGAAACGTAGATGTAGACATTGACCTCACCATTCCATCCAAACATCATGAAATTAAACCTCAAATTGCTCAAGTATTATCTAATATAGATAATTTTGATATTTCAAATACAGAAGTACCACCACAAACAACTCAAACACCACGATCACCACTCATCACACCACCAAGTTCTCAACAGGAAATCCTTGTTTCTGCTTCCCACCAAACTAATCCAAATGTTTCTTCTGAACATCCACTTCCAACAACCCCCATTAGACTTTTGTCACCAAAATCTTCTGAATGGTATGATGGTCCTTGGAGATTACCAGGAATCAATGTGCCCCTGAACACACAACCTCCTTCTACTATTCCATCCACCAATATTTTTGCTGTGAATAAGTCTCTAGAACTTATCCCTTCTTCATTTTCTGAACCTACCATCAGTACCATCTCTCCAGAACTTCCACCACCTCACTCCCCAGAACATACCTTCAATCCACCTTCATCAGAACCTCAACATTTCATACCTTTCCCTTCCCTACAAAACTCACCTATCTTCACTTCAGAACCTCAACAACCTCAACATCTTGAAACTTCTAACCTTCTGAGGACTGTAGTTGATCTCTAATCACTTATTATAATAAGAAAGTTGTTCCAAAACCTAGATGTATTGCATAATTTTGTTAGGGTATAGATTAATATTAAGAATCCACCGTGTCGATGCTCGTGGAAAACATTTAGAAGGAGATTCAACGCTTAATCCCTTAAGCTCAAAGAAGTGTGTTACTTTCATGTTCATGAGAAATTCACTGAGTCTCTGAATGTATTGATGACAACAGTTATGAATATCTGGAATAAGAAGCCTCTTTTGCAGCTGGACAACGCTCCATGGAAACCATCTTCTGAATCTCTGGATATCTCTGAAGATAAATCTATTGAGTCAGAAGTTGCAGATCAAAACTCTTTGGAAATGGTTTTGTATCGACAACCTTCTGCTTCTTGTGCTAAAGATACTTCTAAGAAAGTGCCAACGCTTATGATTGATCTTGACATCTTATTCTCCAGAGCTTTTTATCCTGAAGCTGTTGCTTCTACCTCCAAGGCTTTCACTTCTGAAGATGGTGCTCAAACTTCTCTTGTGCTGGAAACTCTGAAAGAGTTGAAGAAAGAAAATGGAGTTGTTCGTGAATGTTTGGACAAGCAAGACGAGATCAACAAAGATATCAAAACTTGGATGGCGAAGCAAGAAAAATCTTCTAATGAGATAAAAAAATCTCCTTCTTTCTCTAGTCTCTCGTCAAACTTAGTCTCTATCCGTTTGAAACTTCTGTGCATCTAGTTTTTTGTTTTTTTAAACAAATGTCACTGTGTGGTTTTGACATCCTTTATTAATCATTTGGATAATTTTTAAATTGTCTTTACAATATTTTATTTATGCTTTTTGATAATGACGAAAAGGGGGAGAAACTTATGATTTTGATCTGATTTAAATACAACAGTTATTGGGACTAAAGTCTCAAACTAACAGAAATACAAGTGTATTTGTTTCTAAAGTATGCAGGGATATCTAAGCTCTGAAAGGAAACTCTAAAATAAGAAATCTAAGCTTTAAGCTCTAAGCTTTGAGAAGTAAACTCTGAAAGAAAGACTTCATAAGCTCTGAAAGAACAGACTCAGGGAAGTTCTACTGTGTATTTATTCATTTCGCAATATTTATCTCAGGGGGAGATTATCCATCCCAGAGGGAGATTTTCACACACACACACACACACACACACACACACACATATATATATATACAAAATTTCTTAATCAAAATCTGAATGTTTTTTGTCATCATCAAAAAGGGGGAGATTGTTAGAACATAGTTTGGTTCTAATCACATCTTAGAGTTTTGATGATAACAAATGAAATAAATTTTGTATAGTAAATTTATACTCTGATGAGTATGTTTGCAGCTGATACTCTGATAAGTATGTTTTTCATTTCAGATGATGTTCTGACTCAAGCACTCTAGAAGTGAAATATTAACTTACACTGAGCAGATAAAGAATCAGAAGTTCTAAAGATGAAAGAAACTTCTAAATTCGCACGCTCAAGCAAACTCTGATAGAAGCATGCTGAAGCAAACTCTGATAGAAGAATATCTAACAAAGTCTGACAAAAGATAAAGAGAAATAAAAATAGTCAAGACTTCAAGTTCTGGGACAAACTCTGCTACAGTACCGTTAGACATTTAAAGCTAAAACGGCTGAAGCACTCAACTGGAACAAAGTTCGAGATTCATTAAAAATACAAAGTACAAGCAGACAAGCAACATTAAATGCGTTCTCATTGTTCAAGATAGCAACTGACAAATTCTTGAACCTATATATAGAAGATCAAATGTTTAAAGAAGAATATATATGGTTGCATGTTATGCATTTGTGAACTCGCGCTGAACTCAAGCAAGCAAGAACATTTTGATTATTGAGTTTATCATTTGTATTGAGCTTAATACTTAGTGAAAAATCACAGTTGTGATAAAGCTTATTAGAAGAAAACTGAAACACTATTGTTAAAAGTTATATTGTAATTGTTCCTTGAGAGACCAGTTGGGTTAGATTTCTCGAGAGGGCTAGGACTAGAGAGTCTAAGAGGTGTTAGTCACTTGCAGTTGGCTTGTGCATTATATTGTTAGTCACAACAGTTGGTTGTGCAATTGTAATCAGTTTGATTATAGTGAATTAAGTCCTCGTTGAGAGAGGCAAAATCACCTTGGCGGGTGGACTGAAGTAGTTTGAGTTTTAAACGAACCAGGATAAAAATACTTGCATTTTATATTATTGCTACGCTCGAAAAAGAAGGAAAAACTTATTCAACCCCCCTTCTAAGTGTTTTCTAAACCTTCAGCATTCCCACAAGAATATATAGGTGACATCCGATCACATTGGATTGTCCCTTCCCATCTTATCATAAAACTCATAAACAATAGTTTTTCTTGGTTTTTGTAAGCATCGTATAGAGGTTTTGTCATTATAGGTGCAAATATGTAAATGGTCAAATATTTATAGGTTCTCTTATTAGAAGTTTTGTGTAACCCAAATGTCATTATAAGCATTGTACATTTGGTTTCCTAAACAATGTAAATTTGATATTTTGTGTTACGTTATGTATAAAATACAAATTAACTATTATGTCACATAATTTGTAAGTTTAGTGTAAAAAATGAATCAGGTCGGTGAAAATGAGATTTAGTATAACAATATACCCCTCAATTATTTACAAAATCCAACGCAAATACTATATTTTCCCCCTTGAATATTAACTAAAACCGAGAGGTATATGGTGCATGTTATGTAGTTTTGAAAAAAAATGTTGTTGTTGGGAATCAAACCAATGACCTTTTTACCTATCTCCTCGATTATTTAGAATTTGAGGGGTAAGATGGAATTTTTTCATGATGTCCTTCATTACCTCACCTATGTAATCGATGTAAAATTCCTTTCGCGTCTGAGGTAAATTGGGTATATTTGTAGTAGTTGTTTCTTTTGGAAATAGAAATTTATGTTTTGTTATTGAGTCTGTCTTGCATGTCTAGGACAACTTAGAGTTGTTGGAGGCTTTTAAGCATCTCTTATCCAAGGATATGTATTTGTGGTGGAGATTGTTTAGAAGTTTTTCTTTCAAGAATTTGGTGTGTAGATTAAGAGATCGACAAAACTTGGAAAGTATTTTGGCCGATGGTCGAATAAACTAGAATTTGTGGAGTCAAAATGGAAGGATACATTAGTAAGATTAAACCAACTTCTTTTGTCGAAGATGGTGGAGCCTCCAATGAGATCAGGAGAATTAATCATCATAATAGCATCAACAATGTTTCATGTAATAACTATTCGATTAAATTTTGATGTTGCTATAATCTGAATATAATCGTTTGTTAAAATACTAAACATCAGTGAAGAGACAATGGTCATCAAGGGAATTTGAGATAATCTAATGTTAATTCCCAAAGGCGCATCATTGTCCCGCTATGGAACCAAAAATGATAGATGTAGGGTGAATTATGCATGCTAAGGCGTTGTTTTACGGTGAGACTATGAGAGCTTCTGATAGGAGGAACAAAGTAGACTTGTAATGTTAATACTCCAATGCCTAAGTCATTGAACAGTGGAGGAGACATTACTACAAAAAACACATTTCACCTCGGATACAAAATGCACTTAACCTCGACTAGAAAAGTGAGGTAACTAAGGGCGTCATGAAAAGTATCAACTTAATGCTTCAATTTTTAAAACATCGAGGGAAAAATGCTTAATCACATGGGTTCAAAACCCAACCAATGCACTTTTAATATTTTCAAAACTAGTGCATCAAACCTCTCTGTTTATCAATAACACTGAGGGGTAAGATTGATATATCTTTTAATCTCGTTAAAAAATACATAATATTTATAAGAAATTTTTTACCCATAATAATACATTATTTAAACATAATATTTCTGTAAAAATATATAACAAATTTGGAATCGAATTCATCGTCATCACTGTTGATGAATATCAAATGTTGTATCCTCATTTCATTGAAATGTTGTGCAAGAGAAAATATTGGGGGAAATATACTTCAAATCTCGTTAGCATTTATTTGTTACTGATGTTAAACAAGAAAAGAGTTAGTTATACGAATGAATATATGATTATTGAAGAACAACATTAAAAATTATTATTGAATAACACAAACCTTAAACCCAATTTATTTTTCTACTCTTGTAATCCTTCGTAGAGAACTTTACTAAGTTTTTTACACTTTAAAATTTTTATGTTATATGTTTCATTAAAAATTATTGATATTCATAATAATTTTATAATGAATGTCTGTTAGGTTTTACGCAGATCACTAATGGAAGTGTCTTGAGCATTGATACTCATGAACGACACATATTTATTTAAGAATAGTGATCAATATTCTCAATTATCACGCCAAAATTATATCCTCGATTTCTTACAAAACAGAGGTAAAATGTGTTTGTTTTTTAACAATACATTGTTTACATAGAATATTAAATAACATTATTACAATCAATGCAATGTTATCATAATAGTTATTGTTCTTGTAGAACGACACATCTTTGCTCTAATCTAGATCATGTTGGATACATTTTATGCTCATTATTTTAAATTTTTATGGATTGCATCCAAGCAATTTCTAAAGAATTATTTGCTACAAGTAAGGAGTAATCAGTTCTAAACATTTAAATTTTTTTTGTACCTGCAATCCACCATTGAAAACTTTTTCAAGTTTTTTAAGTTCTAAAAGTTCATTATATTGAGCAAATGTTATTAAGACAAATGTTTTCATAAGAAATATATATAGTGGTGGGTGTAGATATTTTGTTGTGAATTGATATCTTGGAAATATATTGAGCATTGTTCCTTTAAGAATGTTGGGTAGAGATTAGTTGTTTTAATTGTATAAAAATTCTCTCGATTTAAAAAAAAGAGGGGAAACATATTTTTATTTTAAATAGAAAAAAAAAACTAAGCCCCTTGGTTTTCTTCTAAACTGAGGTGAATAGTATTTTTTTAAACATTACATTGTTTACACAAAATATTTTTAAAAACCATATTGATCATCATCGCTGCAATTTTTATATTTTGTTGCATATATCTTTTCAGAGATTGAGCAAACCTTCTTTGTTTAACTTAGAAGCATGAATAATTTATGCACTTGAAATCTATCATAAGGAACGTTTCCAACATTTTTAATACAGAGTTGTTCTAAAAATACAACAACAACACTATTATATAAGATAAACTGCAAGGGAAGAAAAATGTTTTGTTTAACGATAGAAGAACATTGAAGATTTTTTTGTTTGCAATCCATCCCAAAGAATGATGCGTACTAGTTTGAGGCGGCAACATATAAGTTAGGATTAGGATAAAATCTGTTTAACAAATGTTTTTACAGTAAAATATGATTATATCATCCCTCGGTGATTTAGGAAACAGAAGGGATAAATCATTTAGTTTTCACTTATAAACAAATAAAAATATAAACTGCAATAGTTGGGATTCAAAGAATATGTTATTTTTATCTTTATATAAAAAAAATGGCGCACCTTGGCATAATACCTAGATTTTTTTTCTAACTAAGGTGAAAGTTGATAGGGCATGAGTCATGCTTTCATGATGTCAAAACCCTACACTACCCTAAATATGGTTCAAGTCTCTGTGGATAAGAAAGATACACAAGCTTGGCATGAAAACTAAAGAAAACAAACATTTGGCAACAAATCTCGCAGATGCGTCGACGCATGCATTGCTCCGGTCGACACACACGTTTGTGCCACCGCTGGGTTGTTTTGTGCCGACCCATTGGTCGACCAAACAAGCATCCTGAACTAAGTGGGAAAAATTATGACATCTGCATCGACGTAACCCCCTGGTGCGTTCGACGCATTCAGAATTTTTGGCCCCTCCTTGGGCTCGGTTTATGTTGCGTTGACCCTCCTGGAGCAGTCGACCGCAACTTAAAAATCTCCACTTTTCTTTTTAATTTTTTCTGCCTTGTTATTGGGTTATTACTAACACATATAAATAGTGTTTTATTTCATTTTTAGCAGTTAACAAGAATAGAGTGAAAGATACACATAGATAGCATTTCATCTTCATCCTCTCTTCTCAAAATTCAACTTCTACAGATAATCTTAGGTGTTGAATCAAGACTCGTGTAGTGGTGATAATGTGCAAATTGAAGATTCATTTCTGATTTAGGTTATGCTTTGGGGGCTTGTTCTTGAATAAAACCATTATGATTTTGCCCTCCAATATTCCAATTGGAAATGGGGTTTTTGGTACAAGTCTTTGCTTCAATGGAATCAGTCGAGTGAAAGGGTCGAAGAACGGTGGGTTCGCTCAATCAAGTAACGGTAGCCGGAGGATCGTGAAGGAAGATTTGGGGTCAATCTTGTTCGATCAAAATCAACTGAGAGAAATAATTAGTGTAGCAAATTGGTTGTGCTTTGAGTATCGTTAGTCGGAGGTTTGTTCGAAGGGATCGACGCTTGGTTTGGATCGAACTAAGGAGAGGGAGGAGGATAGCTTCATCACCATCAGTTGATTTGTGTGAATTGGGAACTATTTCTTCACCTATTACATTTTGCAATTTTATAAAATTATCTCAATTCTAGATTCTAGAATTGGGGGAAGACGTAGCCTACGTGAGGACGACAAAGGGAACTACCTTAACAAATTTGGTGTTCTTCTTCGCTTTTTACTTTTTATACTTGCTTGCTATAAATTGTGTTATTCGAATTTTCAAACTTGCTCCGACCGAATTTTTGTTGCGTCGAGCTCAATTTA
Organism: Vicia sativa; assembly: GCA_021764765.1. NCBI lineage: Eukaryota > Viridiplantae > Streptophyta > Magnoliopsida > Fabales > Fabaceae > Vicia > Vicia sativa. The sequence continues at coordinate 115,294,034 of CM038792.1, read as the reverse complement.
CTACATTGGTAACAATCCGTTTGGTTATTACTTAAGAAATTTTACCATCGCAATTCGGTAAACTCAAGCCTTATGGATTTTGCACACAAGTTGTTTGATAAATTGATTCACACGCAAATTATTCATTGTGCTAGACTTTAATCTTAAGCAAACTCATTGGAAGTATTGCATACTCATTGAGCTTGTTTAAGTGATTGATTATTTGAGTATTAATCGCATTGATTCACATTTTTCTCATATTATCCCGTACGGTTCGCATATCTGATCTTTTCAATAGTGGATCGTTTAGATGATTGAAAATTCAGGGAGATTTCACATTAAATTTTTAAAAGCGTAGAATTTTAAATAAACGATCTATTCAACCCCTGTTCTAGATTGATCACATCGTGTAACAAAAGCTTCGTCGTGAAATGTATTATTTGTTGTAGTCACTATTATAAAAACTCGTTGTAACATCGGGTGTGAAATGTGTTTTATCTCAGCAACCTAGGTGAGGTTAGTAAGATCGTCATGAAAATTATCTACTTAACACCTTGGTGTTTTGGAAAACTGAGGTTAAAATTGAAAATGTCATTGGTTCGATCCCTAGGAACTATATATATATATATATATATATATATATATATATATATATATATATATATATATATATATATTTTATTTTCTACATTTTATTGTGCTCTTCATATAGCTATCGGTTTTGTTTATATTCCGAGGTAATAAGGTGTTAACATACCTTAGTTTTAGATGAAAATCGAAGGGTTAAACATGAAGATTTTTGGCTATATTTTCAATTTCATTGGCCCCTTATATCATTTTTTGCTTGTATCATTTTCACTGTCATGTATCATATCATTATAATAAATCTATTAGCCTGCCATTATTATTTCTTACATACAAACTACAAAATATATAACAGAATGTCATATATCATTTCAAACCAAGTGTGCAAATTAACCTCTGTTATCATCAAGACAAAATAAGAAAACCTTTGTTCCTATACAAAAAATGAGCAACCAACATAAACTATTATTCTTGTTCTCGAGATTCATAATGAGATAAGAAGATATTAGCCCAACATGATCAAATGTCATCAATTTTCTCTGTTGAATATACTTTTTGGTTGCTAAGCTCCTATAATTAGAACAAAAATTTAAACTATGATAAGCAAAAAACAACAAAATTAGTTTAAAAAGTATACATAACATGAATTAAGCTAATACCTTATTCTTCATCCATCTTTGTGTAATGCCATCGGAGACAATATAGAGCATATATCTCATAACATAATATTCACAAGAATGTGCATTAGTTTGTTTTCGCCATTACAAATAATATTCATATATTAATGTTACACTAATACACACAATCAATATAATGTCAAATATCATAATTATTATACTTACTCCTGGTTAATAAAAGTTTGGCTTTTTACCCATAAGATTTCTTCTTCGCGCATTATATGTCTCCATCGCTCTACACGAGTAGGTTAAAATTAAACATGAATAAAAACTATTCAATTATAAGGCTAAATTTGAGTATAAAAAATAATACAACTTACCCATTCAAAGCGTTGATCACAAAGTCGGGAAGTGTCGAGTGCAGCGAGCAAAACATAAATATACTATTTTTCTTGGGACATATGACAACTAGTTGCCAATATCGGCTGCATAAACATTCAGAATAATTAATAATATGGATAAAATTGATTTATAAATGAAAAAACAAATTGATATATACTTACTCGCGGTAAAACAAGGTCACATAACAATCTCTGATGCTCCCTCTGTCCAACAACTTATCTTGTAAGTAATTTCGGACTTTGTGACCTGGAAAATCGCGAGTAAGAGCAATCCTCGCAACATCTAAGATACAATACTTGCTTAGAAGATTCTTTTCTAAACATAACTCATGGATGTACCTGCAAGGTTAAATCTTTATCTTAAAGTACAAGAATGTATGTATATGAATAAAAATCGACATAAATTATACTTACGATGACCGAATTTGCAATATGGACTCGTCTAGCTCCTTATCTCCCCTTAAAAATTCATGTAATGAATTCTTGTTAAGATACAGCGACTATTGTGGATCATGAATTAATTTAATACCCATATCCTGGATGCTCAATAGTCTTGGCCGAGTTTTGCTCATAGTTCTCTCTAGATGATTAAGAGCGTCGAAAATATACCTTCAAGCCAACGCCTCTACCAAGACAAGGGACACGCTCGGGATGCTCCTTGGTTCCAATCGCTTCTACCAAGGTGTCATTACGACCTTGTGAAGTGAAGAGGCCGAGTTTGGTTTGTTTAACAAGATCATCGTACAACACATTAAATTTCATCTTTACCAAATTGATTTAACTAAAATAAATATTCTTCAAAAAAGTATCTACTTACAATCCTTTGATCCACTTCGTGCGTAGCATCTAATGTGTATTCACCATCTTTTCTTTGATGTGCCCTCTTTCATTTATCATGGCATGATGGTGGAGATGAACTTCAATCAAGACTTATAGAATCTCCCAGCTCTTCTTCCATTTTTTTTTTCTTTTTTTGTCCATTAATTTTTTTCCAATTCATTGATATCCTCCACGAGACAACCTATATGGATAAATATTTCTAGCTTGATTTTCCTTTCCTTTTTGGTTCTTTGCAAAGAAGTCAGGAGTTTTATGAGACTCTACAAATTTCTCCCAAGAATTTTGATCAATAAATAAATATACCTCGTATGAAGGTAGTTCTTTATGATCTTTAATATAATCATGGGTGAGTTGTGTCTTAAACCCCCTCCAGCGCTTACCACAATAAGTAAGCATTTTCTTTTTCACATATTTATCATTTGGAGTAACAATGAAGCGATCATATGTTTACACAATAGAGATATTATTAGTATTTCACAAAAAATATACTAATAAAACAAATTATAGGATACAATAGTATTGTATTATTGACCCGTATGTCGTTTTTAAATTCACCATTGATGTCATGCCAATTGTTTACAAAAAATACTCACTTTACTTATACCTTGTAACACAATGTAACCCAAAAAATCATCAGCATGTTCACCTTCAACCTTGCTGGTTTGTGCATCAACTCTAACCGGGTGTCGAATACCAGATTCGTTGGCTTTTTTCACCTTTGTATACATCATGGTACCTCTAATTTTTATTTTACGACTTTGTGTATTAACAGAGTTTGCAGCATATGTTATATGTGAGGTGCTTGTCGAATCGACCATGACTATCAAGATGAATAGACAAAGTGAAAACAAACGTTGATGAATATACAAATGGAAAATAATAGAAACAAAATGATCAATAGACAAAGTAACGAAGAAAACCTAAACAAAATGATCAATAGACAAAGTGAAAAACTAACATTGAATATACAAACTAAGGATTCAGTAAAGAACAAACATGTTGTGAAAATGATGTTTGATGAATATCTGTTGAAAGAGTTTTGATATCACCTAGTTTTATTTTTGCGAAATGAGAGTGACGAGCTGATGTTTGAGTTTTTATAGGTAAATGAAAATTTAGAAACTAGTTAGATAGTCCTATGAAGCATTTCATGCAAAATAAGTTTCGTTTCAGTTTTACAAAAAACCGACGTGGTTGTTTTATTAAAAATATAAAATACAAAAGGAAAAATACTCATTTTACTACCTTAACTATACTCTTGGGTTCACATTGATCCCTTGACTTTTTTTTGTGTCATTTTGGTCCCTTAACTTTCAAAACGTTTCATTTTAGTATTTTTTGTCTAATCAGCGACCGATTTAGCGACCAATTTCAAAGTGTTTTCGTCGCTAATTAACAAAAAGGACTAAAATGAAACTTTTTTAAACAAATAAAAACATAAACCGTAATAGTTGAGATTCAAAGAATATGTTATTTTTACTTATATAAAAAATGGCACGCCTTGATAATACCTCGATTTTTTCTAAGTAAGGTGAAAGTTTCGTTATAAAATTTATTATTTGTTGTAGTGAGAAGAGATAATGCGAGTAAGAGTGAGAATCTATCTAAAATGGTGTGTCGTTGAACTTATTTCCAGTAGACCATTAAAATTGTTTATGTTTAACCTGCCTTGAGATGTGGGGAGTGGCCCGATCAGATCTATTGACAAACGATATATTTGTAGTCGATATCAAATGTTCGCCTTTTAACAAGGTCCTATATGTTCCTTTATCTGTCAAATAAATACTACAAATTAAATCTCATAATTAAATTTTTTTGTTTAGACATATGATCGGCTCAAACGCTTCCGTATAAATAAATAAAAATTAAAGTCAGCAATATTTCACTATGCAAATTTTCTTAAGGACCACACTGACTTACAATATTATTCCATGAATTTGACTATTCATTACATAATTTTCAATTCTTTGAAATAATTTTGTTTTCCCAATTTTTCTTTAGCCAACTCATTTCATTTTTGTTTTATCATATGTCTAACGGTATGTATAAATGTCCAACAGGGACTAGAATATACTCCGTGACTTCGCTTATCGTCAAAGACAAAATCACCCTTTCAAACACACTCATCTTCAAACCACAACACAACAAACACAAGGGTAAATCCGACTTTTCCTGTCATCCACAATACACTAAACCACAAATATCAGTGACAACCCACATATATAAACCTTTGAATTTTGTTTGATAATTATAATAAGAAAATGACAAGAATATAGTGGATGTGTCCAAACTTAAGCTAAAAAGAATGCATGATGGTGATTTGCAGAGAATTAGGGTTTCATCATAACAACAATGAGTGGTTTATAATGAGCCTGTTAACAAAACAAAACAAATCCCTAAGATGTTGAAATTTGTGTTCAATCAATCATGTGACCGTAAAAAAATGAATTCAACATTTTCTTTTTAAAGTAATGTTTTTTTTTGTGTGTAATAAAAAACAAAACCCTAGTTAGGTTTCATTGTGTATGCGTGTGTGTGTTAGAAAAGTTAGATTTGTGTATAGGGACAATGTCACAATGCACACGTTAAAGCTAATTTATAGGAAATATTCTACTTTACCTTATTTAATTCCAAAGAAAACTTTGGTGAAGAAAAAGACTATATTATTTATTTTAAAAGAATATAAAGCTTTTAAACTTATTTACCTTTTTCTTTTCTTTTCTTTTCTTTCCCTTCCTTATCTTATTTTTTTCATTAACTTTTTTCATTCTTTTTCTCTCTTTCTCTTTCTTTACTACCCTACCCCCCACATTCACAAAAGCAACCTCTCTCTCTCCTCTCTCTCTCTATCTCTCTCAAGTGTCATTTTCTCACATATACTTCACACAAAAAAACACCATTCACTTCACATACCTTGTCATTTCTTCCTTATTTCTCTCTCTCTCTCTAAAATTTTCTTTCAATCTTAAATCTCATCACCTCTGCAACTACTCCATCAACTTGATTGAATGCTTGAAACTCCATCACACACACAAAATCACAAACCTCAGAATATCCAATCAATTATTAATTACACCCCCATCTTGCAGTCTCTAACCTAGCTAACCTTCCAACTGTCTCTATATATAATTTTTTTTCCATCTCTTCCAAATATTTTCATACCATTATTATATTCCTCACAACTCAAGAAAAACAAGGCTTGATTTAACACAACTTCCAAGCCAAATCCATAAAACCACAAACAAAAAGCTTGGTTTTTGGTGGAGGTGTGGGTAGCAAAAAAATGGAGCTATTTCCAGCTCAACCAGATTTATCTTTGCAAATTAGTCCTCCAAACACAAAACCAACATCAAGCAATTGGAAGAGAACAACAACTGAAGAAGAAATGGATTTGGGGTTTTGGAAAAGAGCTTTGGATTCAAGAAACTCTTTATCATCATCATCAATGGCTACTACTACTACTTCTACTAAAACTCATGATAATTACACTTTTGACCTCTCTCTTTCAAATCCAACAAAGCCTTTAGATTCAAACAACACTTCTTCCAATAACCTCATTCATCATCACCACTTCCAAAATAATGGTAACAACAACAACAATAATGCAATTGCAAACCCTTTTCAATCTTTTCAACAAAACCATTACTTTCAACACCCCCAACCTTTCTTTCAACACCACCATCCCCAACAAAACCAAAGCTTAAGTCAAGAGCTTGGCTTTCTTAGACCTATTAGAGGAATTCCTGTCTATCAAAATCCTCCTCCTTTGTCATTCCCTCAACTTCATAATCATAACCATAATCTTAATCATAACCTTAATCATCTCCATGTTCTTGATGGCTCTACAACTACTACTACTACACCTTCTTCTATTTCTAACATAAACACAAACTCAACCCCTTTTCAATCTCAAGCTTTGATGAGGTCAAGATTCTTGTCTAGATTTCCTGCAAAAAGAAGCATGAGAGCTCCAAGGATGCGTTGGACTACTACACTTCATGCTCGATTCGTTCATGCTGTTGAACTCTTAGGTGGCCATGAAAGTATGTTTCATCTTTAATTAATTTCCCTTAATCCCCTTTTTACTCTACCTTAAACCCTTGTTTTAGTTTTTCTTAAACATGAAAAATTCAACAAATCAAAGAAGAAACTTAAAACTAAAATTTATACTTTTTTAAATAATTTCTAAACTAATTATTATTATTTTCTATTGTTATTGTTTGATTATAGGGGCAACTCCAAAATCAGTTCTTGAGCTAATGGATGTGAAGGATCTAACATTAGCACATGTCAAGTCTCATTTACAGGTAATTAATTAATTATTAATTAATTAATTAAGCATTAATCTCTAATGATAATTATCCTAATTGCATTTTTTTTCACTATATTATTAATTGTTAAATTCTTGAGTCAGAATAAAGATAGTACGATTCTGAATGAGATTTAAATATATAGGATACATTATTAATTATATACACATTAGAGGAAGCAATTAAGTGATGTATATTAATTTCAAATTCCAATGGTTTCCTTAGAAAGGGTTCTCTCAATCAAATACTTTGTGCTTCTTTTTTTCTATTAGATCTGCTTCCTCTCTCTGCTTCTTCTGCAACCTAAAAAACAGCTTTTTTTGCTTTGAACAATGAACCATCCAACTTATTAAAAACAATTTAAAAATCTAGAAAGAGAAACAAGTAGGACAAAATACCTCATAGTTTTGTCCATTCCATTAATAAAATTAATAAAAAATTTATAGTTTTCTTATAAAAAATCCAGTACTATTATTTAATATAGTTCACATAAATTGATTATTCAATAAATATTTTTTTATAATTAAAATCAGAGAGAGTATTAAGATCAAAATCTAGTGCAAATGGTATATTTGATGCAGATAATTCTAAATGTCGAGTTTGATTTTTATTGATGAATAAAATTTAGTCGAGTTTGAATCTTTGACTTGTTTCGGTCCAACGACTAGAATTCCGTGTATAGGATTAAATTTGAAGTAAAAGGAAAATTTTGAAAATGATGAGTTAATTATGGCTATATGAATGTACCAAACATCATCATTTCTCAATGATCTCTTTCCTGGGATATGGGCTTTTCTTTACCTTTACCATGGCAGCTTTAACCATGGTTAGTCACAGGCTTCCATGCATATGCATATAATATAAATAACCATAATCATAAATGCTTCTGTATTAGATCTTGTACTCTACTGAATCTATTATCAATTTAATATACTTACAAGTAACAGCTTCAAGGATTCACATTAATTTCTGTTAACTTTTTTCATTTTTTTTTATTTTTTATTTTATTTTTTCTTATGATGTTAATGTTGTGTGAATTTATTTTAAATTCAGATGTATCGGACGGTGAAAACTACAGATAGAGTAGGGGCTTCATCAGGTTAGTGCAGAAATTTTAATTCTTTTTTATAATGTTGAAGATTATAGAAGACAAGTAATCATAATATTAATTGTTAGTAATTAACTTGCTTTCTTCTTAATCTTTTCTTTAATTCTTCCTTCTTTTTTCTCTTAATCAATGAATTAGGGCAATCGGATGTATACGATAACGGATCATCTGGAGATAATTCTGATGATATAATGTTTGACATCAATTCTTCAAGAAGATCATCTGATTTATCCATTAAGCAGCAAGGAAGATCAAGTGTTAATCAAGATAAGGAATGTTATGGTCTTTGGAGCAATTCGTCTAGGTATTACTTCTATCTAAGTTAACTATACCTAAATCTATATTTATTAAAGTTTTTTCTCTTAAAATAGATATATTCTAAGCGTTTTTTTCTATATGTTTACCACATTGTTAAGTCTTCGAAGTGTTTTGATTAAGAACCGTTGCATTATGATGTAGCTAGTAGAAAGCGTCAACTTTAGAGAGAAAACTTATCAATTAATTTTCTCTCTTTAAATTCGACGTTTTCTACCATTATAATATTATAATGCAACCATAGAGGATTTGTCTCCGAATACATATTTAAATAGTTAAACATTTTTGTTTGAATGGATATATATTGACAACATATTAGTAAACCTAGCAAGTGGGACTTTTTATTTATTTATTTTGATTATGTTGTTGAGTACATATAATGACTTTCATGTTTCATTTTGTTTAAAAGTATTTATATTTTGTACTATGTTTTGTAAGTCATATGATGTAAAATACTAAAATAAATAAAAGAAGTCATGCATGTCTTATTCATAGACACATTTCTTTGTTCTTTTCTTTCCTCTCTCTCTCTTGTTCTCTCACACAACCTCACATGCAAACATGGTTAGGCTCAAGAAATCACAAAAGGAATAAATCACTTCATGTGTTTGCTTTGTTCTGTCTGTCCACAAATTAACCATGAGCATCCTAAATCCATTATGGTATAATAATAATAAAAATAACAACATATACTCTCTTTTCTAGTGGTTGAAAAGAAAGTAAAAAAGTAACACAAACTCACACACTCCTAATCTTCAAAGTATTTTGATATTTTCCATAAAATTCCTCCTTAAAAAAATAGAGATATCTCTTTCCTTAGGATTTTGTGGGGTTCAAACATTAGGTTATTATATGGGGCCCAACAATTGAGAAACTTAGTGTCAAAGCTAAGCCATTGTTGATCCATAATTAGAAAATTTTGAAACCAAACTAAATATTCCCCTTTGAAATTTCCTTCAATGCTCATATTTTTCTATACATTCATATACATAGTCAAGGTAAAAATGGAATATATTTTTATGTGAATTGGAATGGCATAATCAACTTTATTTCAATCTTTAGAATAAGTAAAAGAGCATATAAATAAGATAGTAGTAAAAAGATGAATTTATTTCCCTAAGTTTTTCTTTTCTCTTACATAGCTTCTTTGTAATGAAAAATATTCTCTCTTTGTGTTTGGTTATAATAGGGAAGCTTGGTTACATGGTAAACCAAAGGTTGATTCTATTGGAAATATGGAATCTCTTGAGGTAATATATTCCACCTTTATCTCCAAAGGTTAATAGTCCTTTTATTTTTCAAAAAGTTATTAAATTTACACACAAATTTCAAAGCATATATATAAGTTTGGAATGCATGAAAGTGATATTTTAGAAGAAAAGGAAATACGTTTGATCTTTTTCATATAGCCATGCACATTATATTATAGTGATGAATGAGAAAAAAATAAAAAAGAAGAAAAGAGCTTTGCATAAAGCTGCTTTGTCCTTCACAAATTCAAATGGTTAGACTAGTCCTTTTCACATTTACCATTTTCAAAAGGTTAATAACGATTTGTGATGTAAAAAAGGTTCATCTAGTTGAGATTTATTAATGACCATATTGAAAATGACTATACTAGTATATAATAAAACCCTATTAAACCTGCTTCATTTGACTCAATAATCAATGGTCTATTACTATACTCTATAGTTGAGTCAAATAAATAAATACACACACGCCTGCATGAATTGAATGGTATATATAAATGTTATATACACAAAAATAATTGGAAGCTATAGCACATGAACATGCAAGTTCTATAGTATTTGACAGGCTTTTAGGTGTGCCCCATCTCAAGTTTCTTTTTCCTCATTGATATAAATATTCTGTAATTATTTCTGAGTCAAATGTCCTTTGATTCCTATAACATGTTCACAATACTATATACTCTTGGTAATTTTATTTTTCTCTTTCTCCCTTTAATCATATTCTCATCATAACACTATTTTTCTTAAAAGTCATTGCCTTTACTATGAGTTGTAGGATTTCAATTCTTTATATATCACCAGTGTAAAGGACTAAAGAGTATTTATTGTATAAAGTTTGATTTTATAATCTTATCAAATAAATTTTTAAAAAAAAATTAAAAAATAGTTGTAAGATTATTAATAATGCTTTAGTTAATAATATTTTTTTCTTACTTATTTTTATTTATAAATTTTTTGCTTGAAAACTTCATTTATTTTTATTCTTGGTGCTTAATTATTTTGTTTATTTTTTCAGAAGGAAATGGATCCAAAGTGTTTAAGCTATGAGAGAATATCAGATGGAAGTTCATCTACAAATTTATCAGGATCAAGCCCAAAGAAACCTAATTTGGATTTGGAATTCACCTTAGGCCAGCCTCTTTGAGATTTTTCTTATAGCTTCTGGAAATATATTATATTAATGATGATTTACTATTACATTTCTCTGAAACTGAAAGAGTTAGAGCAATGGAATGAGAATCAGGAACCTGCTGAGAAAATCAGAGAAAGAGAAAGATAAAAGAAAGAGCAAACAAAAAAGTAAAAGGAGCTAAAGAAAGAAACACAAGGAGACAAGAAAGACAGAAAGCAACAAAAGGAGAGGGGTAGGGAAAAAACAAAGCAAGGCCTTCCTATCAGAGTTCTTTGTGTTAGATCTAAATCAACATATTATATTTTCTTTGGTAAATATTTGAAATCTAATTGATTTTGTAATGTTTTGCAATGAGAGAAAGAGAGAGTGAGACATGAGAGAAAGGGTGAGCTTTAGGTATTTTAAAGTATGAAGTGATCCTTGGTAATTGTAATGGAGCACTTTATGTTTATGAAATATATATATATATTTAGATGTTTTCCACCAAAGAAGTTGGGTTCCTAATCCTGTATTTAATCCTAAGCATATTGTTATACTTTATACTTTAGGAACAAAAGGGAGAAATGAGAATAAATATAGACTTTAGGAAAAGATTGAATTTTTTTAGTAGTGTAGAAAAGAATACGAGCTTAATTAGTAAAGGTATAAAATAAAGAAAGCGCAATGATATGTGTGATATTTTAGGAAAAGAAAGTTAGAAAAAAAATTATGTCTTCCTTTTCAATATCTCATGCATAAATAAGTTTTTCTCTTTTTATTTGGTGATTTATAAATATGAGACAACATGTTTACATTAATACCTCATACCTCCCAAAAAAAATTGAACATTGAACCATAATCATATTCGTTTTATTTTTCTCATATGTGCCAAAAGAGTTAATTATGACTATCTATAATTTTTTTATTAACAAAATTGGGAAAGATAAAATTATTATTAATTAAAAGGACATACAAATTTTTTTATTAATTTTAAATTTAATAAAAATTTAGTGTGTGAAAGTATATGTCTTAAAATCTTAAGTGATGAAAAGAATAAAAATAATTTCCGGGATTGCTAAAAACAAGAATGCCATAAAACGCAATTGGAAAGTCGATGAGGAATGTTATAGCAGCGCGACGATAACACACGACAGAAGTTGCCCCGCAATGACATAGATGTCAATGATCGACGCCGTCAAATGCGGCGGCTCACTAGAGTTCAATAATCCACGAGCATCGGGCCCGGTTCAGGTGTATCGTGTTTGACTATTTCTGTTAATAAATTTGTTCATTAATAAGTCGTGTTTTGAGTCTGTTATGGATCTCTTGAATTTCAGTCAATATAAATATATATCTCAATCACTTTTGTTAGATCAATCTTCAAAATGTAGTTTCAAACACGTAGGGAAGAGGTGAAAATCCTAATACAAAAACTTTAAGAGTCAATGTAGAAATTCTTTGGAGTTCTTGAAACTTGAGAAACCTTTGGAGGTATATAAGGGGATTGAAAAATACTATTAAAATTTTTGGGCTCGTGTGATTCATATATGGAGAGTTTGAGAGATTATAAAATACTTGGGTAGAAAATGTGGTTTGTTCTTGAGAACTTGTGATACTATTTTCTTGTAACTATTTTTCAATCTCTTGTAACGATTCTCAGAAGTATAATGAATATAAGGGTTGCTCTCTCTTCTAGAGTATATTAGTTTAATTGAACTTGGTAATTTTGTACTTGTCTTTTATCTACTTCTTTCTTGATATGTAATTGTTTATATTGATTGTATGTTATTTTGGTGTTTGAGGTCATTTATTTTGGTTGTCATTGTTATTTGTTTCACACATATTACTATCAACAATATTAATATTATTGTTAAATTTCAAAGATAGCTTGGTGGGGTTGAAACTTTTAATTTCACGATAATGACACCCGCCACAAGATAAAAGTCTTAAGTTTACAAGTTTGCACAATGAGTGTTGAAAGGGATATCCAGAAGTTTTCTGGAGACAAAGATTTTGGGTTATGGAAAATAGAGGTACAAGCAAGCTTAAAACAATAAAATTTTATTGAAGAATTAAAGGCTGAGGCATCGAATCTCGCATGCCTAACACAAACAATGAAGACTGAGATAGTGGATAAAGATGGTGAATAACATTTGAAAATAATTTCTTGAAGAAGCAGCAAATATATTCAAGCGTCTGGGTTATCAGGTCAATGTATCTATAAGAATTTATCTAGAAAACATATGAGATAGAATCTAATTCTCTACGACTCTGATATCTCAAAGCTTTGAAGACTGAAATCTGATCAAGCTTCATCATAAACTATAAGAAGCCTTTGAGTCAAGTAGTTAGAATTGAATAAAAAGATAGTAACTCTGGATTCTGATCAAGCTTCACCATATTCAATCAAACTCCCATGACTCAAGCAAATTACTACTTCTACACATCCCATCATCTATCCTAGTGCTGCTACTGCCACTCTACTCATGGATTAGATAACATCTCAAAAAGCTATGTGTTATGTTGATACTCAGTCTCTCATTCTCTAACAGATCTATTTTCTCTATCTATTTAAAGAGAAATTTGGAAGATTGAACTTGAGAGATACAGTGATGTGGATAACATATATGCAGGAAAGTGAGAGACATCAGAAGTGGAAAATGAAGCAATACAAGAAGATGATGCACACAAAGAAAATATAGAAGTGAGGAAGGCTGAAAAGTATAAATAAAAAATAATGAAGGTGCACACAATAAAATAAAATAAAATAAAATATATATGCATATGAGAGTGAGCGACAAAGAAAGGCTATATTGAAGAAACTCAGTAAGGACATTCAGTGAAGATATATTCTGATGCAGATAAGTTGGCAGCTTAATAGAGAAGAAACTCAATAAGGACTACCATACCAAGGAAACTATAAAGAAGATAATTGAATGACTAGGAAATATGATAAGCATGATTATCATCTAAAATCCTTAGTCTTCATCAAAGTGATCAGAGTAAAGAATACAAAGCAACTATCACAAAAGAAAGATGGAAAGAGCACATAAAAGAAGAAAATATGTGCAGAAGCCAATATAGAGGAAGAAGTCCTTCAATGCATACATTCTTTATCTCTTTCTAAGTAAACTTGAAATGTAAATTTGTGTATCTTCTTAACTAAGAAGCACTCTTATAAACACAAATATATTTTAAACAAGTTTGGTTGATTTCATCAAGAGACAAGGTTGGTTAGAATTCTTAAGATGTCAATGGCAGTTTGTCATTAAGGTTGATTTCCTCAAAAGACCAGGTTGGTTAGAATTCTTGAGATGTTAATGATGGTTTGTCATTGAGATTGATTTCCTTAAGAGACCAGGTTGGTGAAAGCTCTGTAGATGTTAATGATGGTTTTTCATTGAGGTTATTTCCCTCAAGAGACCAGTTTGGTCAGATTTCTTGAGATGTCAATGACGGTCTGCCATTGAGTTTGTAATAGATGATTATTAGATTATTGGTGTAAGTCCTTATTGACAAGGCAAAATAAATATGGTGGGTGGACTGGACTAACCTAGTTAATAGTGAACTAGGATAAAAAAAAATTGTGTCTTTTGTTATTGTGGCATATTTAGTGTTTGAGTATTGTTTGACATTTGGGTGTTCGAAAAGATTTAATTCTAGAAACCTAATTCAAAACCCCCTTTGATGTGCTTAATTGATCCTTCATTCGGTATTAGAGCTCCAGTTTTGTTATTGATTTTCAACTAACGCTTAATTGTTCCAGAAAAAGATCAAATCCTTAAAACACATTGGAAGTTACTCTTTTACCTGGTATCAACAATAATAAAGACAATCCTAAAGATGTCTCAATTGAAGAAGACAAAGTGTCTCTGTTTTCCATACTCATTCTAGAAATACTGGAAGTAATGAAATAATATGTTCATAAGCAACAGAAGATCATGCAAATGTTTGTTGACAACTTCTAATAGGCGAAGTCAGAGAAGGACAAAGAAGTAATTTGCATCTTGTGAAGCAAGAAAGTATATTACATGAGATAACTCTAAAGATGAAATCAACAGGTAATTGATGACAAGTACAAAAATAGTATGATAATGTTATATGACAGTAGTTGTCTCTTTCACAGCAAGTCATACTTCTTCATGAAGGATCATACCAAGATCAGAAAGAGATGCCTTAGAAGAACATGAGACGAATCTATAGAAGGACTATCCCACTTGGAACAAAAGTTTAAGACGTCGATCATTGATGCTCTCAATCAAAAATTTCTTTGAGAAGTGTTATTTAAGCTTTGTAACTATAACTATTATGAATTATATATGAAGAATAAAGCTATGGTAAATACTCTCTTCATTTTCTTCTCTAATTGAATTATTTTTTACTAACATAGTTAATTTCAGAAACCATATAAGATATCATGTTAAATCTTCTTGAAAAGATCAAGAGGCTATAAGAAGTATTTAACATTGAAACTCATATAGTTAAGGAATCAAATTTTTTTAAGTTAATAAGCTTGACTTTGAAAAGTCAAAGCTAGGTGATTAATCTACATAAGTGACCAAAACTCATGCACCTCTGAAGAAGCATAGGCAACATATCTCACATCTTAAGAAATAGATTTTGGGAAATGAAATTGAACATATCAGAACCAGATGAAGAAACCCTTCTGGTTATCGCGTTTATTATTTAACCAACTTCTATCAATGAAGTGTTTCTTGAATCTGAGTGGATTTTGGCTATACAAGTAGAAGTTAACCATTTCTTCAAAAATGATGTGTGAGATGTGTTACCTAAGCCAAAGGGAAGACACATTATTGAAACCAAATGGGTATTCATAAACAAGCTAAGAAATCAAGAAGGAGTGGTAAGAAACAAAGCCAGACTGGTTGCATAAGGTTATAGTCAATAAGAAGGAATTAACTATATTCAAACCTTTGTACCAATGGCCATGTTAGAATCTATTTGTCTTATTGTTTTATTTGTTGTTAATCATAATATCATTTTATGCTAAATGGGTGTCAAGAGTTCATTCTTGAATGACTACCTAACATAAGAAGTTTATGTTCATCAACCTCTCGGGTTTGAAAATCATAAAAATTATGATTTTGTTTACAAACTAAAGAAATAATTGTATGGTCTGAAATAGGCTCTCATAGCATGGTATGAAAGGCTAAACAATTTTCTTTCAAAAAAATATTTTTATAAGAGGGATGGTCGATATAACTTTGTTTTGCATATCATTCAATAATGATATTCATGTAGTTTAAATTTACGTGGATGGTATTATTTTGGTTCTGCTAATGCCTCTCTTTGTGAGGATCTTTTTACGTATATGTCAGTTTCTGATAAACTTGAAAAAAAACAGTGGAAGCTGTCAATTTCTAGTTGACAGTCCGATTTCATGGTCCAACAAGAGGCAATCAACTATAGCACTATCAATTATAGAATATGAATACATTGTAACCTTTGGGTGTAGCACATAAGTACTATGGATGAAGAGATAGCTGGAAGACTATCAAATTAAATAAGGTATCATTCATATTTTGTGTGATAACACTTTAGCCATTTGTTTATCCAAGAATCCTATATTACACTCAAGGGAAAAACATGTCGAGATAAAACACCATATCATATGAGATTATGTTCAGAATGGTATTTTAAACTTAAACTATATTAATACATATCATCAATGGTTTGATATCATTACAAAACCCCTTTCCGAGGATAAATTCGTGTTTATTTTGAAAAATCTTAACATGGGATTATGTCCATAATGAAAAATAATTATTTTTTTCTCTGATGATGAAATATATGGTTATGGGAAATAAAATCTAAAGTGTTATCCTTTTGGAGACAGAAGCTATTATTCTCAAAATTGGTTCTATTAAGATTCTAATTTGATATAATCTGATAACTAACATCCTATGAATAGAAAAATTCATGTGAAAATTGTTAAGACTCTGAAGTATGACAGTTGTCACACATGCAAATATCAAATCTTTTGTATAAGGCTTTTGGGTTGCTTTATATATTTAGAACATATCAAACTATTTCTTCCCCCCTTAATGTCATTATCTATTGAAATGATTATCCTGATGTGTCGTGTCCCTATTTTTTCATTGTGATGTTTTGGTTATTCGTATTTTCATAAACTATACATGTCTCATTCAAATCCTTTTCACTTTCCCTTATCTAATCCATCCCTATATATAGTCCTTATATTATTTTTTATCTTTATCTTCTTTTGTGTTCTTTTAACTTCTCTGTATTATTTTGTCTCTCTATCATCATCTCCTCAAGAATCCTAAATATTATGAAGTTGTTTTATTTGTTCTCTATGGGAAAATTTTAATTAGTAAATAACTAAAGGAACAAAGAATTGATCATTCATGAACTATCTCTTCTCAAGATTTGGAAAACTACTTAAAACTACTTGATGTTATTTAGGGTTCTTGAGGAAAAGGGGTTTGATATCATTACAAAACCCCTTTCCGGGGATAAATTCGTGTTTATTTTGAAAAATCTTAACATGGGATTATGTCCATAATGAAAAAAAATTATTTTTTTCTCTGATGATGAAATATATGGTTATGGGAAATGAAATCTAAAGTGTTATCCTTTTGGAGACAGAAGCTATTATTCTCGAAATTGGTTCTATTAAGATTCTAATTTGATATAATCTGATAACTAACATCCTATGAATAGAAAAATTCATGTGAAAATTGTTAAGACTCTGAAGTATGACAGTTGTCACACATGCAAATATCAAATCTTTTGTATAAGGCTTTTGGGTTGCTTTATATATTTAGAACATATCAAACTATTTCTTTCCCCCTTAATGTCATTATCTATTGAAATGATTATCCTGATGTGTCGTGTCCCTATTTTTTCATTGTGATGTTTTGGTTATTCGTATTTTCATAAACTATACATGTCTCATTCAAATCCTTTTCACTTTCCCTTATCTAATCCATCCCTATATATAGTCCTTATATTATTTTTTTATCTTTATCTTCTTTTGTGTTCTTTAAACTTCTCTGTATTATTTTGTCTCTCTATCATCATCTCCTCAAGAACCCTAAATATTATGAAGTTGTTTTATTTGTTCTCTATGGGAAAATTTTATTTAGTAAATAACTAAAGGAACAAAGGATTGATCATACATTAAGAAAAAGGTCAAGATTCATGTGTAATCTGGTATGATGTTTATTGTTTTCCAGTCACCATACACTATTACTTATTGTTAAGGCAATAAAATGTGAAGATAATGGAATTCACATTGAGCTATACCACATTAATTTCATCTTTGATGTTCTTAATCTTATCTTCACTAATCCTATAACCCTTTCTAATGTATCCTACCTTGCACTTGTGGCAAAGATCTAACATCAAATTTTGGTGGCAAACTTATGTCTAAGAAAAGAAGATCAGGAAGTGCTCACTCTTGAAGACAAATAATTTTTATATTTCATTCTGCTTAAAAAGAAAGTTAACATACCTCTTACCATTTTTAGTTATCTAAAGTTGAAAATAATGACCTCTCACAAGGGAAATATCTTCTTCATAAATTTTGGAAGAACTCAATTAGAACTTTTTATTCAGAAAGGGATAGTTAAAGACATCCTAAAGGCAAGTTTAACAAGATGTCCTTGAGACCATTTGCAGTTCAAAGTTGGAGTTAGCTGGAACAAAAATTAAATTTTTTTTACTCGAGAAAAATACTTGGCATGATATTTATGTTGTATCATCATATTTCTCCGTGTACCATTTCCTTATGCAATCCTCATTCCTCTTTAGCAATGAAATTTCCTTTCAGCTAATTAATTTTTAATCCTTTTTTACTATACTCGGATGAGGTTTTCTCAAGAATATTATTGGTCTAAGAGCACTCATTATATCGGTAATATTTTAGAGATGGATTTATGATTCTGGGAACTTTTTTTAGAACTCGGTTATTGTTTAAGACATCCAAAGTTATAGAACATACCTTGTGGAATGGTTGTTACCTTATCCACATGGCTTTATGCTTGTGATCCTGAACCTTTGAACCCACCCTATTTGTGATTGTTGCATAATAATGAATTCATAAACATATTTTTCACCTAGTTTTTAAGGAACTTAGGAACTTTATTTACAAACATCACATGTAATATAGATTATGGAAGGAAAAACACTCATCAGTTCCATTTCAAGCAACCTGAGTTGAAAGAGTTTAGGAAAGCTAGGATCTTTGATGGCTTGTGTAACACCCCAAATTAATTATATTATTTATTTAACTATTTTATTGAATTATGATGAGTAATTGGGACGGATTTGTGGATTATATGTGATATTATGATATTGTGATGCACATGATGCTTGATATGATGTTTTGTGTGGTATATGTTTGTGTAGGGATGTGTTAAGAAATAATGTGAGATGTTAAGAATTTATATAATGAGTTTGGAGTTATTTAGATTTAATAGTAATTCTTTAGAATTATTTTATTGATTAACTAAAATAAAAGTGATGTAGAAGGAATAAGAACAAGGTGGTAATTTGCAAAGTAATAAGTGAGGGTACACTAGGAAGATCATAGAAAAGGGTCCAAGGGGTATGTTTTAAATAAAGAGAAATTAAGGTTTAGAATGTTCCTTATGTGTAATCGTAAAAAGAGAGAAGAATGTTGTGGAGAGCTAGGACAGAAGAGGGCAAAATGGATTTTAGTAGAACGCGAAGAGGAAATCAATTGATAGGAAGAATCTAAGATAAGGGGAGTTTATCGTTGTTATTATAATTGATTTAAGGTTTAGATAATTGTAGGTTTATGTTAGGGTTTTGGTTGATGATGTTTCTATGATGTTTTGGTAGAAATTGATGAAACTATGATGTTGTTGTGTAATAAATTGATGCCTAAGAAGTGCAATATAATTTGTTGTTGTTATATGATGAAATCATAAGTAATTGTGATGAATTGAGACCTGTAATGTGAAGAAATTGTGTGAAATTGGGACTGGTGCATAGCAGAAATTGCAACAGGGATTCCGTGTTCGTGTTGGCTCGTCGGGCAAGCATAATGTGTCATCAAGAAAAAGTAGTTCGCCCTTGAGGCGTCGGGAGAAAGCGAGGCAAGGCCATGACTGAAAAGGGAGGCGAGAGTGATCTTTCTGGGCGAGCTATTAGCTTCGTCGGGCGAGGGATGTAGAAGAAAAATAAGGCTCTTGGAAATTGAATAGGTAAGGTGTAGTCGCTCCCTCATCACCAGGCGATGGTACAGTAGGATTTTTAAAGTGTCGTAACTTAAGTTTTAAGACTCGGTTTGACGCGTCGTTCAAAGTGTTAGAAAGCTAACGTGATGAAATATAACTAGTTGGAGTAGAATGAGTAAAAGGGTGTAGATTTCTAGTACTTATACTAAGATGAAATAATACTTCTCTATGATGGATATATGATGTGTGTTGTTTAATGTATTAATGATACTATGATGATACCATGTTATTGCTAAGATGATTTGATGATGTCATATGTATGTAGAGATGTTATAATGATTAAGTGAATGATGATATGTTTTGACTAGCCGTGGTTATGTTGTTATTGAGATGTTTCACATTATACATTCATGGAATATGATACGGCATAGCCCAACGACGGTTGCATGACATTGTTCTAGTGAAGATTTGTAGGACGAATAGTCTAGTGATGGCCTCAATCCTATAGTGTGGATTGAGTGCAATATTATGATATGCTCTGGTTCCAAGTGAGAATCGACCCTATTGGTGGGGATCTTTGGAGAAAATGATGATTGAGTCATCAGTGATGTTTTGGTACCACATGCATGAGTCAAATAAAGTGCATTGCATTATATGTGGCATTGCATGATGATTGTTTATATGATAATGATGATGTTGTGATATTTGTGGTGTTTGTTGACATGTGCTGGTGTGAAGATATAATGATGTGTTTAATATGTGCAGAAGATGTTTGCAAAGGTGTGAGTATAACAAGAGGTTTTAATTATGACATGTACTATATTTATTCCTTATGTCTTTATAATGATTATGATTATTCACCCTTTCTTGTTGGAAATGTTGCATCTATACATAGGTAACTTAAAGGTAATCATGAATAGACATATAAGCTCGAAGATCTTTTTATGGAGTCTTTTAGCTGCTTTATTACAAATAAAGAGGGTCTTGCTCTGATATGTAACATCGTAATCTTTGGGATCATTTTGAACTAAACTATGTGTTATTTTTTGACTTGATGCATGAAATTCTGGTATCAAATATGAGATTTCGAAGGTGATGTCATGATACTAATATTTGTATGTTGAACAGGGAATAACAGAATACTAAGTGCAGTAAAATAAAATTGACACAAGCAAATTGTTCATCCAGTTCGGTGCAATCACACCTACGTTTGGAGGCTACCAAGCTAGGGATGAAGTTCACTATCAGCAGTATTAATTTGGAGTTAAACTCCCCCGTTACAACCCTTCACTTAATCACTATCCAATGAAACTTATACCTAAGGACCTATTAGATATGAGAAACCCCTCACACTCCCCCTCAATCACGCACCGTGATGAAAACAATGACAAAGACTTGAAGACACACTTCAAATACACATAACCATCCTTTCTTCAAAGCTTATGGATGATTAACAAGTTACAACTCAACTAACGTCTAGCTCAAGTATTAATCAATACAGGAGTGGCTCAGAAGGAACAATTAAGACCGACTAAAACTTAAACTCAAAAACACAATATGTTCAGCTTCATTTAGTGTAACTAACTATGCAAGTAGGGTTAGTTGTCCTTTTATACGAACAACAGCTAGGGCTATGCTTCACATCAGTCTTCAACGTTTCCATTACTTTCTCCATAAAAGTAGGATAAAAGTGATCCAAAAGTATTGCATCATAACGTTACATAAATTGCTAACTTTAAGCAAACAACTTACATAAAATAACGCCTAGAATTTCTACACAGAAAAACTAGTTTAGTTTTGAGCACATGTCAAGACATCTGTTTTGACATCTTATAAAAACTGTTGATACATTTTGCTTCACATGTTAAGGCATTCTTCATGAAATTTCCTGAGCAGAATATTTTACTAAAATCGCGGCCAACACATAACTAACAAACTCCCCCTTTGACAAATTTTGGCTAAAACATTATTTGAGCATATAAGCCATACAATTTTAAAATCAGCACCAAAATAAACATTCAAGCAAACTCAGCAAAAATTAGATGGCAGCATCACAAAGAGTCTATCAGAGATACAGCATCGGAAAAATTAAATGTTTAAACATCAGCTAAAACATCACACATCACACAATCACAGTCAACTACTCCCCCTCAATTTTATCAGTTCACCAATCTCTCAGTCTCTTAGACTCCACCCCAATCGTCAGGTGCAACATCAAATATGAGAATAACGTGCTGAGATGTTATAAATGTGGCAAGACAGATCGACATGCTCCTAAATACAAGAACGATGGTCCAACCTGTTCAACTGTAGAGAGCAGGGTCATATCAGTACCCAGTGTTAGAAGACGAAGAA
The DNA here is from genome assembly GCA_021764765.1 of Vicia sativa. Lineage (NCBI taxonomy): Eukaryota > Viridiplantae > Streptophyta > Magnoliopsida > Fabales > Fabaceae > Vicia > Vicia sativa. Next base: position 115,271,975 of record CM038792.1, on the reverse strand, counting down.
GGACGTTATTTCCTGAACCAGCGGTAGAGTCATCGCTTTGAGCAGATCATAGGATTCCAAGAAGGACAACTTGATTCGAGGTACTTGTCTTATTAATGATGTTAAATTTGTTTCTATTATTGATACTGGTGCTACTCATTCATTTATTTCGTGTGAATGTATCAATGTGATGGGTTTAAAGTTGTCTGATATGAATGGTAGTATGGTAATAGACACTCCTGCCAGTGGTTATGTTACTACTACTCTTGTTTGTTCTAATTTCCCTCTAATCATTTACAGTAAGAGTTTTGTGATGGATTTGGTGTGTCTACCCCTATACCAGATCAATGTTATTCTTGGAATAAATGGAATGGAGTTCAACTATGTTCATATCAATTATTAAAATAAGACTTTGAGGTTCCCCAACTTTGGTGATAATGGAGAATAAATTTTTTTGTCTGTTAAGCAAATGAATGAAATGTTAGATGATGAAGCAAAAATTCTTGCAATGTTTGCATCGTTGCAAGTTGATGTTAAAGATGCGAATGTGGAATGGGTGCAAGCAAAATATACTAAGATCAAGATGCTTTATCCACCTAAAGAACCTATGTTCCCAGAAGTCATAGGATCCACTCTTGTTCTAGCTGAATATATGGAAGGACTGAAGTTTTTTTTGGCTCATATGAAGCAAGAAATAGATGCTTGGGAGAACAAGCTTCATGTTTCCAATGTGTTATTACTTATGAGTTTTGCAATATAATTTCTAAGTTTGTTGAAAATTAAAGAAGTCAATCAAACTATCTTTTGTGTCATTTACATCGTTGGTCTTAATTTTTGCAAGTCTTATTAGAGTCTCGTTCATTATCCTATGTCTTCATAGAAGACAAGTTGATCCACTAGTACAATACTCGTGCCAATTCAAGGCGAAATATAGAAACAACTGAGCAAGAGAAATAAGATGTTCGTGAAGAAGTCAAAGATTTTAGAATAGGAATGGACATAGTGACTACTCTACTATAAGCTCTGGTTGCAGCCCAATATCAGCCTCCACCTCGGCCTCAACCTCCAGTAATTGTTATCTTTGACATTGCAGGCGTCATGTTATATCCATTATACCTACTTAACATCCGTGTTAGAATCAGATGCTTTCTAGTTATCCATGGGGTATGTCTTACAAATTTATAATTTTTCGATTCTTCCTTTCTATAGTTCCATTCTGTTGTGGAGTGTAGGGTGGCACCACCTCATTCTCAATCCCTTCTTTCTCACATAACATGTCGAATTCTTTTGAAACATGTTCTCTACCACCGCCAATCCTCAAAATCTTGAGCTTTCAACCACTTTGTATTTCGACCATAAACTTATACTTGGAAAATACCTCGATCACTTCACTTTCTTCTTGATAAGGTAAGTCCAATATTTTTGACTAAAATCATCTATGAGTATAACAAAATATTTGTTACCTCCAATTGAATCCACCTAGATAGGACTACATAAATCAGAGTATATCATTTCAAGACTTGCCTTTGATTTTCTTCTTGCATCCTTGCTCAAGTCATTCTTGTGTTGTTTTGCCTGCACACATTCCTCACACACCTCATTTAGAATGTCAATTTTGGAAAACTTGAAACCATATTTCTTTTTTTCAAATCTCGTATGAATTTGAAGTTGAGATGGCCTAGTTGATAATACCATATCCATTTATCCTTCTAGTTACAGTCGCAAGTTACTTGTGCTCCATCACATTAATTTTAATCTTGAAGGTTCTATTCTGAAACATAGGATCCTTCAAGATTAACCTTCCTCTTGAGTCGACAAATCTCATCATATTGTCTTTAATCAAAATTTTATAATTTTTTTGACCAACTACCCTATGCTGAGAAAATTGCTTTTCATGCCTAGTGTGTACAACACACTAGAAATTACTGACCTTTTGTCATCTTTCTTCATAATCAAAATATCACCAATACCGTCAGCTTCTAGAGTATTTTCATTTGCAAATTTTACAATGTTCTTCATTGAGGGCTTTATGTTGACAAACCAATCTTTCCTACTAGAAATGTGTGATAACTATACTGAGTCCAAGTAGCATTAATCCTTGAATCTCTCTTCATCTCTAGTTGTGACCATCAACATCATCTCTTCTTATCATGTATTTCAAGCTTTGAATTACTTTCTTGATTCTTTTATTTTTTCGGACAATCACTAGAGTAATGGCCATACTTCTGACAATTGAAACATTGAATGTGATTTTTGTCAGGTTTTCGACCATCGCCTTTTCCTCTACCTACAACACCACATCTTTTTTACTTTGGTATGTTGCTCTTCTCTAGTTAGACACATTTCCTTCTTGTTGATTTCCTCAACCAGTCGAATTATTGTAGCATCTTCTACCTTTTTTGTCGAACCACTTTCCTTTGTCTTTCTTTTCTCTTGTTGATTGAGCCTGCATACCTGTAATACGGTGGGAGAAATGACTTGTTTATTTTGCATCTTATCGCAAACGTTGCGGATAGCAAGAGTTGCCACCGACTTTTCATTTATCCAATAAAGGAAAGGTGAAAAGAATAGGAAAAGACCTTCGTTAGATTCTGAGTACGGGAGGCAATTATGAAAAGGGAAGGTATTAGCACCTTTTCCATCCGTAGTTATCTATGGGCTCTTAGTTTCTTAGGTCACTTTGAAAAAATTGCTTTTTGTGTTTGTGTAGTTTGAAAAGACACTTCGCTTTGACTTCGTAATGATTCTCGTTGGAATGTATACGAAGTGTTCGGAAATGTTTGTTTGGAAAATGTTTAACTTTGTAATGATTCTCGCTGGAATGTATACAAAGTGTTTTTGAAAGTGTTTGAAAAGTGTGAGGTGTGAAAAGCATTTTGATTGGAGCAAGCAATAGAGTCTTATTTACCTACTCAGAATGGTCGTTTCTTGTTATTTTTCCTTCTCCTTTAGAATAAGTTTATCCATACCATTAGTTGGTAGGTAACTTTATCTGTTGGTTGTGAAGGGACAACCGAAGGGTCATCGTATGGTCATAGAAGGCAACATGTAGGGATACCTTAGCAATTCGAAGGGACGATTATCACTAATTCGTAGGCAACAACTAAGGGACGAGATCATATATTCATAGGCAACATAGAGGGTCATCGAGGGACTATGATCTTTAAATCTAAGGGACTATGATGATGTTATTCGTAAGCGTATTTGCTAATGGTACCCCTACGTTTGAGGGACATGACCATTGTATTCGAAAGGAAACAAGAGAGGATACCCTAAGGGGGTGCATGTGTGAAGAGTGTGTTGAATTCAGATATATTATCTTGATTGTTAGGGTTATTCTAAGATTGTTTTTAATCTTGCCATACAAACCCTAATTACTAGCAGTTAAATATATATAGTTTATGAGATAGTGCGGAAAGTAAAGTACAAAAAAGTAAACCATACGCTATTACAAGGCTTTGGGGCAGTTACATAATAGTAGGTGCGGAAAGTAAAGACAGAAAGTAACTACGCTACAAAAATATCCTTGCAACCTATACATCAATTTCTAGAATTTAAATACGAAATAGTAAATAAATAACATAAAAATGTTAGTAAAATGCTAGGGAAACCATAGTTGGGGAGGTTAGTAAAAAGATTTTTGAACCCTAATTACTAAGAACGTATTTTTGTATTTTTGGGATTGATTTTAATTAAGAAAAACCCTAATTCTAATTACTTAGTATTTAATTAGAAAAATAATTTAAATGTGACGAAAAAGAAAAAAAATTTGTGTCAAAAATTAAATAAAGGTTTTAGAAACCTAAATCTAAAATTAAAATATTTTTTAGAGTTTTAGAAAATAGTTTAAAAATTAATTGAAAATAAATTAGATTGGTTAGAAAATTGAAAAGAAATAGAAAAAGTTAGAGGAAACTAGTTGTAAAAAATAGGAATGGTCCCTGCAGGTGTTGAACTCGTGACCTGAGGGTCACAGGCTCAAAATTGGACCACTGCGCCATGTGCATGTGCTGATAGTAACACGCCTTTGTTTGTATGTAAATGGTAGCCTGTGAAAATCAGAAATTGTAAAAAAAATTGACAAAAGGCAGGTTCAAACCAGCGACCTGATAGAGGGAGGGACATAGCGCGCATGTGTTACCACTGGGGTGGTGATACATCCACTTATTTTACTGAAAGCATAAATATATAAGTGTAATAAAAATCAGAAAAATCATAACAACCAAAACCACGCGCGCATGTGGGACCCTGGATGTTTGAACGGACGAACCAAATCGTGCCACGCTTGCCCTTGTCGGTCCAACAAAAGTCAGAGACACAGGAGCAAAGCTCCGGTCGTCTTCTCCGATCATGCAAAAATCAAAACCAAGCAAATCGCAAAAAGAAATGAAATGTAAGGATCCTATCCCCCTAATTCAAGGGCTACGAATCGATTTGTGGGGTTATTTTGGCCTGAAAGTGCCTGTAACTATGGATCCGAAGCTTCATAAGCTTGATGCCCTAACAATGGCAAAACACGATTTGGCTACTAAACCTTTCAGACGATGGATATATCCTGTCCTAATAAACCTTAGGAACACATTAGTACAATTAGCTTCAATCAAAACACGTTAAAAAGAAAAATACGAAATCAAGCAAAGTATGAAAATGGATGCTCATGGATGGCGTGATTCAACATGTTATGGCCATGGTTCTGGGCATGTACTTACCCTACTATACCTCAAGATCACGATGGAGTGCTTGGAATTGCTTGAGGAGGGCTGGAAATTTGAAACCGATGGTGTAACTTTGTTGGAAATGTTTTAGCATAAACCCTAGCTTTGTGGCTGTATGAATCTGTCCTCTCTATGTCTGATCTTGTAGTGTATATATAGGAGAGTGAAATTAGGTCAAGACTTGAATGAAAATATATTGATTTGAATACCAAAATATTTGATTGAAAATTTTATCAAATCTTTCCAAAAATGGCTCAATCTTGCCTTAATGCCTCTTGTACGAATTTGACAGCTTGTGATAAGCTATCTTGGACCTCAAGTCATGCAAATACCAAGCCCAACTCACCTTATCTTTTATCTTTATTTTTTATTTAATTAAATTTGAATTTTAGACATTTAATTCAAAAATAAATTAATTAAATAAAGGAAGGGCGTGGTAATGAGTGTAGAGGTCATGGATAATCTCAAGAATAATTTTGGACCACAAAAACTTAGGCCCATTTAGAAAAAAAAAAAGAATTTGCTAAGTATTTTTCTTCATGCACCTCTTCAAAAATATCAAACTTGCACAACTTGTATCTTTCTCAATTTTCAATATTTTGACGTGTTCTTGGAATTTTTAGAAAGCTCAAGATGTCCTCTAAACACTCTTTTTGGTATCATATTCATTGAAGTTTCCATGTTCATGTATACTTCTTTGCAAAAAATATGATTTTTTGTTGACTTTTAGAAGGACCTATAATGTCTTGATCCATAACTCTCAAATGAAGCATTTTTGGCGAAAGCTTATGAGACATGAAGTTGTAGAGAATTGAATTTTCTTTAAAATGAGCTTTGGTGGAAAAATTTATGATAAAGTATGTGAAAGTTATGCATGGTCAAAGTTCTGTTGACTTTTGTCCAAAAAATCCTAATTTGGAAACTTTGACTTTTGATCAAATCTTGAGTTTTCTTGATGAATCATAATCAACCATTGATCAAATGATGAATGTGACTTCAAAATCTTGATGTTGACCAAAAATGATGAAGTTTGACTGTATGTTGACCATAGTTGACTTTTTGTCCAATACAACTAATTTTTAACTATCTGAGCAATTGACTGAGCAAACTTGAGTTGTGAGGCTTGATACTTGACATGATGATCCCTTAAGACATATGGGGAGGTATGATGACCACTTGAGGAATTAGAAACCATTTTTACTTGAGAGAATCAAAACCCTAGTTGTAGGTTGATTTCTTAAGAGAGAGTTCATCTGGTCATCCCTTGAGAAGTTCTTGAGTATAAAGATGTGGATTGTCTTGAGAAATAGGAGGGAAAATTTTGGGACATAACAATACCCAAATCACTCTTAGAGTTTCCTACATAGCTTTCAGCCATTCTTTGATTATATGAGATTCAACCGTCCTTTAAATCTCTTCTTTTGTCATTGACAAATATTGTTTTGACTCTTCTATGGAAACCAACACATGGTCGAACTTTGGAGCCAAATATCTCAAGATCTTTGTGAAAACTAATCTCGTTGTTAGTGCTTATCCATATACGTTGATTTGATTCACCAGTTTCGTAACCCTAGTAAAAAATCTCAGTTATGCTTTTTTATGATTTTGTAACCTCACTTCTTTAACCATTTATGTTCCTCCAAACATTTTTTTCCATAACTTCCCATGCTTCTTTGGTTGATTCAACATCACTCAACTTCTCAAAATTGTCTAGATCAACACATTAATGAATTTTAAAGAGATCCTTATAATATTTTTTTCTTCAATTCTATGTATTCAACCTTTTCTTCATTCATTGCATCATCTTCAAGTGATGATACCTCTTCCTTCACAAGATCCAAGAGATCTTGATGATAGAAAACCACCTTCATCTACTTGCACCAATTTTTATAATTCTGACTCTTTATAAACGGAAGACTCGTCGAAAAAATTTCGGTTTGGATGATTCACTGCCATCGCTATTGCTTGCCTTGAAAAGCTCAGCCAGAGCTCTAACTACCAGATGCTGGTAATTACACCAAATCTATGGAGAATTCCAATCAATCTTGATGAATAAGATTTAATCACACCTATAGAAATCCCTTGTTCTTCACTCTTCACTTGAGTGATTCAACCAACCTTGGTTGCAATATGATTATGGAAACAATTGTGTATGGAAGAAAAAAGATAATTGGGGAATAAGAAGTTTAAGGTTTGGACAAAATAAGGAGAAGAAGGCTAATTTCTGCATAGTAAAATTTTTGCTTACAAGTTGTGATCTTTTTTATTTGCAATTATAATGTTCAAATGTTTTTTTTCAATAATAGGGGTTACTCCCTCCAGTTATAGTTTTAGGTTATCTTGCTACCTAAGCCAAAGCTCAAAATTATAAAAGTGCAAAATACCTATTTTTGTCTAAGTCGTAATCATGTGTTAAGCAACCTACTTCGACATCTAATACATATCGACACACATTATATTATTTCGATACAATCTTATTTCTATCGAGCAACATGTCACTTTGATATAAGAGATTACAATCTCAATAACAAGAACATTATATTTGTATCCCCTTGTGAAATTTGTAACCTTTAGATGATGAAAATTGTACATAAGAACAAAAAATAAACAGAAATTGAAACTAAAAATATAAAAAAAAAATAGAAAATTAATTAAAAAAATGTGAATAGTACCTTATAATAGATATGTTTTGAAGATTTGAAGGATGAGATTTATAAAAAGGGATGAGATTTGGGGGATGAAGAATGAAGAAACATAGGGAGAAAAAAGTGAAATAAATATTTCTAGAAAATGAGAAGGGGTTGAGCACCTAATTTTTATTTGTGGGGGATTTTGCTAGGGGTTCCCCTCACAATACAATCGGTCATATTTTGTTTGGGGTAACTCCTAACAAAAATGACACTACAGACTGTCACAACAGACAAATTATTAAAGACATGGACCAAGCTTGTGGTGATGTAACGAGGTAGCAGAATAATCTTAATAGAGGTGAGGGGATACCCTAACCAATAATTATCATTGATTTTCCGATGAGCATCGTCATGCAACTTAGTTTTTTTTTAATTTTTTTCATTTTCTGCATTGCGAGGAGTTTAACCTTAAGCAACATATTAACTTAGCTACAGGCTTAACCCCTGATAATTTTCCCTAGTAAAAAAAGTTTTTGTTGTAGTGGAGGTTGTTCTTATTAACATGTAAGTGTGTGATTGACTTAAAAGATGTTACACTAACTCTTAAGATATATCATAAGATACTCTAACTAAACTTGCTCAAAAGCATATATAAAATACAAAGAAGATTCCTACTAAATCGAAATGACTAGCTCTGTTGTAAGGTGTAACACCCCGATTTTTAAATAGCTAATTATTAATTATTATTATTATATATTATATTATGTGATAATTAATTTAATTGAGTATTTTAATTTAAATTTGAATTATTTGAATATGTGTGTTATTTAAATGATTGAGTTTTATGAGTAGAATTATGGTTATTTAGTATTGGGCCTATTTATGAGAATGGAAGTAATAGAGATGTGTTAAGTATTAAGCCCATTAAGACAATCCTAGTTAGTAAGGATTAGTAGAGAATCATAATTAGAATTTCATTTGGAGAAAGAAGAGAAGAGAAGAGGAGAAAGAAGGAAAAGTGAAGAGAAAACCCTAGAAGAGGAATCTTTCAGAGGTAAAGGTGGAGAATCCATGTTATTGTTTGATTGTATATTGTGGGTAATGATTAGGAACATGCTAGGTTATTCAATTTAAATTTCTAGAATCTTTGAATGTAGGTTTTGAAAGGGAATTGTGTTTTTCAACTTAGAATGATGACTCATGACTAGAAACATGTTAGGATATCCTTTAATGATGTTATTTGGTTGATTTGAATGAGTTTTATGAGGTAATTTCGTGGGAGAAAGAAGATGGTTCCTAGCAAAAAAAAATGCAGAATCGCAGATCGCGCTTAGTGCGAGGGTGAGCCCGCTTAGCGCGAAAAGTTCTGACCTTTGGGGTTGTTTGTTCAGCGATGTGCGCTTAGCGCGATAGGTCGGGCTTAGCGTGACCTGGAATGAAAAATGTTATTTTTAGGATCTTTTGACATGAAATCTTATATGATTATATTTATTGTGGTATTTTCATATATGTGATTAATTAATCCAATTGTGATTGAATGTGTTTTAGATTGGTCTTGAATATTATTTCAATGTATGTTTGATTACTTGAGTATAGTATGTGCTAATCTTATTTGATGGAATGTGTTGAATAACATTGGTGGAATGATATGTCATAATGTTATTTGTTATGTGTGATGATATGTATAAGATACATGTGATGATCTTGTTGTTGAAATATAATGTTGTGCAATTGATGTATAATTCACATGAGATGAATTATGATGATATGCTTGGATAATTGAGGTTTTGTGAATAATCTTAATTTGCATATGTCGTCTTGGTGAGTTGTACAAGCATACATTTGGCTCGCTCCTTGTGTGGATAAGTAGCGGTGAAACTGTGGGTTCACAAATTGGCTCGATCCATGATGGATAAGTAGCGGTGAAACATTGGATTCACATTTGGCTCGATTCCATTGGGAATAATTAGCGGAGGCTTTTGGTCTTGTTCGAATCAGAAGTAAGGGCTTGAATTCTATGAATGAATCGGAATCAGGGTTAACGAAATGTTTCCAAAAACTTGGTACCACATGCATATTGAGTCACATTTCATTGTTGTCACATGAGTCATTATTGAACATGCAATGTGTGGAATGAAATTGTGATGTTTAATTATATGTATTAATTGGAATGTTTGAATGAATGATAATTATGCTATGTATGAATATATATTATACTTGTAATGTCGGTATGATCATGGTATCTTGGAATATTACTTGAAGTGTGTAGAATTCATGAATATTACATGTGATGATCTTGTTGTTGAAATATAATGTTGTGCAATTGATGTATAATTCACATGAGATGAATTATGATGATATGCTTGGATAATTGAGGTTTTGTGAATAATCTTAATTTGCATATGTCGTCTTGGTGAGTTGTACAAGCATACATTTGGCTCGCTCCTTGTGTGGATAAGTAGCGGTGAAACTGTGGGTTCACAAATTGGCTCGATCCATGATGGATAAGTAGCGGTGAAACATTGGATTCACATTTGACTCGATTCCATTGGGAATAATTAGCGGAGGCTTTTGGTCTTATTCGAATCAGAAGTAAGGGCTTGAATTCTATGAATGAATCGGAATCAGGGTTAACGAAATGTTTCCAAAAACTTGGTACCACATGCATATTGAGTCACATTTCATTGTTGTCACATGAGTCATTATTGAATATGCAATGTGTGGAATGAAATTGTGATGTTTAATTATATGTGTTAATTGGAATGTTTGAATGAATGATAATTATGCTATGTATGAATATATATTATACTTGTAATGTCGGTATGATCATGGTATCTTGGAATATCACTTGAAGTGTGTAGAATTCATGAATAAATGCGGTTTCTTCATTATTTCCATTTATATACTTTTGAATAATTATGTGAATTCTCACCCTTCTGTTATGATATTGCCTCTACGTGGGTAACGTGCAGATTCTGAGGATAGCGGTGCTTCGCACGAGACTAGTTGAAGAGTCTAGCTAGTTTATCTGTTAGTAGGTAGTCTAGCCATTGCTTTAGTCATGTAACACGGGATTTATCGGGATTTCTGCTTTGATGAGATACTTGTTATGTATGCTCATCTATTTTGATTTGTATGATTGAGATACTATACTGATATGGCCTTGGTGCCGATGTATGAATTCTGATGATTTGAGTATGTTATGGATTCATCTCTTTTTCATCCAATGATTATAGTATGCGATGTAATCATTGATAGTATCTATGAATAAGAATTAATCCGCTGTGAAAAGCATGATTTGTTTTAAAGCATGAGATTCAAATATGTGTTATGATTATGACCAATGTGCATGTATTGTTTTAGTTGTAAAGTAAATCATGTGACGCCCTCTTGTTATGCATTTTGTTTACTCTGATTGTTTAATAAATCATGGAGAATTAGAAGGGGGTGTTACATAAGGGATACATTTAAAAACAAGATTCTTCAATTACCCCTTGAAAGGGTCATAAGCGAGCCATCACAAATTGTTGAAGAAAGTGGTGACCAATGAAAATTTTAGGGCATAGTCATGCTAAAAGTCACACCAACGTACTCTTGGCCTTTTGCTTCTGTCACACAAAAATGAGGAACAACATATTGTCTCTTTGTTTTTGCCTCACTCCTGAGGCGTCCAATACAGGCTGTTAAGCAGATGGAAAATTACAAATCAAGAAATGCACTTATGCCTCATTCTTGAAAATGATAAGATGAGCGCGGGGAATTTAAATTCTCATCGAACATACACGAGGTGGTCCGCACATGCGTGGGGCGAGTGTCTTAAAACACATGCTATAATTAAGCTTCTTTTTTCTTTTTTTTTATAGATAAGTGATGTCTAGAGTAGAAGTTTAGAGAGAAGTTCTTAAGGGTGTTTGTTTCAAGTTTAGAAACAAGATTCTTGGGAATACATAAATAAAAAAATGAGTATACTCGTGTTTGGTTCAAGTTTGCAAATAATTATTCCTAGGAATAAAGATTTCAAGGAAAAAAGTAACTTCTAATAACTTCTCATATTCTCATGAAAATATTCTCATGTAAAAGGATGAGAATGTAGATTCCAATGATATTTTATAAAAAAAAAATTTAAAAATTAATTAAAATCATAAATTTCCTTGGAATATCAAAATGTTTGCCAAACACTTTTTGTAAAAATTTCATTGGAATAAATTTCTTATCTTTATATTCTTGGATAATTAGTTTATGGGAAATAATTCTGATTCCGTGAAACAAACACTCCCTTAGAGTTTTAAAATTTAAAAGTGGGAATGATCTTCAATTGTAGTATAATGATTGAGAAACGCGTTTAAACACCATAATATTTATTTATTCATGATTGAGAGTTCTGTTTCTAAAGTATATCAATTTAAATTGAACACGATAAATATTTTCGTGTGTGTTGATGTTATATTTTTGTCTTGTTCTTATTAATTAGTTTATGATTTACAAACACTTAGTTAGTAAATTGATTATTGTCTAAAACGATTTAAATTAATTTTCATGTCTCACACATCATTTTTTGTGTTTAAATCTTTGAGATTTTTGTTCTCACAATAATAAATATATTTTCTTTTTGTAAAAGAAAAATATATTGAATTGAAACATCATTTGAATGACATTCTAAAAATGAAAATGCTAAAAATATTAAAGTTAGCCTACCATTTTCTTTTTCATATATTTTGAGGTCGATTCGAGCACCAAATGGGCTTTAACATATTAAAGCAGCTTGTTTTGGTATGTTTATATATTTCTCCAAACTTTAATTAATATACTTAAAAGTTTATTATGATCTACAACAAGTCCCACAAGTCCCACAAGTCATGATTTAAGACATCTATTATTAGACTTGCATGCAAATTTCCATAATTTTTAGGTGAAATTCTTTACTTAAAAGGGAAGTAAACGACACTCTTCTAAATTTCCATAGACAGACATGGACACACTCAAAGCATTGAACACACATATATGTATAGTTTTCTTGTTTCCTCACATCTTTACAACAAAGCCATGCAACTCATCATTTGATTTTGGTACATTATATTACTTCAAAAACTTAAATAATGATTGATTGTGTTGAACATTCTATAATGAGCTTAAAATCAACAAAACCAATCATGAAGTTGTACATATTCAACAATATATATATTGATAATAAATAAAATAATAAAGCCACACAGTGTAAAGCAATATCTTTATAATATATTCTAATCCTAAAATTAAAAGGAAAAGAGAGGGAAGAAAAAAGAAAAAGTAATTGCGCAGAAAAAAAAAAGTTGGGAACATTTTGTTTCATATCTTTTTTGACGTAGTCTCATTTTCCCTCATTGTTGCTTTTTCACTTTTGAAAACTTGCCATGCAAGTGTTTCAATTTGGCAGCGTCACTTCTGTACAAAGAGGACCCTCCCTTTCAGAAGTGTACCTTCAACTTATTTTATAATCAATTAATTTATTCATTCAAAAAAGCTAAACCCCACCTTGATATTTGACCAAAATACAACAATTCGAATAAAATATAAACCAATTTAAATATTAAAAAAATACATATAGTTCGCAATTGTCTGATTTAATCAATACACTATTATAAATAATACATATCACGTGAGTCGTAGAATACGTTTAACCTCGACTACCAAGACGAGGTAACGAACGATGACATAAAAAGCTAGCATTTAACATTTGTATCATTTTAAAATCAAAGTTATAATTTAAAAGGTCATAGGTCTGATTCCCAACAATTGTATTATTTTCACTTGCTATATAATTTTTTTGCATGTATTATTTTCACTTCCTTGTATCATTTCGACATGTATCATATCATTATAAATCTAGTAACATGTATCATTTTTAACATATAAATTACAAAATTAGAATATATCATATCATTTTAAATCAAATATACAAATTTATATTGTTATCATCAGGACAGAATACACACGTATGACATTTACATATTTGCACATCAAAATGAGAAAACCTTTTTTCATATACAAATTAAGATTGCAATAAACCAAGAAAATTATGATTGTCGTCGAGAGTCATAACAAGATAAGAAGACAATAGTCCAATGTGATCAAATATTATTCATATCTTCTTTTGAGTATGGTGTTTGATTGCTAAACTCTTATAATTAGAACAAAATTTAAATTATGATAAGTTAAAAACAACAACATTAATTTGAGAAGTATACATATGTATACATGCTCCATGTTGTCTCCAGAGGCATTACACAAGGATGAATGAAAAATAAGGTATTAACATATCTCATAACATGTAATCTACAATAATAGCTGTCTGATTGTTTTCGCCACTACAAATAATTTTCATATATTTATTCATTCTAATACACACAAATAATATAATCTCAAAAAACACAAGTAATTTATACATAGTTTTGGATAAACATATGTTGGCTTTTTACCAAGTAAATTTCATGTGAGTGCATTATATTTCCACATCGCACTACACATATATGTCGGTTAAAATTAAACTTTAATAAAAACTATTAAATTCTAAAGTTAAAATTCAAATATTTAAATTAACACCACTTACCCATTCAAAGCTTTAGTCACAACTTCGGGAAGTCCAGAGTGCAACGAGCAAAACACAATTATAGTATTTCTCTGGGGACATATAATAAGTAGTTGCCAATGTCGACTGCATAACAATTTAGAATAATTAATAATATGGATAAAATTGATTTATTAATGATAACACCGATTAATATATACTTACTCGCGATAAAACGAGGTGAAATAACATTCTTTGATGTTTCCTTAATCCTTATTCAACATGTCTTGTATGTACTCTTTGATATTGTGTTTAGGCGAATCGCGAGTAAGAGCAATCATTGAGGCATCTAAGATACAATACTTGTTTAGAAGCTTCCTTTCAGGACATACCTCATGGATATACCTACAAGGTCAAATCTTTACGTTAAAGTACAAGAGTGTATATATACAAATGGAAATCAACATAAAACTATAATTACGAGCTCCAAAGTTGTAATATATAATTGTCTAGGTCCTCATCTCCCTTAAAAAAAACATATATAGGAAGCTTATCAAGTACGAATAACTGTTCCGGATCATGATTTAATGTAACACCCAAGATTGGGTCTGGAATACTCGACATTGTCATCTCTAGTCTCTTAAGGCTATCTAGTTTTGGAGGTAAGGGTTCAATACTGCCCTGATTAGCAGAAAAACTATGTGTTGCACTTGTACCTACCAGAACTTTCTCTTGAATTTCCAATTGGTTTGAATTTATGTGGCTGAATAGACCCAATGAACTCAATTTCTGCATCATAAAAACAATCCAAAATTAAAATACGCAAACAATAATGACAACAACATACAACCCACACATCAAGCATATAGTTGGTACACTTCTCAGACATCTTTTTCTCATCCATCCTTTCTCGCTTCTCTTGCTCCTTATAGAAACTCTCTCGTACCGTCTCCAACAACATTTCCCTCTCCTTCTCCAATAACTTTTCAGCACCATCTACAACAACATCTCTCTCTCTCTCTCTCTCTCTCTCTCTCTCTCTCTCTCTCTCTAATAATTTCTCATGCATTGTCTGCAACTAGCTCTCCCTCTCCTCCTCCAAGATCTTATCCTGCTTCTCCTTCCACGTTTCCATTTCCTTCTCCAACTCAACAACAACAATCTCTTGAACCTCCCTCTTACTTATTTTTCTCTCTAGATGATTTAGAGCGTCCAAAATTTACCTTGAAGCCAACACCTCTACCAAGACCACAGACACACCCATTATGCTCCTCAGTTATAATCGCTTCTACCAAGATGTTGTGACAATCTTGTGAAGTGAAGAGGTCGACTTTGGTTTCTTCAAGCAGGTCATCCTACAAACACATATAAAATTTCATCTTTACCAATTTTATTTTACTAAAATAAATATAGTTCAAAAAAGTATATACTTGCAATCCTTTGGGCCACTTCTCACGTAGTATTTTATGTGAACTTGTCGTCTTTTCTATGATGTGTCATCTTACATTTCTCGTGGCGTGATGGTATCGATGGAGAGCGATCAAGACTTATATAACCTCCCATATCTTCCTCCCTTTGTTTTCTTTTTCGATCAAAAGTTTTTCAAGTCTTTGATATCCTCCACAAGACAACCTATGTGGATAGATATTTGTAACTCGATTTTTTCCCTTTTTGCCTCTTTGCCAAGAATGCAGGAGTGGTGCGAGACTCTACAAACCTTTCCCTAACATCTTGATAAAAAATGAATACACCTCGTATGAAGTATTTTTTATCGTTTCCGTGTTTGATATAATCATGGGTGAGTTGTGTCTTAAAGCCCCTCCAACGCTCAACATAATATGCAAGAATTTTCTTTTTCACATACTTATCATCTAGACTAACATTCAATACTTCCTATGTTTACATAATAGAGATGTTATTAGTATTAAACAAAAAAACTCACTTTAGTGAACGCATAAAACGAAAAATAAATATCGTGATATCGATTGATATGCCGTCTTTCAAATCATCATCGAGGCCATACCATTTTTCTATAACATATTCACTCTACTTCTACCTTGTAACACAATGTAACCCAAATAATCATCAGCATGTTCACCTGAAACCCTATTGGTTTCTACATCAAATCTATCCCGGTAGCGAACACCACTTTCATTGGATTTTCACCTTGTTATATATCGTGGCACCTTTATCTTTTCTTTTACGTTTTGTGTCAACAGACATTGCAACAGATGATGTATGGGAGATACTTGTTCAATCGACCATGACTATCAAGAGACTAACCTGAATCAAACAGTAATGTTTCAGTAACCCTAAACGAAATGATCAAGAGACAAACAAATTATAAATCCAGTTCGGTGCAGTACAATAAAATTGACACAAGCAAATTATTCACCCAGTTCGGTGAAATCACACCTACGTCTGGAGGCTACCAAACCAGGGATAAAGTTGACTACTATCAGCAGTATTAATTTAGAGTTAAACTCCCCCGTTTACAACCCTCACTTAATCACTACCCAATGACACTTTTACCTAAGAACCTCTTAGATATGAGAAACCCCTATCACTCCACCTCAATCCCACACCGTGATAAAAACAATGACAAAGACTTGAAGACACACTTCAAAGACACATAACCATCCTTGCATCACAAACTAAAAACTTAAACTCTAAACACAATACGTTCATCTTCCTTCAGTGTAACTAACTCTGCAAGTAGGGTTAGTTGTCCTTTTATACGATTAACAGCTAGGGCTACACTTCACATCATTCTTCAACGATTTCCATTACTTTATCCATGAAAGTAGGATAAAAGTTCTCCAAAAGTATTGCAGTAGAACGTTACATAAACTTGCTAACTTTAAGCAAAAAACTTACATAAAATAACGCCTAGAATTTCTACACAGAAAAACCAGTTCAGTTCTGAGCACATGTCAAGACATCTGTTTTGACATCTTATGAAAACTACTGATACATTTTGCTTCACATTTTAAGGCATTCTTCATGACATTTTCTGAGCAGAATGTTTTACCAAAATTGCTGCCAACGCAGAACTAACAAGTGTCATGTCAGATTTTCACAAAAATCGACATGATAGTATTAATGAAAAATATAAAAATTTAAATAAATTAACTAGCGCAATGCTAAGGGAATTCATTCAAAAGATATATCATGTCGGTTTTCGTAAATCATTGATTGGAATAAATTATACAAATAAAAAATTTAAATAAGATTTTTGAAATTGTTAATGCAAAACATATTTCTTCTCAGTTAGACCATGTAGTCGAGGTATATAGTAATAAATAAATAATAAAGATTAAAATGAAATTTGGAAAGGCGCCAAGTGAGAGATTCTTGTTGAAAAATTGAAAAAAAAACATATTGTTGTCACTGGGTATCGAAGCGAGTTCTCTTATAGCTATGTGAAAACTCTAGGGAAAATTGTTTATTTTAAAAATTAAAAATAAAATATGACACTCCCAGGATCTATACCCTTGTTTTTCTATTGTTCGAGATGTAAGTTTCTTCATAAAAACTTTTTTTGTTGTAGTGATAGGTCATTCTAAGGATGCATTAATTCATCCCTAATGTATAAATGGACTCTTATTCTTAAATAAAGCATGAAAAATACGATTTTCCTTCCATCTCAATTGATGATATACATTTAACGATCGCTCGCATTTCATGCTAGACAAATCAGAGACAATTATAATTGTTTTTTCTATATAAGTGTGAACATGAGTTACTTGAATATCTTTTAATGTATAGTTACAAAACACATTATTTATATACTAACTTGACATCAGATGCTGATATTTTTGCATGTATTCTTGTAATCAACAAAAAAACCATAATTCCTACATTATAAGTTTCACTGAGGTGCAACTCTTCAACCTTATATTTGTTGAAGGATAATTTAATATTTTAGTATGTTGCATATGTGGCCCTAATTTGCGTGTATAAATAGACTAGTAGTGTCAGTCATTTATAACCAATCTTTCTTACAACTTTTGTATCCATCATTGCAGAGCAATAAATATTTTTTCTTATTCTTTTCTGTTTAATCACCTTATGCACTAACAATTGGTATCTAGACTATCATTCAGATCCACATGGAAACACCAGTAAAATGGTGAGGCGTTGTGCGATTAATTTTGTTGCTTAAATTTGTATTGAATCTTGAGTGAAATCGTAATAGAATCACATTTTTTATTATATGGGATTGGGAAATACTATGTTTGGTGAGATCTGAGTGACTTGGACAAGGTTGAAGATGAACAAAAATTGTAGTATGAGCACCAAACTTCCAGTGATTGATGGCAAGAACTGAAATCACTTGATCATTCAGATACATGTGTTGTTTGGAGCTTAAGATGTTCTTGATCTCATCAACGATGGTTATGTTTCGTTTGTACTTCCATAAAATTCAACTGATGCACAGAGAAATGCTCAACATGATCTGAGAAAGAAAGATTAGAAAGCGTTGTTCTACATGCATTAGTGTATGGATGTGAATGTGTTTAAGAAAATCAATGATTTGGCAACGACAAATATTGTGTGAGACATACTAATTAGGTGTTACGTTGGTGACACATCAATGAAGGAGGTGAAGCTTCAATCTCAATGAATGCAACATGAGAATCTCAACATGAAGGACAACAAGAAGGTATCTGAGTACATCTCTAAAGTGATTTTAATCACTAATAAGATGAAAGCTTGTGGAGAAACCCTTTCTAAACAAGTAATCATTGAGAAGATATTGAGGTATCTTATACCTCAATTTGATTACATTGCCGTAGAAATTTAATATTCTAAATATCTCGACACTATGAGAATAGAAGAGTTGTAAAACAGTTTAGAGGCGCAAGAGTTGCATTTGACTGGAAAAAAATTATGAGAGAGAGGTTGATCAGGCTCTAAAAGCTTTTTTTTTCAAGAAAGACTAGAAGCATTCTGATAAGTGCCAAAATGTAGTTATTTTGTATTTCTTTTTATACTTATCTATTCTTGTTTGTTAATAATCGTTGAATAATTCCACTTTTTGTTGTAAATACGTTTTATTGTGTTTTGTGTACATAATGTACCATTTGATTAGTTTTAATGTATTTTTGTAGGTATTGGAGCATCGAGGAATAAATTATCGAAGACACGGCTCCAGATGCGCTTTTCTACAATAAAAATTCATTTTTGAGAAGTTTTGTTCAGTGGAGGCCGCTCAGCGCGGTGAGGCCGCTGAGCTCGGCTTGAAGTGCGCTTCTTGGTTTGGCACTGTTGCGGCAGAGAGAAATATTGGATTTAGATGCCTCTGAGTGGGCTCACGCCGCTGAGCGGCATTAAGGAGGTTTAACATGTTAATTTAGGATGACGCTCAACGCGCCCATGCCGCTGGGCGCTGTCGTCTGAGATTTACTTTATAACTTCATTTTTTGCCATTTTTAGGTTATGGTTTTGGGGTGGATTTTGATCCCCATTTCCATCAACCTTTGTTTTTGATAGATTAGCTTAGAAAACAACACTAGGGTCTTGCAATGGATGATTAGAGGTGGATTGCTCTTCGATAGACGTTGACAAACCAATGTAAATGAGTAGTATCTCTTCTCTTCTCTTTTTATTTCTCTACTTTGTTGGTTATGTATGTATATCTACTCTTACTGATGTGTATTTGTCGCAATTGGCGTTGTATAAAGTTTGCTTTACAAATCTGTGTTGGTGATTGTCTTAGGTTTTTACTCTATGTTACGGATTTGAGCTTTGCTAGATATAAATCACTTAGATTCTTACCTAGGATGATTATCTATTAGTTTCTGAATGATGGGAATGGGTTTAGAGATGACATTCACTTAGGGTATCTGAGCCTAATGTCGTTGTGTTAGTTATGTATTCCAGAGATGGGTATGAAGGTGACGCAGTTGAATTCTCAATTTGGATTAGAAATAGCTTGGGTTGTGAGAGTTATATGATGACACGGACGAGTATCGTAGGCTGAGTATAATTGGACGGTAGATTTAAGTCTGTGACGGGTAGTGTGCATTCGTTTCGGACAAGCTGTCTATCCTTTATACTTTTTTTCATTTATTTTTTGTCTTTTATTTTCAACCCATTTATTCTAAAACTCATTAACGGTAGAATTGTCGAACGATGAACCAATAACCAATCTCTGTGGACACAATACGATATAACCTATCCGGTATATATCACCCGGTAAAATTAATACCAACTCTTTGCTTGTCGCTTTACCGCCGCAACAAAATGGCGTTGTTGCCGGGGATTGGTTTTATTGTTTCTGTATTGCGATAATTCCCTTGTTTTTGAGTTTTGTAATTAATGTATATGTTGTATAGACTTTGTATATGAACTTGTATATTGTTACTTGTACATGTTGTGTGTTTACTTTCAATACTTGTACATATGTGTGTTTTTCCTTGTTTTTAAGTATTGTTGTAAATTGTCTCGTATTCGTAACATTTGTTGTGTGAATGTTAGGACACTTTCTTTAGGTTTGCGCGGTGTGGCAATACCATGACATGACGAGAGGACGTTACTAGTGCTCGCACAATAAAGGCGTAGAGCTTACGATGTAAAACAAGCGTGTTTGTTTATGTTTGTTTATGTGTGTGGTGACTTGTGCTTTAACAAGTTGAAATAGGACTTTTTCTTAATTTTAAATCTTCACTTTTCAACTTGTTAATTCATTTTCACCACATTTTCGTATTGTTATTTGTATTCGTTTGGTTTTGTCAAATTGTGTTATCCACAAGCTTGTCGTGTTTAGCTTGAGGAATTTTGTTGGATGTAAATGTTGTAAATTTTATTTTTCTAATTATTTTGTTATTGTTTGGACTCAAATTTTGGTCTGGTAGCTTAGGGTTACATTTGGTGATTTTCCGAGTTTAATCGTTTCAACTCGCGGATGTATGGTAATGATAGTTTTCAAAGTTGGTACACGCCATGTACTCGTTTATCGCTTTCTATAGCATAACATGTTTAAGAAATTTATCATTTGTATAATTATCATGCTATTAATCATTTTTGCATTACTTGCTCATAAATTGAATCACTTTACTTCCCTTTTTACCCATAAATGTGAGGAAGTTTTCCATTGTTTACATATTTTTGAGGCCACAATTCTTGTTTTAGATAGATTTTATTATGCTTAATCTTTTATTTTGTATTAATTGTATGAATGCATGAAAAGGATCAAGGCCTTTTGTTTCATTTTGAGCACAACTACCTTGGTCAAATATTCAATTCACCTTGTGAGTGTGTCAACCTTTGTTTACCCCTTTGAACTTTTATAAATATCCATGTTTATTTGAACTTGATACTTGTCTATGAGTGTCAATTCACCTTTTTTGTATGAATGTTGATTTCTTTGTGAGCCCGCTCAGCGGCCTCTAAATCCAAAATTTCTCTTTGCCGCAATAGTGCCAAACCAAGCAGCACGCTTCAAACCGCGCTCAGCGGCCTCCACTGAACAAAACTTCCCAAAAATGGACTTTGATTGCAGAAAAGCGCATCCGGAGCCGTGTCTTCGACACTTTATTCCTCGATGCTTTAAATGTGCAACAAATACCTACAAAAATACACTAAAACTAATCCAACGGTACATTATGTACACAAAACACAATACAACGTATTTACAACAAAAAGTGGGATTATTCAACGATTATTAACAAACAAGAATAGATAAGTGCCACAAAACATATATACAAAATAACTACATTTTGGAACTTATCACATTCTTGGTCAAAAGCCAAGAAGAAACATGGTAAGTCTTAGAATCCAGAAACCTCTACTTCTGATGAGAAGAAATATCAAAAGGAAAGGGAGAAGTACGACTAGAAGAAGGTTCAAAGTTAATGTTACAATCAGTTTGGCCACTTTGGCAAAGATTGTTGGTCAGTCAATGGAAGGAAATAAGAAGAAGCAAATATATTCATAGGAGATTCCGATGATGAACCCGTGTTATTAATGGCTTTTGAGTCTAGTAGAAGGTGTTATGTAGACTGGTGGTATATGAACACTGGCTTCTCAAATCACTTGATTAGAAACAAACAATGGTTTATAGATTTTGAATTCAAAAGGAGGACAAAGATCAAATGTGCTGATGATAAGTACTTTAGTGCAGCAGGTATGGGAAATGTCAAAGTCAAAGTGAAGAATGAGAAGATTGTTTTAATCAGATGTGTTGATGTTTGGTATATTCCCTGCATTAAGAGAAATCTAATGGGTGTGGGTCAGCTTATTGAGAAAGGTTTCTCAATTGTTATAAGGAACAATCTCTTAAAATTGTATGATTCCAATCATAAGATGATTATGCAATTTGAACAAGGAATCAACAGAACATTCAAGGTGAATGTGGAGATAGCTGAAATAGAATGCCTTAGTGCATAAACCATTGAAGTTGATATTAAGCTATGGAACTAGAGGTTAGGGCATCTGAACTACATAATTTTAGGGCATCTGAACTACATAATTTTAGGGCATCTGAGCTCTAAGAATCTCGTAAATGTCATTTTGGAGATTGTGAAGCCTGAGAAGTCATGTGAGGTATGCATGAAATCCAAATAGCCTTTAACATCATAAGTAGCTCAAAGAGTAAAACATACTATGGGAGTAGTGCATTGTGATGTTTATGGATAATTTCTAGAACCTTCACTTGGAGGAAATAATTATTTTGTGTCTTTGTGGATGAGTTTACAAGAATGACGTGGGTAACATTCATCAAGTTTAAGTGTTAGGTGTTTACCAAGTTCCAGAAGTTCAAGATAAAATTGAGAAACAAAGTGGTCAGAAGTTGAAAATTCTCAGAATGGATGGTGAAGGTGAGTATAACTCTACAGAGTTAGAAAAGTTCTATGAGTAAAATGAAATAGAATATGAGGTTATTGCTCCATACACTCCCCAGCATATTGGTCTTGTTGAAAGAAGAAATATAACTTTGCTTGATATTTTAAGAAGCATGTTGAAAGAGAAGAAGCTACCTCATACCTTGTTGGGGGAGTTGTTTCCACTTCAGCATTTGTGCTCAACAGATGTCCAACAGACAAACTGAAGGAAATTGTTCCTTTAGAAAATTGGACTGGAGATAAGTAAAGTGTTAGTCATTTGAATGTGTTTGCTTTTGTATGTTACAAATGTGGTCCACGAGCTAGGATATAGAAGTTAGATGGTAAAAGCAAGGTAGTGATATTCGTGGGGTACCACAACACAAGAGCGTACTAGTTTTATTGTCTAGAAACTAATAAAGTTGAAGTCGGCAGAGACGTCATTATGAAAGAATTAGAACTTCAATCCATTTCTGGTGTAGTGCCAACACTAGTGTTAGCTTCTGAAGATACTTCAAAAGTTTCTAAAGATGGGTCAGAACTTCAAAGTTCTGAAGACGAGTTAGGGTCAAAAAATAAAGATGATTCCAGATACCCCTGGAGATCAGTCGGATGATGAATCTAATTCAGATACAAATTTTGATGATGATCCAGAATCCGATGGTGATTATACTTCTGGAAGAGAAAACTCCGAAGGCATAGGTTCTGGAGGACAAGCTTCTATAGGTGATCATATTTCTGAAGGTGGTGGATTTGGAAGAGGTCTATAAGCTCACACAGTTCCAAGTTATGTAGAAGGTTCATAACAAGTTCAGAGGCAACAAAGAATCAGATAAATACCAAGAAGACTTGTAGAGTTTGACGTGTTACAAAACACTGAAGTAGACTCTAAGGGAGAATTAATTCAATGTGCCATGCTAGTAGGCTCTGAACCAGTGGGTATTGAAGAATCTCTCAATAAGAAAGTATGGTTGAATGCCATGAAAGAAAAAATATTTGGAAGTTGACTAAGCTTCCAAACGAGAAGAAATCCATCAGTGTCAGATGGATTTTCAAGGTAAAATTTAAGCTAGATGGATCTATTGGAAAGCATAAAGTAAGGCTAGTGGCTAGAGGTTTTGTTTAGAAACTTGGGCTAGATTACTTTGAGGTGTTTGCGTCTGTAGTTAGACATAAAACAAATAGGTCGGTGATTGATTTACCTGCAAATAGAAATTGGCATCTGATGCATCTGAATGTGAAATCTGTATTTTTGAACGGCCCATTACAAGAATAAGTATACATGTCACAACCTCATGGATTTGTGAAAAAATAAGGAAGGGATGGTGTACAAGTTGCATAAAGTCTTGTATCGATTGAAGCAAACGCCCAAAGCTTGGAACTTGAAGATTGATTCATTTTTCAATAAGCAAGGGTTTCAGAAATGTGAGATGGAATATGAGGTTTATGTGCAGCATTCTGGAGGCAATATAATTTTGGTGTCTCTATGTTGATGATATATTGCTAACAGTGAGTTGCCTAGAAGATATACCCAAGTTCAATAAGGTGTTGATGAATGCGTTTGAGATAACTGATCTGGAAAATATGGTATATTTTTTAGGGATGGAGATTTTATATTTAGAAAAGGGTATCATTTTGCATTAGCTGAAGTATGAACTTGAACTTTTGACGAGATTTATGTTGTAGAATAGTAAGGTTGTTGTCACACCTTCAAAAACCAATCATAAATTGGATTCTAATTATAAGGGTGATGACGTGATTAAGAGGGTGATGACGTGAATGCTACAACATTCAAACAAATGATTTTTTCTCTGAGGTATTTGTGTAATATTATACCTGATATTTTTTATGCAGTTGGAATGTTAGTAAATTCACGAGTAAACCTAAGTGGTCCCTTATCAAGCTGTTGTCAGAACTTTGAGGTATATCAAGGGAGCTCTGAAGTAAGGAGTATTATTCCCATATGGAAGAAAGACTTATTCGAATAGATGAGTTGACAGAAGTAGTGAGTTTAAGAAGATCAATATCTTCTTGTAAGTTGTTCCATAATTTGTGTCGTCTGTGTGTTGTTGCGCAGCAAGTCGAGTTCTAAATCTACTATAGAATCAAGAGGTAGACAAGTCGTTGAAGGCGAGAGATAACGAGAGAGTGCATGGGAGAAGCAAACATATTGAGACAAAGTATCATTTTTAGAATCAAGTTCACACATGGGAGGTTCGACAAATGCGATCAAAAAGAATTAATTTATCCAATTAAAAGATAAAATTGGTGTTGTTAGTTTTTATTAAGAAATCATAAATTAAAAAATGATATTGAAGGATAATTTAGTATTTTAATGTTACATTTTTTTTTTTGTAGTCGTCATTGCATAATAATAAACATATTTTTTTCATTCTTTGTGTTTAATTAATTGTGCACTAACGATCTCTATTCTTTTTGTTTAGAAGTGGAATACTGCTTTTTCTTTATCAAATTACTATATTTTTATTATTATTTTATCTGATTAATTATTTTGCGTTTAAATTAACAAAGAGACTAGACCATTTAACTTTTTTTTAAACTTTGGCTTGAACAAAAACTATTAAAAAAAGTACAATACAGTGGTATAAAACAGGGAAAGTATCATTTATCGAAAAAATTGGGTTTGGAAACAAATATAGGTTCAGAACAATTTTCTAGCATAGGTATACTAGCCGTACGTAATTTATATAGCTGATCACATATAAGAGTCAAAATAATAGTAGTAACTGAAAGAGGTAGAGAACAATCTGTAACAACAAAAACAGAATATAAACAAGTATACTATATATATATATATATATATATATATATATATATATATATATATATATATATATATATATATATATATATATATATATATATATATATATATATATATATATATATAATATATATATATATATATATTATAATAATATTTAAATTTTTATATTTTTATAAATGTGAAATAATAATAATAATTTATTTTCAATACAAAGTTTTAAATAATAATAATAATTTATTTTCAATACAATATAATTTTTTAAAATTTAGATATATATATATATATATATATATATATATATATATATATATATATATATATATATATATATATATATATATTATTTTATAACAATACATTAATGATATAATAAATTTAAATTTTTTGTATTGCTTATAGATGTGTCCAGATAATATAAATTCAACAAAAATTAAATTAAATTTTAAATAATAATAATAATAATTTATTTTCAATACAATATTAATTTTTTTTAAAAATTTAGAATAGGAATTGTCTCCATTATAAATAAATATTGATGTTATTGAAAGTAAGACAATTTACAATATAAAAGAGGTCTAGTAAAGTTAAAGGTATAGGACTGTGGCAACACACTATAGACGTAGACATAGGGGTATAGGCAATAGGTAAGAGTAGCCAGGTAGAGACGCATAATGCATAAATCTCACACACACAGAGACACAGTTCAAATAATTTATTCATCATTACGTTATGATTCAATCCTCGTTGCAAGATATTTGTACACGTGTCATGTCAATGTCGATCATGGACGACAATTGAATACTGTGTCAGCCGTCAGATCTGCCGTATTCAGAACGTAGAAAACGACTAGTGAGATGACGCCCTTGTTTTCATGCTCATGCGTCGTCGTTTTGAATTTGTTTCTCTTTGAGTAGCTCGAGACTTTGTTTGCATGAAAATGTTGCATTGGGAGGGTCCATCTTAGCTCTGTACCTATCACTCTGTAGCATCCAATTTTCATGCAATCAATTTATTGTTCTTGTCAGACATTATTTTTATCAATGCAATGCTCACTAAGTTTTTTGCTGATTCAAATATCATGACATAGTTGGTCTTTTTAATTTATGGTTCTAATTAAATATTTTATCAGGTAATTTGTTAGCTGCAATTTTATTTTTTAAAAATGAATAAGTAAAATATCGAATTTTTTACCCAAATGTCATGTTTTGGAACGAAAGTTACTGAGTTTTTCAATGGACCCTCCTAAGGAGGGACGATCGGGCCCACTTTGTTTATTTTCTGCACCGGTGCCTCAATGGACTCTCCCATGGAGGGACGATCGGGACCACCTTATTTATTTTCTGCACCGGTCCCTCCAAGGGAGGGACGACCGGGTGTTGAAATTTTTCTTTTTTTTTCTGATTATAAATATGATTTTATATTAGTTTTTATAATTAAATTAATTTTTATATATATTAATTAAGTGATTAATATTATTTTAATATAATAAAAAAATTAACAATTTTTTTAATGCATTTTAAATTTATAATAAGTATATTTATTAGTAATAATATAATTTATTTATTATATTATTATTACGACACAGTTTGAAAATTTGTTACGAAAATGCCACATATTGAAAAGTGTGTCAGGTTCGTCCATCACACGGACGAAATGAATTATATTTATTCAGTTAATTATATATGTTTAATTTTTATATGGAAATTATTTTGAAAGGTGAAATAAATATGTTTAATTTTTATGAATGATTTGATTTTGTAAAATATTATGATCAATCAAATTTGAATTCTCTTTTAATATTATAGGTTTGATACTGTTTCATATTGTACCAATATTTTATACATTAGAATATATAAAAATATGAAAATAATTAAATCAAAACTTTACAAATATATCTTTTGAATGGAGGTATTAATATTATTTAATTTTATTATATATAGATATTATTTTGAATGGTAACATTAATACATTTTATTTTTATGCATGATTTGATTTCAAAAATTTATGATCAATAAAGCATATCACAATCTTTTTAAATTAACTTTAGAATTGTAATCATGATAAAAAATATTAAATTGTAGTCATGAAATTTTAATGAAAAATGATAATCATAAAAATTAATAATAAAAGGTATAAATTTATTCATACAATCCTTTTTATAAATTGAATAAGTTACATTTTATTATAGTTTAAATATTATTTTGTTACTAAAAATATTTAAAAACATATATTTTTAAGAAATATTAATAAAAATGATGTATTTTAAAGAAATAATTATTTAACTAATCATTTACTCGATTATATGTATAGTAACTTTATTAAAGAGTTAATTGATCAATTAATTCAATTAAATTATTTTCAAAATATTAGTTGATCCATTAAAAATCAATTTAATGTAAATAATGGAAATAAAATATATAATATTGGTATAATTTTAAATAGTATTTAGAAAGTAGTTTAAGAAAAAACTATATGATTTTGAATGTTATTGAAATAAAATATATATAATATTAGCTGTTAAAGCCTGCAATATTCACAATTTAGCTAATGTTAAAAGACTACAATTTGACGAGGAGTTGTTATATATTGTAGGTTTGTAAAAATTGTAAATATGATATATAAAAAAATAATTTAAAAGTGGTTATACATTTTCATTTCATTAATTTTATTTCAATTAAAATCAACGATGCAAACAAATCAATTAAAATAAAAATTATGATTTATTTAAATAAAGAAGATATCTTTTCTTTCTCTCTTTTGATAATTTTTTATTTTTCTACTAATATCAACAATAATAAATGTTAAATTATTATTTAATATTTTAAGCGATTTTTCGATATTCTTAGATCTAATTTTTTATTTCTTTCACTACGGATATCTATAATAATAAATGTTATATTATTATTTATAGTTGTAATTTTTTTAATTATCAATAATACATTTATATTAAAACAAAAATGATTATATTATTAAAATTATTATTCTTTTTTATTTCCATATTTATAACATAATAAAAAATAAATTATATTTTTATCCATAAGATTTTATAACATGATAAAAAATTATTTTTTATAAACAAAAAAAGAAGTTATAATTTTTATAAACGGAAATAAGTTACAAATATTTTTATAATAAAAAATTCAACTATTGATGCAATTGTTTTTAACATGAATAAGTTAAAAATAATTTCGTAAAACGTTACACAGGTTAATGACACTTATAAACAAAAAAGTCTATATTTATAATTAACGGAAATAAGTTATAATATTAAAAATAATTTCGTAAAACGTTACGATTAATGAGAGTTTCTTATTTTGTTACACAATCATGTTTTCTACATTTTGAATGTTGTCAAATAAGTTTGATACACTAAATTTGCCCGAATTAAAAATGAATTTTCTGTTACATGACAAGATTAGTTCCACGTTATATGAAATCTCGACCGGCCCCGTGCGACAACACGGGTTATTTACTAGTATATATAAAAATTAATTTAATTATAAAAACTAATATAAAATCATATTTATAATCAGAAGAAAAAAAACCAAAAAAAAAAAAATTCAACACCCGGTCGTCCCTCACTTGGACGCACCGGTGCAGAAAATAAACAAGGTGGGCCCGATCGTCCCTCCATGGGACGATCCATTGATAAGCCCAATAACTTTCGTGACATTTTGGGATTTTAATGTGGGTTGATGACATTTTGAGATTTTTTTTTCCAAAACATGGCATTTGGGTAAAAAATTCTAAAACATCGTAGATTCAAGTATATGTTTTTATAATTAAATATCTCAACATATTAACAACTGAGCTAATTTAATAAGATAAATAATTAAGACTGTCTCTGAGGGCATATAAGACTGTCTATTGTATAGTATTTCAAAATTTTAAGTTATAATTAAATGGGGTTTCACAAAATATTTGTCAAATTAATTTGTGATTATATAGATCTCTATTTATTTTGTTTTTGCTAAATTATTACGTCTTTACATAAGACTTCCAAAAACTTGAGACAACTCTGCTTATAATACGAGTCTTTTTAATCAAAAGTTCTAATTAAATGACATATATATGAAGGAAGCATGGAGCTTCTTGCACCATAAAATTTATTTGCTTCATGATAAGTAACTAACATCTCAGTTTCATGGTTGTGAGACAACACTGAATAATACAACATATATATAGTACTTTAATTTCCATGCAACAACAACCAAATATTGTCCTATTATTTAAGATTGATTACTACTGTATCATATATTTATTTATTAATCATGAATGTTTATGTCATTTTGTAATGCTTTTTCCACAAAGACATAAAGAATAATTAAGCCTTCTGCTTTTTCCTTTCCTAACTTACATAAATATCTATCAAATCATTACCTACTCCAACCATTCATAACATTATCTTAAGTTTTAAAATAATAATATGATAATTATTTATTCCAATTATTGTAATATTAGAGATAATTAAATAGTAACATTTGTAATTATTTGAATAGTACTAATAGTAATTATAATCAGAAGAAGTGAAATAAAGAAATAAAGAAGTAGTAGATGTAGACATATAAGAATTTGTTAGACAAGAGAATAAAGAACAAAAGAGCGAAAAAAACGTTGAAAAATAGAAAAGACAAACAAAAATGGAGCGTGTTGTTGTGTTAGTATTACGCATAATAAGGCGAGATTCTCGCGGGAGGTAAAATTCTAAAACTTTTCAAGAGAGAGAGAGATTGTGATAGGAAGAGAACAAAGAGGATAAAATATAATCGATGAGAGAAAATTGCGAGGGATGTTTTTGTTTATTTGAAATTGAAAAGCATAAGATAGCACGTGACAATGGAATAGATATGTGAATCTAAATAGAATAAAAAGAAATATACACTAGGGTCAAAGACACAAGTATAGTGAATAGTTAAAAATAAAAAAGAGTTTTATGAATTTGAATAATGGTGGTAATGGACAAGACACAGAGAACGAGGTAAGAAAAAAATGATTTTGCAATGGATTGCTTTATGATTGACGCATCTCTGACCACATGGCAATGAAACCGCACTGTCGTTGTAGCATCAGAGAGGATGCAGGTTTGTCCTTTCACATCTTGCGGGCAGTTCGGGCAGGAGAGAGAATGATTGTGACCTTACTTCCTTTCCTTCTTCTATTCAACCCCTAGTCTAGTCTTTGTCTGCCCACCATTCAACCCGGGCTACTTTATAGTTTTTCATTACTTCTTCTGAATCTCAATTACTCCTAATCGACTTCTTCTAACTACTACTACATCTTGACCTTCTAGTCAATCCAATTATTAATTTTATAGAACTATGTTTTAATATTTTGGAAAAATAATTTATTAGTTTAATTTTACAAAGACTTTAGTTACATATTACAAATTTTGAGTTTCAATTATTTTGTTTAATTATAAAATTAGTTACTAGAATTCACTATTTAAACGTGAACAAGTGGAATGTCACGAGTTTAAAATCATGTTCTTGTTCATGCACAAAAGACTATTTTCCAGATCATTAGTAACTCTTAAATCCATATATGAAGAAGCAATGTTTCTAATGTAAGGCAATTTGTGGTCCCTTTCAATTGCTTTATGTTAGGTTAATGCTTTATATCATTCAACTTTTTAGAATAAAATTGAACTAGACCAAATTTCAAATGAGACCATCTCTATAAAAATTGGGTTGGGCTAATCAGGACCGATTCAAGGGCCAATTTACCTAAGTTAGAATTTCAGGTCTTAAAAATTTGACCTTAAAAAAACTTTAAAATATTTTTATTTAATTATAATAGTATATAATAACACATTAAATATATAAATTATCATAGTTGAGTTGCTAAAATTTAAAACTTTTTTTCTTTTAATTTTGAGTTTAACCCTTAACAACCATAAAATTATTATTTTAAAATACATTTTAAAGATCTTATTTTAAAAAAAATTAACCTTCCAAATAGATTTGGTCGGCCCTAAGACTAACACCACTGTATCAAACTTAATTATCCAATTATTTCAATTTTGGTCAAAATTATTCTCATGCTAAACATATAAAAACAAAAACTCAAACCTAGTTTATCCATAAAAAAACTTACATCTTATTCTGAAACCCAAAATCACTTTTTCAGGCCCATTTCATGTCCGGTCGGTATAATATAATTTTCATTTATAACGAAAATAAATTTTGTGAAGACCAAAGTAGCATTTTGGAAAGTTAAGAGGGAGGGTGGGTGGTGACAAAAGTGGTCAGTAGGTAGTGTCAGTGTGACTTTATCTTTATCCTAAAGAGTCTGAACTGTGAATCATTCATTCATAATTACTTCCTTTTAATGCTTTTGGCCCTAGCAAGATGTGACTTTTCTGAAACATTTTATCTCTGTTGTGCGAACCACAACAGTCACAACAATGCTTTGGCCTTGTAACAAATTTACTTCTTTTTTTCCTACTTAATCAAATTGTGGACCACTACATTTCTTACAAACACAACCCTAAGTTTATGAGAAGAAGATTTCAAAGGGATTTCAGACATGCTATGCAGGGGGTTTGGTGTGTGGACCATAAATACATAAACATATTCACAAAGATAAATAAGGCCCAAAGTTAGGTGATCCATGTCTTCCCGGTCAAAATGGATTCAATCCATTAAATCGACTCACTAAACCTAATTTTTTTTATAAGTTGAAATAAATAGAGAACTTTTGTTTTTAATTATCCCACCGAATTTATATTATATTTTGTGGTCGGGTCGAACTAATCAAACATGCAAGCTTTTTTAATGATTTTTAAATAATTAAATTTTTTTTTTTGTGAAATAAAGATTAGTAATAATAAAGAATTTAAAATTATAAAAAACACAGATAAGTCATACAATCCATGCTATTTCACTAACTTGATTCTTTTTTTTTTTCTTCTTTTTTTTTCCTTCTTTTTTTCCTAATTCATCTTTCTCTCTAATATTATTTTTATTTTTATGTTGGGATACCCCTCCAATCTCATATAGTATAAATTTAAATTTAAATCTAATATAGAATACACTCATTTAGTGTTTGAAATAGTTAACATTAGCTATGATTGAAAATCAGATGGAGGCATGGCAATAAGGCGGGTTAAAAATAATTTTTATTTCAAATTCGTATTTGAATCTCTAAAAAATCTTTGTTCCTCGTCCCAAACTCAAGAAGACTAAAGAATTAAAATTCAAATCATCCAAACGGATTCGTGTTGAGTTTAGGTATATTTCCGCCCCGCCATATCCATTTGATAAAATTAATTTTTTAATAAAAAATATTTACACTTTTAAATTAAATTACATTATAAATAATAAAATTAAACGATCTCTAAATTTTTCTCTGCCTCGTTGAGATCACTAGATGTGTCCACATATTTTGTAATTAGAAAAAACTTAAACTTGAATTCAGACTAATTAAAGTGGATTAATTTTTTCCGTCAAGTAATTCGGGACGAATATGAGTTATGTTGTAACATTAAATTAGAGAAAAAAACAACAATTTTAAAATAGATCACTATAGACAATCTTTTAATCTAATAGCTTATAATTGATTATAGGGTTTAATGAATATATACATTATGGTTTAAAATAAAGTTACATGGTTATTCAATTGAAAACTATCATTTAACAGTATTTTAAAATTATATGAGTAATTTGACGGGATACATATCGATCATTGATTAACTATATATGTACCCTAAAGAGTTGAAAATGGTGATTAGCTATCAAAATTTAATCCTACACAACGAATGAGTGGCTGAATAATATGAAAATATAAAGTAATCCTAAGAAATTGAGTAGGTTGGACTAAATACCTGTGTTTATTTGAGGAGATGTAAACTTGCAACCCCTTATTTATATCCGACACTCTCACATATTTTTTAATGACAAAAATGCTCTTGCTATTATTTACCAAAAAATTTATATTTCTAAAAAAAAAAACATTTTTATTAGGCTGTAAAAATAAATAAATAAATGGTAATTAAAACAAACATTTCTAATGCGATTTTTTTTGTTGCATTTTTATCGAAAATTTAAAAAAATTTGGTATATTCATGAACAAATAGCACCCTTTTATCGAAAATAATGAAATTTCCAATGACGAAATACTTGTAGTTTGGAAAATTCTGGTATTTATTGGGAAAAGCCAAAGTCATATCGAAAAATTCCTGAAATTTCCAGTGAGCAACTAAAACTATCGGAAATTTAAAAAAATTTGATATATCCAAAATTTTGAATATTCTCCAAATTTTCGGTAGTACTGCAGAATAATATTTTACTTATGTGGTCCAGAATCGACTGTGTTTTCTACAGATATATGTACATGTTTTACACAATTCTTCACCATAGACATTGTATGTTTTCTATGTAACAATTTCAAAATTTAAGTTCTTACGTCCCTATAATATTGTTGATTTACTCTTATATGTGTAAATGATAAATATTTCAGTCCTAATCTGAAGTATTAGCATGGACACAAATTGTTGGTAAAAAGCATGGTATTATTGTTGTTATTGTTCATTATGATATTGCAAATGGGAAGCGAGAAGGAAATATATTGTGGATTGTGAGAAAGAAGGAAACTACAAAAGGAAGAATGTCTTTGAAAGTAATAATTCTTGAGAAGACATTTATAATATAAAATTTAAATGTTCTTTTTTAAGATGAGATTTGTGCCTAGTTGTAGCCGTTGAAAGGTGAATGTTATGTGTGAGTTGCACAATTATAAACTATCTAAGTATTTAGAAGGCCATGATATATTGGGCAGTAAAAAAATCATGAAAGACGGTTTGTGAATGACATGATGAAGTACGATATGGCTTTAAGGTACATAGTTACTGCTTTGAAAGACAAAGATCTAAAAAACGTCACGAGTGCTATCTAGGTGTATAAAGTTAGAGCTACATACAATACAAGCAAGAAAGGTCCATTGATGAAAAATGTAAATGTTGTTAAGTCTTATTCATAGAGAGAAATACATGCATTGGACTAGAAATATGAACGACTCAAATGTTGTTGTTGATATATTTTGAACACATCCTGATTCAATGAAGTTGTTGAATATGTTTGATTTGGTGGTAATTTTTTATTGTACATATAAGATAAATAGGTAATGGCCACTACTCATTAAAAAATGAAAGTTTTGAATTTGTAGATTTTTTATTATGTTCGTTGTGACCATATAGGTACCGGCTACCACTACTTGAGATTGTTGGTGTTACATCAACAAAATTGACATTTTTGATTGACTTTGACTATTTGGAATATGAAAGGGAGGAGAACTTCAAATGGGGGCTAGGGAAGTTCAAAGAGTCAAAGTTGTGGTAACGGACCGAAAACTTGCATTGATGCATGCCATGGAAGTTGGGTTCCCAAATTCAATTCATGTGTTGTGTTCGTTCCTTATTTCAAAAAATGTTAGTATGAAATATAAAGACTATATTAAATATTAAATACAAGAACATGTCATGGATCTATGGAACAACATCATGTATTCAAATTGAAAAAATGAGTTTGTCAAACACTTGAAGTACTTTATGATTATTTATGTTGATATTCCTTTATTTGTTAAGAATGTGAGTGAAATATGGTTGACATCTTACAAGAAAAGGTTTGTTGTTGCTTGGACTAATAAAGTCACTCATTTAGAGAACACAACAACGAACAAATACACAGACGTTAGTTTGATGTTATAACATTACTAAACATAATTTAACATATCTTTATATTTATGATTTTTAGGGTGGATTCCACTCATTAGAGACTAAAAAATATGTTGACTTCAAGTCGGAGAGATTTATGCAGAAGTTGGGATGTTGCAAATACATGTTAAAGTTGCAGCTAGGTTTAATTAGAGTGTTATTTAGAAAAGTATTGTCAATATTGAGTATCGATATAACACTCTATTTTATTCCAACTTGCACGGTTTATTTCTAGACTGTGTATACAACACATTATAAAGAAACTAAAAAAGAGTTAAATTTATTAGTGCATGCCAAGATGCATGTGGTTGCTTCATTACAACAACACTTGAATTATCGTGTGCATTTCACCTTTATGGTTTCTAACTACAAGGCAATCTCGTTCCTTTAGACTCAATTCATGTATTTTGGAAGATATTAAACATTCAAGAGTATAAGGCCAATCATGAAGAAAGTGGTATACATTTGGATTTAGAAGCAGAGAGTAAAGAGCTGAAGACATATTTTAGTACTTTGGATATTGTAAGTCATAGGGTGTTGAAGAAAAATGTTCAAGAACTTACATATTCATCCATAATCTCTATGTGTCCACCATCGATGAAGTACAAGCTAAAAATAGGAGTTAAGAAAAATAGAAAGGATCAAGAGAGTGATGTACATCGCGATCCTTCATAATATGAGTGTGTTGGGGGCTTACAGGGGAGTCATACTACGGAGATATCCTGCACATAACCAAGTAGAAGTCAACTGTCAAGTATGTTAGTTGCCACTAATTGTCAACCAAATCTTCAAACCATGTTTACTTGTCCTAGTTTCCTGATTTCTTACATCCATACATTGGTGACATTATTGATGTTGGTAAAGATAGAAATTGTGATTTTTGTGCTATTGCAACTCTACTTGGATGAGGCAAAGAGTCACGAACTTTGACTTAGATGCAGTTAGATACTCAAGTTTAACAACACCCTAAATTACTTTCCCATGTGTTCTATGACACAGTCTCTACAGTTAGGAATATGTTACGATCGTAAAACACTTGGGTGTGAACGGTGTGGATAAATGGATGGTAATTCCTGATTTAGGTTACCATATTGCTTGTATATACAGTGTCAGATTTGTCTCCCTTTTTAAAAAACTTAACATTAGATTTTTTCCTCCTACCTTAACTACACCTATATATACGAGCAGACATAAAATTATTGTTGTTGATTTTAGGGTTAATACACCTTTTGCACCTTGTCATATTGTGAGATTTCAAAAAAATAATCCTGTAAAAAAATACAAAGCATTCCTGCATTTTGGCCCTTGAGTGGATTTAATCATCATAATAGATGACGTGACAATATTGTGTTGGCTTTTTTTCAATTTCTTATTTATTTTACTACTACATGGATTATCAAGGTCAGCTTTTTTTCAATTTTTTTGTCACAATGCTACATGTTGTTTGGTTATTTGATAACTATTCTTACTTTAAAAACATTGAAAACTTTTTTTTTATCCCAATGCCACATGTTATTTTTATTTGATAACTATTCTTACTTTAAAAACATTAAAAACTTCGAAAACTTTATTCAATATTGTATCAAATATACTCAATTGAAAAATTTATGTTAAACTTTATTCAATATTGTACCAAATATACTCAATTGAAAAATTATAGTTTAATTTCTTTACAATTTTTTAAGATTTAATTTCTTTACAATATTACAACTTTTTTTAAAATTTTAATGATAGTTAATATAATTATTAATATAATATTTAATAAATAAATATGTTAGTTGTTAGGAACTAGAATATGCAAATCTAAGTCGGTCTCTTTCTCGAATCAAAGGCTCATGATACTATTTGTTAGGCGAAGTTACTAGGAGCATTGGTACGCAGTGTAGAATTAAAAAACACCTTTGTGAGAGATACATCATTTATCCACCTAAAATCTTAAGATGATATGTAAGCAAGTTCTTTCACTTATATATGTTCAAGTCTCCATATTCTTATCCAATGTGAGACTATTTTATCACTTCCTCACACTTGTATTATTATTTTAACATTAATTAATGTTTAATAAAGTAAGTAACATATGTTACTTAACGTTATTATATTATATTTATGTTAAATTATTTTGGATGCAAACATTATTATTATAAGAACACAAATATTAACACAATTGAACTAAGCAGTCCAATGGCTTGGGACATCCCATGTATTCATCATGTCTTGGTTTCAACACTCATTAGTACCAATTTTGTTATATGTTTTCAGAATTCAAGGCAAATAAGTAAAACTTGGTATTTATGTTGTGTGAGTTTGTTTGAAGTCCTACATAGGTTAGGTTCCTAGGTTGTTGAATGTATAAATATATGAGGGCAACCACACCCTTTGAGCTAGCTTTTAGGGTTGAGATCCAAGCATATTTAACACGGCATCAAAGTCGGGTTAAGGACTGTAATGTGGGCGTTTGACCCATGTTCACACTAGGTGTGAGGGTGGGTGTTGAAGGTGGTATTTGTATTGTTTGAGTTTGTTTGAAGTCCCACATTGCTTAGGTTCGCAGGTTGTTGAATGTATAAATATGTGAGGGAAACCTCACCCTTTGAGCTAGCTTTTAGGGTTGAGATCCAAGCATATTTAACATTGCATTTAAAAACAAAAATATAAGTGAAAAATTCAAGGAAATCTTGAAATGATAAAGATGAAATATGTGTTTTTTTCTTTGTAGGGTTGTTTTTTGAAATCTCACAATATGACAAGGGGAAAAAAGGTGTATTAACAATTGATTTTATCAACAATAATAATTAAGTGCAACTCAAGTTGAAATCTGATTGTCCATTATCTTCTGACATTGACCATTGAAGACCAAATACTGAAAAAGAAAAAGTTTGAGAATTAGCATATGCATGACGCATTAGGCACTAAGAAGACGAAGTTAGGAAATCATCGTATTTTTTTTCTTTGTATTCTTATATGTAACACAATTTTTATTATATGTATATAATTTATCAGATATTTTTTTATCGAGTCAGTTAATCGAGAAAAATTAATGCAAGAAAAAATAAAAAATTTACCTCACTGACTACCAGGAATTTAATTATTCTGGAATTTTTTGGTACATATCCGAAATTGAAATTTCCGATAAGATGATTCAGGTATTTATCGTAAATTTTAAAATTTTCGATATATATATATATATATATATATATATATATATATATATATATATATATATATATTCTAAAAAATTCAAAGTGACAGAAATTTCACCTTTATAACGGTAAAAAATGTAACCCCAATAATTTTTGAAAATCCAAATATTTAATGAAGAGTATAAAAGTAAAAAACCTAAAATGTGAAGGTACTAGGTATAAGCAGGGGTAGTTGGTTAAATCCTCATATCAGAGCTTTACTTTTGGGTCGTTTGGCCTAATTTTTTAATCTGATTTTTTAAGGCAAATTCTCGTTACACTCTTGCTACTTCCTCAGGACTTTCGCGAATTTTCCAAAATGCCTCTTGTGTTCGGAGATGCATCTTCTGACGCACCAAAACCATTTTTATCACTGTTAAGGACCAAAATATAGATATTTTGTAGATAATTTTGTGGTCCTTTACAATGTCTTTTGATTAATTAGTAGTATTTAATATAGTATTTTAATATATTTATGTTTTTATTTAGTTTTTGTTTATAATCTATTATTTAATTTTCTATATGTTTAATTTGTAGGTTTTTGGTAATTCTACCTTCAAGCATGAATTCAAGGAAGCTAGGAGAGCTTATGGAGCAATTTCAAGCTATTTTTGGAGGTTGGAGCATGCTACAGGGCGCGTTTAGCGCGGTTAAAGCATGACCTGGAGTATTTAAAATGGTAAACTGTAAAGTAGGGCGCGCTTAGCACCATAAAGTGGGCTAAGCGCGGTTTGCAAAATCAGAAAAAGTACATAGACCCATGCTTAGATATTTTCATTAACCACTCCATCATTCCCTCACCAAATAAGACCTAGAAAACCAGAGACACTATTCTCCTTCATTGTTGTTGATTTGTAACAAAAAACATAAGAGAAAAATCTTGAACCTCTGCTAGTTTTTCGTCTATGTTCATCATCACTCCATTTCTTGAAAGTGAAGCTACCATGAGAATGAGTAGCTAAACCTCTTTGTGTCAAGATTAGAGGTAGTTAACCTATCTTTTATGTATTTCTTTTGATCTCTATGAACTTGGTTGATGATATATATATATGTTGAATATCTTTGTTTTACTATCTTTTTATGCTTTGGATCATGATTGAGAAATATGCTTCAAAGTTGACCTAAAATATTCTTCTAATAAGGAACAAATGCTAGATATAAATTTGTGAGTTAGTATTTACTTGTATTGAACTTAAAAATTATCATGTCAATAGTTAGAGTGAGACATCATATAAAGATTAACATGATAAAACTCACAATATTGGTTGGAAATAAACAATATTGAGACGATACGTAATTATATCGATCATCAAACTAGTTCATCCGCTTGATTAATTGAAATTATATAAAATTAGGTTAATGAAACTAATATTGACATGCCTTTACCGATAAAAAACCAACCAAAACTCTCTTTAATCCAAACAACTCTCTTTTGGAAAGAATACTAAACTTGTTTGATTGAAACTTATGATTTTTGTGACTAGAAAACAAAACTCTTTTATTACCAAATCTTAAAATACGCTTTGACTATTGAATGACGGTAATATCACATCACTCCCTGTGGAAAATGATAATTAAAAATACTTGTTTTAGAAAATACGTACAACAAAAGGGCGTCGTTGTCGGGGATTGGCGTTTGACATTGCAAGCATTGTAATAGTTTGTGTGTTTTAAGATAATTTATCTACTAATCTCTCTTTGTTTATTTTTGTGTGTTTAGAATTTTTCAGAGTATAGTTTATGCGAGGAAGTGTTCCGGTCGATCAACTCTTATTCGATCCAGAAATTGAAATGACGGCAAGAAGACTTAATAGCAGTGCTAAACGAAGAAAAATACTAGCTAGACAAAGACAAGCAAGTGAAGAAGCATCTACTTCTTCTACACTACAAGTGTTGGGAGAAGTCATCATGACAGATCCACCACCACCGAAAGGCCCTTGTGTGAATAGCCCTCGTCACACAACTCAGTTTGCTCGCCTAGCAAATGTGAGATTTACGTAAATAAAGACGGGGATACTCCAACTACTCTATGAAAATCCTTTTCATGGTCATGACCATGAAGATCCTTACACTTACCTTATAAAGTTCTATGAAATTGCGGGTGCGGCCGGAGCTCCGGAAGCTGAAGTGGAACAATATTTTCAAAGGCTTTTTCCTCACTCTTTGGTAGGGAAAGCAAAGGATTGATATCTAGACCAACCACAAGAAACAATGATGAATTGGAACGTGCTAGAGGAGAAATTCCTTGAAAGATTTTTTCCTCAATCAAGATTCATGGAAGCTAAAACCACAATCTCGATGTTCTCGCAAGGTGTCAACCAACATTTGAATAGAGCTTGGGAGAGATACAAATCTATGCTTAGAAAATTCCCAAGTCATGGTTTTGATGAAATCACTCAAATTCACATTTTTCGCAATGGTCTCCAACCTCAACATAAATTGTTGTTGGATGTTACGGTGGAAGGTTCTTTAATGGCGAAGACACCTTTTGAAGCCATTCAAATCATTGAGAAGATGGTAAGAAATGACCACCAAGTTCAAAATGATCAAGGGAATGTGCAAGTGAATATGGGAGCTCTTGAAATCGGTTCTAGTCATGAAGTACTTGTGGCCCAAAACAAATTATTTGCAAAGCAAGTGGAAGAATTGACCAAGCAAATGGCAAGAATTCCACAATAAATCATGGAAATGCAAGGATTATCTAGCAAGCAAGCTCAAAAAATTGCTAGTTGTGAATTATGCAAAGGTGATCACAAGACCGAGTTTTGTCCTCCGGTTGATCAAGAAGCAAATTACATGGAAAATCAAGGGCAAGGATATCAACAAATACCTCCTTATCAAAATCAAAATCAAGTCCAAGGTTACCAAGAAATAGGTAACCAAGGTTATCAATGTGGATGGAGACAAGACAACAACAACAATCAAGCAAGACAAAATCCTTACCAAAGTGGAACACAAGCTCAAGCTCAACCTCAAAATCAACCTCAAAATCAAGCTAGAAGTTCAAACATTCAAGATAAACTTGCTTAATTCATGCAAGCTTCAATGGCCAACCAAAAGAGCACAGAAGCATCGATAAAGAATTTAGAGACTCAATTGGGACAATTAGCAAAACAAATTTCCGATCAAAGTGCCTCGACCTCGTTTTCGGCAACTACTCAAACAAATTCAAGGGAGCATTGTAAAGCAATCGTGACTAGGAGTGATAGAGTTGTTGATGATACAAAGAAAGAATGGAAGAATGGCAGAGAGCAAGATGAAGATGAAGAAGAAATTGATGAAGAGATAGTTGTGGAGGAAGTTGTAGTTGAAAATAATATTGAGGATGTTGTAGTGGAAGATGTTCTAGTTGAAAATGGTGTAGTTAAAAAAGAAAATGTTGAAGAGAAGAAGAAGAAGTTAAGGAGGGGAAAGGAGAAGGTTGTGACTTTACCGGTACAAAACTTACCATATCCTCATGCTCCATCTAAGAAGGATGATGCTCGGTTTATGGACATATTCAAGCAATTACAAATCAACATGCCATTTACCTAGGCATTGGAGCAAATGCCAAAGTATGCCAAATTTATGAAAGACATTTTGACAAAAAAGAAGAGGTATACGAATCAAGAAACTATCATGGTCAACGCTAGTTGTAGTGTGATCATTCAACGTACAATACCGAAGAAAGAAAGCGATCCGAGGTGTGTCACTTTGCCCGTTACCATTGGTGATGTTTATGTTGGCAAGGGATTGATATATTTGGGATCTAGCATTAACTTGATTCCATTATCTATTGTGAAAAGGTTGGGGAATATTGAGTTAAAATCTACAAAGATGACTTTACAATTGGTGGACAAGTCTATTACTCGCCCACATGGTGTAGCCTTAGATATGTTGGTTAAAGTGGATAAATTCTTTTTTCCCGTTGATTTCGTTGTGATAGAAATGGAAGAAGATTTGGATGCTCCCTTGATTCTAGGCCGGCCATTCATGAAGACCGCGAGAATGATGATTGATATCGATAATGGTTTGATGAAAGTGCATGTACAAGACGAAGAGATTTGTTTCAATCTTTTTGAAGCAATGAAGCATTCAAATGATAAAAAGGATTGTTTCAAGATAGACGTTATTGAAGAAGCAATAAAAGATGTCACTAGCCAAGTGCATCTTACAAATCCTCTTGAAAGAACCTTGACCAAAGCTTTTAATGTGCTCGATGACAGTGAAAGAAGGGAGCTTGAAGAGTGTTTGGAGTAATTAGAGGTTTTAAAAGAAGTGCAACTGTGGGACAGTGAGATGGAGATTTTAAAGAAGGATCCATTGGATGAAGAACCAAAATGTGAGTTGAAGACACTACCTTTGATAAGGGCCAAAATGTAGTTATTTTGTATGTATGTTTTGTGGCACTTATCCATTTTTGTTTGTTAATAATTGTTGAATAACCCCAATTTTTGTTGTAAATACGTTTTATTGTGTTTTGTATACATATTGTACCGTTTGATTAGTTGTAATGTATTTTTGTAGGTAATTGTTGCACATTTGGAGCATCGAGGAATAAGGTGTCAAAGACACGACTCCGGATGTGTGTTTCTGCAATAAAAGTCCATTTTTGGGAAATTTTGTTCAGTGGAGGCCACTGAGCGCATTTTGAAGCGCGTTGCTTGCGTTTGTCACTGTTGCGGCAAAGAGGAATTTTAATTTAGGAGGCCGCTGAGTGGGATCACGTTGTTGAGCGGCGTTTAGGCGGTTTAACGTGTTAATTTAGGAGGCCGCTGAGCGGGACCTGTTGAGATTTGTTTTATAACTTCATTTTCAGTCATTTTTAGGTTATGATTTTGGGAAAGTTTTTGCTCCCAAATTCCATCACCATACATTTTTGATAGATTAGCTTAGGAAACAACACTAGGGTCTTGCTTATGGATGATTGGAGGTGGATTGTTCTTCGATAGGCGTTGAAAAACCGGTGTAAATGAGTAGTTTATCTCTTCTCCTCTCTTTGTATTTCTCTATTTGTTGGTTATGTTTGTATATTTACCACTTACTCATATATATTTGTCACCCTTGACATTGTATAAAGTTTGCTTTACGAATCTGTAATGGTGATTGTCTTAGGTTTTTACTATATGTTAGGGATTTGAGATTTTCTAGATATAGATTGCTTAGATTCTTACCTAGTATGATTATCTGTTAGTTTCTGAATGCTAGAAATGGGTTTAGAGATGACATTAACTTAGAGTATCTGATCTTAATGCCTCTATGTTGGTGAGATATGCCAGAGATGGGTATTGAGGTGACACAGTTGAATTCTCAATTTGGGTTAGAAATAGCTTGGGTTGTGAGAGGTATGTGATGACATGGACGAGTATCGTAGGCTGAGTATGACATGGACGATAGATTTAAGTCTGTGATGGGTAGTGTGCATTCGTTCCGGACAAGCTGTCTATCCTTTATACTTTTTGTCTTTTATTTTCAACCATTTAATCCCAAACTCATTAACGATAGAATTATCGAACGACGAATAAATAACCAATATTTGTGGACACGATACGATATAACTTAATCGGTATATATCACCTGGTAAAAATAATACTCCACTCTTTGCTTGCCGCTCAAATACTGCTGCAATAAAATGGCGCCGTTGTCGGGGATTGGTTTTATTGTTTA
This sequence comes from Vicia sativa, assembly GCA_021764765.1. Lineage (NCBI taxonomy): Eukaryota > Viridiplantae > Streptophyta > Magnoliopsida > Fabales > Fabaceae > Vicia > Vicia sativa. Next base: position 115,227,957 of record CM038792.1, on the reverse strand, counting down.
TGTATTGCAATTATTCCGTTGTTTTTGAGTTTTGTAATTAATGTATATGTTGTATAGACTTTGTATATGAACTTGTATATTGTTACTTGTACATGTTATGTGTTTACTTTCCATACTTGTGCATATTTGTGAGTTTCTTCGTTTTCACGTATTGTTGTGAATTGTCTCATTTTTGTAACGTTTGTTGTGTGGATGTTAGAACCTTTATTTAGGTTTGCACGGTGTGACAATAACATGGCATGACGAGAGGAAGTTACTAGAGCTCGCACAATAAAGGCGTCGAGCTTATGACGTAAAACTAACATGTTTTTTTATGTTTGTTTATATGTGTGGTGACTTGTGTTTTAACAAGTTGAAATAGGACTTGTTCTTAATTTTAAATGTTCACTTTTCAACTTGTTAATTTATTTTCACCACGTTTTTGTATTGTTATTTGTATTCATTTTGTTTTGTCAAATTGTGTTATCCGCAAGCTCGTCGTGTTTAGCTTGAGGAGTTTTGTTGGTTGTAAATTTTGTAAATTTTGTTTTCTAATTCTTTTAGTGTTGTTTGGACTTGAATTTTGGTCTGGTAGCTTGAGGTTACATTTGGTGATTTTCCGAGTTTGATAGTTTCAACTCGCAGATGTATGATAATGATAGTTTCAAAGTTGGTACATGTCAGTTACTCGTTTGTTGCTTTCTATAGCATAACATGTTTAGGAAATTTATCATTTGTACAATTACCATGTCATTCATTCTTTTTGCATTACTTGATCATGAATTGAATCACTTTAGTTCCTTTTTTACCCATAAATGCGAGGAAGCTTTCCATTGTTTACATATGCTTGAGGCCACAATTCTTGTTTTAACTGGATTTTATTATGCTTAATCTGTTGTTTTCTGTTGATTGTATGAATGCATGAAAATGATCAAGATATTTTTGTTTGATTTTGAGCACAACTACCTTGGCCAAATATTCAATTCACCTTGTGAGTCTGTGAACCTTTGTTAACCCCTTTGAGCTTTTATCAATATCCATGTTTATTTGAATTTGATACTTGTCTATGAGTGTCAATTAATCTTTTTTGTATGGATGTTGATTTCTTTGTTTCTTGAACCCTTAACTATATGTTGTTGTATGAATTTTTACCTTGCCTTAGAAAGTAGGGAGTATTCACATAATGATGTTGGTTGGATTCAAGTTGGGGAGAGGAATGTTTATGTGCTTATGTTATGATTGATATGAGGTTGAGAAAAGAAAAAGAAAAAAGGTGGAAAAAAAGAAAGATTCGAAAAAGAAAGAGAAAAAGCTTGAAAAAGAAAAACAAAAAAAGTATGAATAATGTTGTGTTAATAAGTAAGATGTTTTGGTGTGGAATTTGTGATGAAGAAGAAATTTGATTGGAATTGTATTGTTTGAAACTTTGTGAGTTGATCACTCCCTTAGGTTTAGGCAAGTTTTTGTTTCGATTAGCTTTTGGACTTATCACTTGTTTGTTAACCAAGCCACATTACAACCTTGAAAAGCCCTTATGATTCTTGAATTTGTATTTTCAATTGAGTTATTGGATGAATGTATAATTTAGTCTTTTGTTTGCAAGATTGTTGGATGTGTGTCAAAAGTACCTCACCTTTCTGTGTTCTTCATCTACCGATGAATTTTTGTGATTCATGATTGAGCTTGTTTTATTTTAGAATGTTTTGCATGATTTTTATACTGATGATTTGTTTCATTTATATGTTATTATTGTAGTATGGTGGTAATTATGTATTTTTCGTGTACGTTTTCGTTTGAACCATACATTTGTTTTCCGTTTTAAAAATTTGTTGATTCGTGATTCATTGATTATCGTCTTTTTCTTCTTTAGGTTTACTTGACTTTGTTTGAGGACAAACAATGTGTCAAGTTGGGGAGAGTTGATAAGTGTCAAAATGTAGTTATTTTTTATATATGTTTTGTGGCACTTATCCATTTTTGTTTGTTAATAATTGTTGAATAACTCCAATTTTTGTTGTAAATACGTTTAATTGTGTTTTTTGTACATATTGTACCATTTGACTAGTTTTTATGTATTTTGTAGGTATTTGTTGCACATTTGGAGCATCGAGGAATAAGGTGTCGAAGACACGGCTCCGGATGCGTGTTTCTGCAATAGAAGTCCATTTTTGGGAAAATCTATTCAGTGGAGGCCACTGAGCGCTTTGAAGCGCGCTGCTTGCGTTTGGAACTGTTGCGAGAGGAATTTTAATTTAGGAGGCCGCTGAGCGGGCTTATGCCCCTGAGCGGTGTTTAGGCAGTTTAACGTGCTAATTTAGGAGGCCGCTGAGTGGGATCACGCCGCTGAGCGGGACCTGCTGAGATTTATTTTATAACTTCATTTTCATCCATTTTTAGATTATGGTTTTGGGGAAGTTTTTGCTCCCAAATTCCATCACCGTACATTTTTTTATAAATCATCTTAGAAAACAACACTAGGGTCTTGCTTATGGATGATTGGAGGTGGATTGCTCTTCGATAGGCATTGACAAACTGGTGTAAATGAGTAGTTTATCTATTCTCCTCTCTTTGTATTTCTCTATTTGTTGGTTATGTTTGTATATTTACCTCTTACTCATGTATCTTTGTCGCCATTGGTGTTGTATAAAGTTTGCTTTACGAATCTGTGTTGGTGATTGTCTTAGGTTTATACTCTATGTTAGGGATTTGAGCTTTGCTAGATATAGATTGCTTAGATTCTTACCTAGGATGATTATCTGTTAGTTTTTGAATGCTAGAAATGGGTTTAGAGCTGACATTTACTTACAATATCTGATCTTAATGCCTCCGTGTTGGTGAGATGTGCCAGAGATGGGTATTGAGGTAACACAGTTGAATTCTCAATTTGGGTTAGAAATAGCTTGGGTTGTGAAAGGTATGTGATGACACAGACGAGTATCATAGACTGAGTATGACATCGACGGTAGATTTAAGTCTGTGGCGGGTAATGTGCATTCGTTCCGGATAAGTTGTCCATCCTTTATACTTTTTGTTCATTTATTTTTTGTCTTTTATTTTCAACCATTTAATCCCAAACTCATTAACGATAGAATTGTCGAATGATGAATCAATAACCAACCTCTTTGGACACGATACGATATAACTTAACCGGTATATATCACCCGATAAAAATGATACTTTACTTTTTGCTTGCCTGCTATACCAGCATCCGAACAACCTTCTCACTTAAAATATGTGTTTCTTGATGATGGAGGTAACAAACCCGTCATTATTAGTAACACTGAAATTCCTGGCAGCAGATACGTGATGTCACAGAGAATGTTATGACACACTATCTGACACTCTGTTAACAATTTACACAGTAAATATAAATAACAGTAAAGAACACAATAAGTTGTTTACCTAGTTCAGTGTCTAACTACACCTACATCTGGGGGCTACCAAGCCAGGGAGGAAATTCACTATTAGTAGAATTAATCGTGAATAAACCAATCTTTATCTCCTTCACTTAAAACCTACCCAATGCAACTTCAACCTAAGTCCTACTTAGATCTGAGTTCCTACTCACTCCCCCTCAATCACAGCAGTGATATCAACCTATTGACTAATTGAATTGTGAAGACACACTTCAATAAACTATCTTGATCTCGCTTCAAAGCTTTCAATCAAGAGACAAACACTCGTGCTTTAAAGCTTTGAGTGATAAACTACCCTTACAAACAAATCCTAGTCCAATGCACTTATCAATTGATAGTTGCTTGGCTCACAAGAGAAACTAGAATTACAAAATACCAACTGTTATAAATCCTAACAGTACACAAATAACAAGCTGCTAAATCTTCAATACATTCCAAGGGCGCAGCAGCATTGTAAGGGTTGAATTCCTTTTATAGAAGCATCCCGAAACTTCTTTGGGCTTCCATAAAGATAGCTAGGGTTCACTTAATTTAATCCTAAAACATGGTCTTTTCAACAACCAATTTAGGTTTAATTAAGATTAACCTAGCAGCCACGTGAGCATGCTTTCTAATAAAAAAACATAAAATAGCTCAACAAACTTCGAAAAATCTCAGAAAAAGCATTCGCAGAAGAATGTCACATCGAATGTCATAACATCGTTATGACATCGATTTCAGAATTTCCAGATGCTTTAGCTTCCGCTCGAGCTGTCCTTTAACATCCTTAGCAGGTAGGATTTATCTTCAATCTCTGAATGTCATGACATTTATCATGACATTGCTAAAGCCTAGTTTTACCAAAATTAATGCCAACTTAAAACACTAACAAACTCCCCCTTTGGCACATTTTTGGCTAAAACTACTTAACCTATCAGAGTACATATGCAGCAGAAGACAAACTAGTTCTAAGCTTAAATAAACTAGAACCTAGAGATAAGATAAATTCTACCCATACAGAGATCCCACAATTCCCACAATTGCCCACATACAAAATTTTAAACAGGCCATACAATTTCCCAAAGTCCCAGCCACTGTCACACACAGTTGCTCATAGTTTCCCACACAATGATTCTTCTCCCCCTTTTTAGCCATAAAGGGCCAAAGGAAACAATACAATTGCCCCAAACAAACAACATATAATTAAGTACCAATATTGTTTAGAGGTACATTTCTGTGAAGGCATTACAAATCTGTCAACAAAATGATTACAATCATCCAAGATTAAACATAATACAGAATAAGAACAGAAAACAATTGACAGAACAAACAAGGGGCATGGGAGCAACTCAAGTGCTTTCTTCTCCAGAAGAAGCACTATGGAATGAAACATCTTCAGAATCATCTTCATCAGCAGCTGCCATCTGGACATCCTTATCACCAACAACCTCATCAGCAGTTATCCCTTCATCCTCAACCTCTGTGTCTTGCTCCAGTTGAGTGATCAGCTCTTCAAGACTTTGTTTCCTTGCTTCAAGTTCCCTACAGGTCTCTTTCAACACAGCAATGACATCTCCCTTCTGAGAATTTGTCTTGATTTTTCATGTCTCAGCAGATGTCATGACAAAGTCAGGAACATGCTTCCCTTGAAATAGCTTGTAGTGGAAGCCAAGGGCAGAAGCTCTTTTACTCACTATATCTCCATCAACCAGGATGTCAGGGTATTGATCAGTTATTATACCACACAGTAGGGAGGGAAAGGCTATTGGTCCCTTGATAGCATAACTGTCAGCATGCTTGAGTGTCTGCTCAAAAATATAGGATCCATAGTCAAATGTAGCCTGAGTGCCTACTGCATATATGAAACTTCCCAGTCCATTAGAGATGGTGGATTTGTGATTGGTTGGGACCCAGTTAGCAGCACCAATCTTATGCAGGATGGCAAATTTGACACTCAGCTTACTTGCTGAGAGCTTTCCCTTTAGAGGCCATTGCCTTACTTGGTTGGCAGTGATGGTTTGACAGATCTTGTTGTCAGTTTCCTCCAGCTCTGGCTGAGCATTATCAGATCTACCCAGGAAGCTGTTGATCACATTTGGAGAAAACCTGACCTTCCTTCCTCTCACATATACAGTCTGATAGTTGTCATACCCCAATTTTTGACCTAATATACCACCTTACATTTGCATCATTGCATAACTAACAGTTCAGATAGCATTAATCGGGTATAGCATTCACAGGTCGAAATTAGGGTTTCATCAGATTTTCATCTGATTCAAGAGGCAATCAATTAAGGTTTGAGTTTTTCTCACCTCATTTGATCTATCTTGATCAAATCATCAGCCCCAGATCTTCAGATACCCATTTCTCTCACAGATCAATCAAGGATCGACCAATTAGGGTTTTGGTTAGGCATGGGTATTCTCTGACTTTTTGAGCAAGAAATGACTTTTTTGGATAGAGATTGGTCATTATATCTTAGATACAACATCTTGACCTAATTTCTGGATTCAAAACATCACGAAGTTCAGATTTCATCGATCGATTTCAAACATCGATGAATTTTCATTTGCACAGAACAGTCAAACTTTGACTTTTGGTCAAATTTTTCAAAACAAAACTTTTTCCAACATCAAAATACTTCAAATGATCCATCATGATCATAAAAAATCAAAGAATTTGAAAAAGTCAACAAAAAGTCAAAAGTTTTTATACTTAGAAATTTTTCTAAGTGTTGAAATTTCTTATTTTTTCCAAACTTCATGCCATTTTTTCACCTAGTTCCATTTTGAATTGGAAAAAACTCAAAACATGAAAGTTGTAGCTTGTGAAACAAGCTTTCCAAAATGTCCAAGAACTCTCAAATCCATGGAGTCTAGATACACTTTTGAAATTGAAACATAAGGCTCCATGAAACTTGATTTTCAAAGATCACAACTTCAAATTATAGGTCATTTTGTGTTTTCTTCATCTAGAAGCAATCTAACCATGCCAAATGAGTCATCAAACTGATAAATATCAGTTAGAGGTAATAATTGAAAGGATTGGATCAAATTGTAAAAATTGAGCACATGGTGAAAAAGGAAGTTTCCTTTTTTGGCAATTGTCTTTCTTACCCCTTAAGCTTTCTTTGAATCACCAATTGGCTTGTACTTGTTGCCTAACATTTCAGAATTCTCCTGCCTATAAATAGCTCACAAATTCAAGTTCAATTCACACCAAAGCATCACAAATCCATGCTTTCCTTCCATTTTCTCCAATTTCTCAAATCATAGTTCAATTTGCCAAACATTGCAATTTTTAAATTTAGCAAGAACTATGATAAACTTTGGTGTCTAATACATCTTATAATCAATATGGAACATGTTTGAGTCATAAAATATACACAAGAATCACTGAAAATCAGAATTGCATTTTCCATTTTCAAACTTGTACAAACTGCCTTATCAATCGAATTCATGGCTAGGCTGGATTACTTTGAGTTCTGATCATCCTAACACGATCCATATACATCACAGAGGTGATTCAGATCAAGAACAACAACCTGTAACACCTCTAACCACGATTTCCAGTTTCTATTTCAATCTTGTGCAGGTGGACTTGAGTAGAGTAATCCAAGCATGCTCATGAAGTGCAGACCATCCTCATAGCTTCCTTATAGGCCGTTGAAGCTCACACAATCAAGAAATCCATTCTGGAAACACGTTTGTAGCTTCTTTGATTCTCACTTTCACAGGTATGAACACGAACTATGATATCATAATTCCTTGCATCAATTGAAAAAAACTCACGGTCGTTCTCTTTCTGCACTCATCACGATCCTTAACCCTCAATAAAATCAAAGAATCATAAACTGTGCATCATTTAATTTGAATTCTTAGATTCTAGGGTTCTTCGTGTTCCCAGAAATCCAAACATGTTAGGCTAAATATATATGAAATTAACAACCACCTTCGTGTTCGTGATAAAAAACCGATCAAGTTTGATTTTTATTTCATTAATTTTCATTGAGAAACAAAGATTTGAGCTTGAATCATGATTTCTGAAAATCAAACCACGAAGAACACAGTTCGCGCGTGTTCTTCATTTTCAAATATTTGAAATTTCCAATATCATGTCTACGCGTGTCATTGTCCACTAAACAACTCAGCGCGTTTGGTCTAGTGGTTGTTTGCTTGCTCTTAAGGCTCTTTGCCACGTGTGTCACCCTTTGGTCATGGGTTCAACTCCCATCAGGACCATTTCTTTTTACAACCTTTCCATTTTTTCATGTTTTTTTACAAAACTTTCACAATTTTTTTGACCAATCAAAACTTCTCATTTTGAGATGATTTTTTAAACACTTGTCAATAAATACATCTATTTTATGATAATGCAAAAATTTTCAGAAAAAACTTTCATCGATTAAATTTTAATCGAGAAAACGGCGTTCGAACACTTTTCAAACCTCCTAAAGGTGAATTTTTCAAGTTTTCGACTTCTGATTTTTTTCAAAACTTTTCATAAATGAACCTCACATTTCAAAACATTTTCAAATCATTTTTCAAAACATTTCATCAAAACTTACATCTTTTTACCACGATCGATCCGATTTAAACGATAAAATCAAATTCGTTCTTTCTCGAATTTCTCAATCGATCATGGGCCACCCTTATGGTGTAAGTACCAATCCTTTATGTACATACTTAGTTTTACTTGTACATATTCAAATCATCATTGTCAATGTTCAAACATAAACAAATCTTTTCGTTTGTTTTCATTCGTTTGTTTATACACCGATACCATTGGTATTGAAAGGAGAAGAATTCCCTGTGAAACTTCTTTTAAACCAATGGGCCTCCCTCACGGTGTAAGTCCCATAACATTCTTTTGTGTACATAATATTTCTTTGTACATATCAAATTCTTTTCAAACACATACAAATTTTTATCTGTACATAATACAGATACTCTTTTTATACTCAAGTACAGACAAACTTTGATCGTTTGTTTTTCATTTTCACTTGTGTATACACAAATCAACATTTTTTACATACATAATCTTTTCCTTGTACATATCAAACTTGTATCTGTACATAACACAGATACTTCTTTTTCAAATACTTTTTATCTGTACATAATACAAATACCTTTTACAGATAAACTTCAAATCAATCATTTCCGTTTCATCTGTACATTTTACACTGAATACCATTGATTTTGAAAGGAGCATTATTCCCTGTGAAACTGTTTTCAAATCAATGGGCCTCCCTTATGGTGTAAGTCCCAACCCTCCTATGTACATCCATCTTTCTCTGTACATAAATACTCGTTCGTGTACATATTCATTTCCTTGTACACGGTTCAAACTTGTAAATAATCAAGTTACGCTCGTTTTAAAACGTTCGTTCACAGACACTTGTTTATATTTCATAAACTGCTGTAAATAAACATCATGCATCTGTTTATATTTCCTTCATAAACTCCTGTGAATATATATCACACACACACACACACACCCTGTTTATACAAACTGTCTAATCATAACATAACAATTAGACTAATCAATAGGTTCCCCACAGTATAGCCTCCGCTTGGGCTTTATACAAGACAATCCATCCCCAGCATGGGTCAGCCTCCTCTTAGGCTTCATATAAGAAAACTCTCCCCACAGAGTTTAGCCTCCGCTTAGGCTTCATATAAGACAACACTCCCATGTTGAGTCAGCCTCCTCTTGGACTTCATTCAAAAGAACTCCTCATTGAGTTTAGCCTTCTCTTGGGCATCATACAATGAAAGAGACAGGGAAATCTCTTAACAGCCTCCTATTGGGCTTCCAATACAAAGAATCACCCGCGCTAAGATAGAACCCTGAAAGGATGGTTTCCCGGTGAAATCACTTTCAAAATCCCCAGAGAGTAAAATTTCCCGGTGAAATTGCTCTTAATTCCAAAAGGATGGTTTCTCGGTGAAATCCCTTTTAACACAAAGCCAGCCATACCCTATAGCTTCCTCTTGAGCTTCATACAAGGACCCTCGATGACCCTCGGAATGCCTCCTCTTGGGCTAACAATACAAGGACCCACGGGCTTCTTAAAAGCATCCCTTTAATCCAATCAATTTCTCCTCGAGATTTAGACATCTATCATCTCTATGGAAGAAGTATCTCATATATTACATCACATACAGTCAAATTTTTTTTTTTAAACTTTTAAACTCTTTTCAAACAAAAAAACATCTCTTAATTGTAAGTGGTAACGCTTGTACACTCAAGCAAAACACCCAATGCTTACAGTTAAAAGATTCAATCATTTTTTAAAAAAAACATCTTTCTTAAACATGTAAGTGGTAACGCTTGTATACTCAAGCAAAACACCTAATACTTACGACGAAAGATTCTTATCAATCAAACTTTTCAAAAATGTATGTAATGAAATAGATTAGATACATTTTTCATTAAGATGACATTTGTTTGTCTCTTACTAACATCCCGTTGCTTTCCACTAGCATAAGTGGGAACTACGATTGCTCTGACTTTCTCAACATCCTTTTGAGAATACGTAGGCACAAGGTCTCATCCTTGCCGAGAAAATTTCTTTCTCCCTCAGACCAAACAAACCATAGAACCCTGTAGATCCGAGCTACAAATGCTCTGATTCCCACTAGGGGATATGTATGCAGAAGATCCACAGATCTTTGCGAGCACAATAATAATAAACACTAGAATCCCACATAATCTACTGTTTCTTAAAATCCAAAGGAGAAACTTTCCCAATCATAGAAATAGCAATTAAAACACACAAACATATCAAACATATTCATATATAAAAGCTATAGATAACTATATATATATTTAGGGTGCTCCATCTATTCCCTTTATATAACAATCCCCCTTACTCAGAATCTCCCCAATGCGTTACGTCTAGTTTGCGCTAGTCGTTACGCATACCAATATCAATTGAGGGTATTTCAGCTTTCCCCTTTTTCATAATCATCAAATCATCTTTCTTGTGTTGAAAATAATAAAGCTTGATGCTCGCGGCATCTTTATAAACAAATCAAAAGATTTAAGTCGTTTCGAGCCAGAAGATCCGAACTCACGTTCGCATCCTCTAGCGCGTCACCTTTTAACGCGAACAATAGTCGACAGAGTTCCTATCCCCACAACCATTTGACAGATTAACTATAAACTCTTTCACCAAACCTTCATAACAGTTTGAGAAATTCACAATTGTTTTCATCAGACCAGCTTCTTTAATCAAGTCAACAATTTTCTTGCAATCAAGCGCACTTTTATTTAACTCTCTTTCCAGAGCCACCCTCTTGAAGCAAACATACTTCCATCTTCCACCATTTTCAGGATGATGGAAAGAAATGTTATCAATGGCCACTTCAGGCACCTTGAGCAGTTTCTCAAAAGTTTGCTTCTTTCTGGGATGAATGTCTGTGACATTCTCTTCAACATTAAAATCAGAGTCTGACTCTGAGGATACAGGTTCTTTCCTCTTTTTCACAATTGGTGTTCGCTTTGGTCTAGAGCCACCACCAACAGTTTTTACTCTACTTCTCCTTGTAGAGGGTCCAGCCTTGTGATATTTCTCTGTCTTGCACACATCTTCAGTATTTTTCTCATTAGCAGGGCTCTGTGTGACTGCCTGTTTTCCCTTCCTTTTTATCATTCTTTTTGCAATGATTGGATTGACATTGGCAATAAGATCATTGTTTGAGAATATTTCATCTAAATCAATGACTTGAGGTTCAGTTAAATGATTAGATTCTTGAACTGGTGACTCTTCCAAAATGCTGTCAGAAATGTAGTCATCAGGGACTTCACCAGAGGCATACTTTGCTGGTGATTCTTCAAGAATACTATCAGAAATATAGTCATTAGGGGCTTTATCAGAGCCACATTTTGCTGGGGACTCCTCAAGAATACTGTCAGAGATCTCATCTTCCTTATCAGCAGGGATTTCAGGATTTTTAACTGAAGCATCCACATCATTCTTGACAGGGGAAGCATCATGATCACCAGAAGTCTTAACATTCTTAGTGACATCTGGATCGACTGCTAAACTAGGGCTAGCAGACTTATAATTTAGAGGGTTTGAGACTCCAGGTACAGACCGATTCTCATTTAGGATGCTGGTTACTAATCTAGCTATGGCTATATGAAGGACCTTGACCCTCTCTTTCTGCTTCGGGGCGAAGATGATGGTACAGAAGTCTTACCAGAAGGAGATGCTTGTGATTTTCTTGCATTCCTTGTGCGTAATTTCTTGACTCTTTCTGGGTCAGTGGCAATAGCACGCAGCGGAGTTACCCTCAGTGCTTCAGTATGCATGACTTGATTTGCCTTACTTGGAGGGAGATGAAGAGCCTGATTCTTGAGAGGATGAGGATGATGAAGACATTTTTCGCTGATGGTCTTTGAGAGGGTGAAAGTGAAAATGACAGAGAGTTTCTGAGTTTCTTTTGGGAGAAGAAAGAGTGATACTACTTTCAAAAGAAGAAACTATTATATGAGGATGTCTCTTCCTATTCTTGGACCTTTTAAAATAGGGATGAAAATACCCAAATAACCCTCTTAAAATTAATTGAAATAAAGAGTTCCTTTCATCCCTTGTTGTAGGCACAGTTAATTGCTACAACTCCTCATATTGACAAATATCCAATTTGTCCCTTAGAGTCTTAAAATGATCACTCTCAAGAGCTTTGGTAGCAATGTCACAGTACAATGTCATGACATCCTATATGATATTGTGGTCAGTCAGCATCTGCTTTATCCAGATCATCTTAAAGCAGTTTCTCCTTTCTGCTATGTATTTAACATAGTATAAAGCTACACAGATTTTCTTCTTACTGATCCAAGAGATAAGATTGCTTCTTGAGAAGAGACATCCATTAACAGGGCTTTTACACAAGCTTTGATCAACACTTTCTCCACTTGTTTTCTTGGACAACTTCAAATGTGGAGAGGTAAGAGTCCTAGTGTGGTTGCCATTACTCAGTCCAAACTTCTTGACACAATTCCTTGCATAATTGCTCTGTGAAAGAAGTGTTGAGCCTTCCATTAATGTATATGACATTCCTCCAGATACTATGTTATTAACATAGATGGAAGCCACCATGATCTTTTCTCCTCTGACAAAGAGGGTTTCATTCAAGACTCCTCTCCTGTATCCTCTGACAGTAAGATACTTGATTATCCTTTCATGCCAGATCCTAGTACTTTGCTTTAGTACTTTAGGAACGGTCAGATGTCTAGACATTGAGTGTGACATTCTGATTTCCTGTCCAACCTTATACTTTCCACAAATTCTCCCTTTGTCTATGAAAGATCTTGGTATCCTTCTGACTCCCTCTATGGAACTTATCCTTCTCATTCCTTTGAGATGTGGATGACCAGATACTTGCTGCCACAACTTTACTTTCTCTTCACCTGTGTCTGTAGAGCTCATAGAGGACAGAGTGGTTTTCTCAGATTCCCACATGTAGCAGTTGTCCTTTGATCTGACTCCTCTCATAATCACTACCTGTTCATCGTTGATTACAAGACATTCAACCTTAGTGAAGTTGACTGTGAATCCCATATCACATAGCTGACTTATGCTAATGAGATTTGCATTCAGACCTTTTACTAGCAGCACTCCATTTAGGTTTGGAACTCCAGGCCAGTTTGAGTTTCCAACACCTTTGATTTCTCCTTTAGCTCCATCTCCAAAAGTAACAAAGATGGTAGAATGATGCTCAACATCATTGAGAAGATTCTTGTCTCCCGTCATGTGCTTGGAACACCCACTGTCAAAGTACCAATCTTTCTTGGTAGACACACTAAGAGAAATGTTAGCTACCAGAGCAACAGTCTTCTTCTTCCACTGATGAGAGTATGATACCTGTTGGTTTTAGGCTTCACATAAGACCCTTGATTAGGATATCCATGTAGCATGTAGCAAAAGGATTTTATGTGACCAAACCTTCCACAATAATGACACCTCCATCTTTGAAACTTTTTGTTCATGTTTCTATGATTTTGATGTTGCACCCAATGTTGTGACATTTGTTTTGACATTGGTTTATTAGGTCTGTTCTTCCTTTTGTTATTGACAAACTTCTTAGTCTCAACATATCCTGAGGCAGACCTCTTCCCTGTTTTGTGGTATGACATCTTCTTTGCCATAGACTTGCCAGGTTTGTTCCTTTCCTGGTTATTAACAGATCTCTTTGCAGCCACATACCCTGAGCCAGATACATTTCCTGTTTTGTGTTGTGACAACTATTTTGACATTGGTTTCCCATGTCTCTTCTTCTTAATGTCACCAACAGGATTCTTTTCAGCCACATATCCTAGACCATGCTTATTTCCTGCATTTTGTCCAAGTTGAAGAATTTCTTCCAATTTATCTGTACCAGATGTCAACATTTTGTGATTTAGACATCGATCAAGTTTGGAGTTCACATTACAATATCACTATTGAGGTGATTTATAGTGGCTGTATTTTCCTTTTCACCTCGACTTCACATTCTCGACTCCAACTTCTCAATCGACTTTTTCTTCCTCATTCACGACAAACTTCACCATTTTTACACACAACTTCTGTAGATTTCAGAAGCTCTTCAAATGTCACTTCCTCATCACTAGAATCCATATCGAATTGTACACTCGAGAGAAAGTGACAAGTTTGGCACCTTCTTCCTCGATTCACTTCGAATCACCATCGGACGGTGACCATTCCTTTCTTTTGTTTCTTTAGAAAGGTGGGACATTCAGCTCTAATATGTCCAAATCCTTCACATTCATGACATTGGATTTCTTGCCTTGACTTTTTTTCTTGACTTGGATCTTCTGGAGTCATAAGATCTGCGATGTCGATGCAATGTCCTTGACATTTGACCTTGACTTTGGATCAATCCTCCGATGAGTTTGTTGAACTGTCTTCCAAGCATGGCTATAGCTTGGATATCTCTTCATCTTCCACCTTGCATTCCTCTTGATTGGATACAAGTGCTATGCTCTTGTTTTCTTGTCACAGTTTCACCGATTCCCATCTCAAAAGTCATAAGGGATCCAATAAGTTCTTCAACCTTCAGGTGTTGATGTCTTGAGCCTCTCTATTGCGTGACTTTCATTGCAAATCTCTTAGGCAAGGATATGAGAATCTTTCTCACCAGCTTCTCTTCTGACATCTTTTCACCAAGTGCTCCTGAGGTGTTGGCAATCTCCAAGATATTCATGTGAAACTCATGAATAGTCTCATCTTCTTTCATCTTCAAATTCTCAAATTTGGTAGTGAGCATTTGAAGTCTTGACATCTTTACCTTGGATGTCCCCTCATGTGTAGTTTTGAGAGTGTCCCAAACATCCTTGGCCAGTTCACATTGATGAACAAGTCTGAAGATATTTCTGTCAATACCATTGAATAATGCATTCAATGCTTTAGAGTTCCCCAGTGCCAGCTCCTCTTCCTCTTTGCTCCATTCTTCCTCAGGTTTCAAGACAGTAGTCCCATCTTTCTCAAGCTTGATGGGATGTTTCCATCCTTTGTCAGCAGCTCTTCAAGCTTTAATATCCACTGATCTTAAAAAGGCAATCATACGAGGTTTCTAGTACTCATAATTAGACCCATCCAGAATAGGTGGTCTACCTCCAAAACCTCCTTCCTTATCCATTACGCCAGAAACTATTATCCCTAGATCTCACCCAGAAATAACAGGCAGGATGCCTGCTCTGATGCCAATTGAAATTCCTGGCAGCAGATACGTGATGTCACAGAGAATGTTATGACACACTATCTGACACTCTGTTAACAATTTACACAGTAAATATAAATAACAGTAAAGAACACAATAAGTTGTTTACCCGTTCGGTGTCTAACTACACCTACATCGGGGCTACCAAGCCGGGAGGAAATTCACTATTAGTAGAATTAATTCGGGAATAAACCAACGGTTTATCTCCTTCACTTAAAACCTACCCAATGCAACTTCAACCTAAGTCCTACTTAGATCCGAGTTCCTACTCACTCCTCTCAATCACAGTGATATCAACCTATTGACTAATTGAATTGTGAAGACACACTTCAATAAACTATCTTGATCTCGCTTCAAAACTTTCAATCAAGAGACAAACACTCGTGCTTTAAAGCTTTGAGTGATAAACTACCCTTACAAACAAATCCTAGTCCAATGCACTTATCAATTGATAGTTGCTTGGCTCACAAGAGAAACTAGAATTACAAAATACCAACTGTTATAAATCCTAACAGTACACAAATAACAAGCTGCTAAATCTTCAATACATTCCAAGGGCGCAGCAGCATTGTAAGGGTTGAATTCCTTTTATAGAAGCAGTCCTGAAACTTCAGTTTTGGGCTTCCATAAAGATAGCTAGGGTTCACTTAATTTAATCCTAAAAACATGGTCTTTTCAACAACCAATTTAGGTTTAATTAAGATTAACCTAGCAGCCACGTGAGCATGCTTTCTAATAACAGAAAAACATAAAATAGCAGCTCAACAAACTTCCTGAAAAATCTCAGGAAAAAACAGATTCTGCAGAACAGAATGTCACACTGAATGTCATAACATCATTATGACATCGATTTTTCTGCAAAATTTCCAGACGACTTTAGCTTCCGGCTCTGTCCTTTAACATCCTTAGCAGGTAGGATTTATCTTTAATCTCTGAATGTCATGACATTTATCATGACATTGCTAAAGCCTAGTTTTACCAAAATTAATGCCAACTTAAAACACTAACAAACACTCTATTTGAAAAGGAGGAATATAGTTTGATTCATGTTTTGAAGACTAACCAAAATGCAATAGGTTGGGTGTTATCTAACTTAAGATGCATAAGCCCCGCTTATTGTATGCATAATATCATGTTGGTAGAGGAATTCAAACCGGTGGCCTAATGTTGTAGGCTTATTCCGCGAACAAGTATTTTTAATTATCGATTCCACAGGAATTGGTGTATATTGTAGTCTTTCAATAGCAAAGTGTATTTTAAGATTAAAGTAACCAAAGGGTTTGTTTCCTAAGCTACTAGTAACATGAATTTCCAAGCAAATAACTAAATTAGTCTTTTCAAAAGAGAGTTATGGTTTGGATTCAAGAGAGTTGAAGTTTATTTTTAATTGATGGAAGCATGTCAAGATTAGTGTCATTGACCTAATTTCATAAGCATTCTATTAATCAAGTGATGAACTAGTTTGATGATTTCTATAAATACATATCCTCTCAATCTTGTTGATTTCTCACCAAGATTGTGAGTTTTATCATGTTAATCTTTGAAAGATTTCTCACCACAACTATTGACATGATAAACATTAAGCTCAATACTTGTAAACACTAACACACAAATCTATTTATAGCATTTGTTCATTAGTGGATGAATATCCTAGGTCTACTTTGAAACATCCTTTTTCAAACAAGATTCAAAGCATAAAGATGAAGAACAAAGATATTCAACTATATTAATCATCAACCATGTTCATACACAAACGGATTAAAAGAAATACATACTAGTTAGATCAACTACCTCTAATCTTGACACAAAAAGAACTTAGCCACTCATTTCCATGGTTGCTTTGTTCACAAGATTGTTGGAGGAGATGATGAACATTCAAGAATCAAGAGGAAAAACTATGTTTTTCTTACAAATTGCCCTATTTTTTACAACAAAGATGATAATTATGAAGAAGTGATGTTCCACCACTTTACACACCAAAAGCCAGCTGGAAAAGATGGGTTAGGTGGCTCAAAAGGTGAAAGCATGGTTCTGTCCTTTTTCATTTTTCAGACCGCTAAGCGTTATTTGCCGAGCCTCATGTGCAACCTGGCGAATCAAGCATGCTTCTTCATCCAAAAAATTCTTCAAAAAGAATCATCCCGAGAGCTCTTCAAGTGTCCTTGAATCCAAACTTGAGATAATTAATCAATAAAAACCTACAATTAAAAGTAAACTAAGTTAAATAATATATTATAAACAAAAACTAAATAAAAACATAATTAAACCAAAATACTAAAATAAATACTACTAATTAATTAAAAAGGCATTGTTAAGGACCACAAAATCATGTACAAAATAGCTACAATTTGGTCCTTAACAACTCTCCCCAACTTACTTCTTTGTTTGTCCCCAAACAAAAGTCAATAATCTCACTAAGCAAGAAGAAACAAAATGTAAGCATGCAACTCACACAAGAATTATGGTTCAAACTCAACATACCCGACAAAATCACACACCGATCGCTTCTTCGAAACACAACATGGATATGAATTAAGTTCTAAACACAATATATCAACACATGTAGACAAAATAAAAGATATGTTCACACTTGAATCACCTAATGATTTCTTCAATATTCATGAAGAACAAAATGCAATATTTACAAAGGACTAAGTTAGAAACAAGTTAAATGAATAAAATGGAAACCAATATCACTAAGGACTTTCAAGGGTTGTAACTTGGCTTAGGTTAGAAACAAGGGATATTTAAGTACAAAGCCATTGAAACAAATTGGGTTAAAGAATATGAAGAGCATTTCACAAACTAATTCTCACTTCCTTCTTATTATCCACAACCTCTTTTCTTTTTCACACAATGATCCTCTTTTTTCTTTTCTTTTGTTTTCTTTTCATGTACAAATTTTTCTTCTTTTGTATTTTTCTTTTCTCTATTTTTTTCTTTTTCTTTAGGATCATTGTGTCATCAATTCTAGGTTCTTTTTGATCTACCTCCCCAACTTCATTTATACCAATCCTTTTTTATTCAAGAACATGCTCTTCAAAGGGTTAATCACAAAAAGGGTTGGTATTCTCAAACAAGAAAAATTTATAGAATGAATCATCATTGAATTTTCAAAGATTATCAACAACTATTAAGTGGCCTACTTAACAATTAGTTGATTTTATAAATTCATCCTACAAATACAATTTAAGCTCAAAAGGGTTCACAAGGATTCACTCACTCACGGTTAGTTGAGGCCCTTTTAGAATTGATGGTTTTTCTCATAATGCACAAAAAATTGCCTTGATCATCTCTAAGTTTCCAAATTATCACAAACAAATGAAGATTAAGCATGAATCACACGAGTTAACAAAACTATTAGACACTCAATATTTGGTATAAGGTGGAAAGCTTCTCACCTTTGTGGTTTAAGTCCTAATGATTCGAATGTGAACACAAATTTTTTTGTACATGCCAAGATATTTTGCATAAAGCACAAATTTCATAGACATGTTAATATTCTACAAAACGATTAAATATGTACCTTATTTGTGGATCAAGTCGAGAATTATATCATCACCATCACTTTGGTGAAACACACTTACTTGCTTTGGAGTACCGTTGAAAAATCGGGACAAACCAAAAGAAGTACAATTCAAAATAAATAAACTATAATCTAAAAATAAAATAAAACAAAACAAAATAACACAAAATAAAACAAAATAAAATAAAATAAAATAAAATAAAAGACACCCCAAAATGGTGTTTAAAACTAAAAAGTATTTAGGCTCCATGCCTACAAAATGCCAATTGGAATTACAAGCACATCCTAAAAATGGATGGCAACCAACAAAATCCAAAAGTTTAAAAGAACTAAAACCAAAAACTAAAAAGTGCTAAAATAAAAATAAAGACAATAAAATAAAAACAATCAATCTGAAGCCTCGAGGATGGAATCTCCAGGAGTCTCAGAACCAGAATCAGAACTGCCCTCTCCATCATCATCACTCTCCTCATCACCATCAACATCACCCACCTCCTCCTCGGCATTTGGCCCGACCCCGGGCCAACCAGCATAAGCACTCAGCCGCTCGCTCGTACGAGTGAAGTGATTCACCCCCGGCTCTCTGATTTTCAATGCCAGTTGCTCCATGCTCTCGTGCATATACATAAATGCTCGCTGATGAGCAAAATGCATTTGCCGGTTCCATTCTTCAGAGGGACTGGCCTGAGGAAGTGCAGCAGCTACAGGAACAGTCTGGACGGCAAAGTTATCATCCAAGGCCCTACAATAGCGATCACAGTAGTTATCATCAATGATCCCATCTATAGTAAGGTGCCCCACAGCAGGAAAAACAACTTTGGCCCTTTTCAGAAGGCCCATGATCAACCCATGATAAGTTAGGGCACATTTTATACGCTCGCCTCTGGAGGTATAACTCAATGCGACCCTCTTCAGCTCATTAGCGATCAACCGGCCGAAATCAATTTGAGCTTCATCGAGCATATAAGCAATGAGGTCGGCGGTCTCAGATTATAAAGGGTCACACACATCAGCACACGGGCACTTGTTTTAAGGCTGGACCGATTGAATTTCAGTGGTTGGCCAGCCCTATTAAGCTCGTAGGAGTGCCCGGACAAACACTACTTCCTCCGCAACATATCATGGTCCCAATTACCACGAGCAAGGTGCTCATGGTAGATATCCAACTCATCCTCTGGGGCAGTCCAATTAATGCCCAGGTAATTATTGATAGCAGTGCGAGAGAAGGAGACCAACTTGCCCCCTTACAACAGAAGTGAACGGGAAATCACGCCCCTCAGTCGGAATGGCGTTGACATAGAACTCCCTGACTAGCTCAACATTAACTTTAGTTTCGGGCTCACATAGAACACCCAAACCATAGTTATCTAGGATAACATCAGGAGTATGGTAGTGGCCCTGCTCTCGGAGCCGGATGATCCGCTCGGTCCAAATGTTCCGCTCCTCGAGCTCTTTATACTTTGCCTCTTGAGCAGGCCCCAAGAACCGATCACCATCAAAGGGAATGGATCGAGAGGATCCAGCCCCGGCGGAAGAAACACGCTGTCTTTTAGGAGCCATCTGAAAACAACACAAAAATCAACGAAAATCGACACTGAGATGCCTGTTAGAGATAAATCATGCAAACAGCAGTAGAAACCAATCAACCAAAGCATCTAGACTCAACAAACAATGCAAAAACACAGTAGAAGAATTTTTCAGAATTCTGCAGACCGCGCTAAGCGCGCTGAGCGCGCTGAGCGCGCTCTGCGATTTCCAGAAAAATTCTTCTATAAAAACAGAAATTTCTCCAAGCAATCAGACCTAATAGCAACAAAAATCCTAATCTAAGCATTCTCTACAATCTAAACAACCTAATCCTAAGAGAAAAATCCTAAATTTCATAACCTAGGTTTCTAAATTCTAACCTAAACAACAGAAAACAACGAAATTGAAAAGGGAAAGCCATAGAATAACATACCTAGATGCTTGGGTTGATGATTGGGACAAGAGATTCGCAAGAATTTGTTGATTTGGGGTTGGGTTTTTGAATTTTCTTGAGAGAGTTTTGAGTGAAGAGGGAAAAGTGAAAAGAAATCGAAACTAACCCTAGTTTACTTAAATATAACCCAAGATTAAGTTGGGCCTAAGAAAAACCGGTTTTTTGAAAAATATTTTTTTTTAAAAAACACGCAGACCGCGCTAAGAGCGAAAGGTTCTGCCAGATGGGCCAAAAAGCGCGCTAAGCGCGACCTGCATAATTCTGAAATTTTTATAAAAATAGCAAATTAACTAAAGGGACATGTCAAAATGAGTGCAACATAAATACTTACAATGTTGGGGTGCCTCCCAACAAGCGCTTTGTTTAACGTCGGTAGAGCTCGACGGTCCAGGATGATCAAGGATCATCAAAGTAGGATACGACAATGTCGCGGCTCACCTCTCCGCCAACATACCGTTTCAAACACTGCCCATTCACAGTCCATTCACTTTTTCCCGCAGGGTCTTGCAAAACCACGGCACCATAGTCTTTCACTTCCTTGATTAGAAAAGGACCGGACCACTTTGTCTTAAGTTTTCCTGGAAAAAGTCTCATCCGGGAATTAAACAAGAGGACACGTTGCCTCGGTCGAAATTCCTTGTGTTTGATCTTTTTGCCATGAGAAACTTTCACTTTTGCCTTGTACTTCCGGTTGGAATGGTACGCTTCATCTCGCATTTCATCCAATTGCACGAGTTGCACTTTTCTCTTATCACCCGCCAAAGAAGGATCGAAATTCAAGAATCGGAGGGCCCATAAAGCTTTGTGCTCCATCTCCACAGGGAGGTGACAAGTCTTGCCATAAATAACCTGAAACGGGGTTAGTCCAATAGGAGCTTTATAGGCGGTTCGTTACGCCCATAAAGCTTCATCCAATTTTTGTGACCAATCTTTTCGAGAACCCGAAACAGTTTTTTCCAAAATCTTTTTAATTTCCCTGTTTGACACTTCGGCTTGACCATTCGCTTGCGGGTGATAGGGAGTTGTCACCTTATGCTTTACACCGTATTGTTTCAAAAGTTTTTGTAACAGTGTATTGCAAAAATGCGACCCGCCATCACTAATTAACACCCGAGGCACACCAAACCGAGAAAAAATGTTTTTCTTTAAAAATTTTATAACGGTTTTGGCGTCGGCCTTCGGTGAAGCAATGACCTCCACCCACTTAGACACGTAATCAACAGCCACAAGAATGTATTCATTTGAAAACAAAGACGGAAAGGGACCAACAAAATCAATTCCCCAACAATCAAACACCTCGACTTCCAACATATTGTTCAAAGGCATCTCATCCCTCTTGCCTATACCGCCACTTCTTTGGCATTTATCACAACACTTAGCATGAGCATAAGCATCTTTAAATAGCGAAGGCCAATAAAATCCCGATTGGAGGAATTTGGTGGCCGTTCGCAATTCATTGTAGTGTCCCCCACAAGGGGAAGTGTGATAATGCCAAAGAATGTCTTTGGCTTCCTCATTAGACACACACCTTCTTAACAACCCATCACTACTCAACCTAGAAACATACGGTTCGTCCCAAACATAATACTTGGCATCGGTCAAGAATTTTCGCTTTTCATTCCATGTTAAATCCTCCGGCATTAATCCCGCGGCTTTGTAATTTGCCATGTCGGCAAACCACGACCGCTCTTGGATTGCAAACAACTTCTCATCCGGGAACTCCTCCTCCACTTCCTTTTCTTTGTCCGTAATTTTCACGTTCACTAGGCGAGATAAATGATCTGCTACCAAATTCTCCGAACTCTTTTTATCTCGTACCTCCAAATCAAATTCTTGTAAAAGAAGAATCCATCGGATTAACCTTTGTTTAGAGTCCGGTTTGGTAAGAAAATATTTAATCGCGGAATGATCCGTGAAAACCACTACTTTTGAACCAATAAGATAAAGACGAAACTTTTCCAATGCATATACAATTGCGAGCAACTCTTTTTCGGTTGTTGCGTAATTAATTTGAGCATCGTTCAAAACTTTGCTCGCATAATTAATAGCATGGAAAATTTCGTTCTTCCTCTGGCCAAGCACTGCTCCCACCGCATAATCACTTGCATCACACATCAATTCGAAATCAAGTTTCCAATTAGGTGTGGTGATTATGGGTGCATTGATCAAATTTTCTTTCAATTTTTCAAAAGCCATTAAATAATCTCTATCAAATAAGAAGGACTTATCTTTGTTGAGCAAGTTGCTCAAAGGCTTGGCTATCTTTGAGAAGTCTTTGATGAATCTTCGATAGAATCCCGCATGTCCTAGAAAGCTCCGAATGCCTTTGACATTGGTAGGTGGGGGAAGCGTCTCGATCACATCAATCTTTGCTTTATTGACCTCGATTCCTCTTGAAGATATTTTGTGGCCAAGGACAATTCCCTCGGTCACCATGAAATTTCATTTTTCCCAATTCAAGACCAAATTTGTATCCGCACACCTCTTCAAGACGATGTTCAAATTTTCCAAGCACAAATCAAATGACGCTCCAAAGACGGAGAAATCATCCATAAAAACTTTAATTGTTTTCTCAATAAAATTGGCAAATATGGCTTGCATGCATCTTTGAAATGTTGCCGGCGCATTGCATAAGCCGAAAGGCATACGCCTATACGCGAATATTCCAAAAGGACATGTGAAAGCCGTTTTCTCGTGATCTTCCGGATTCACCGATATTTGATTGTACCCCGAGTAACCATCAAAGAAGCAATAATATTGTTGACCCGCGAGCCTTTCCATCATTTGGTCCATGAACGGAAGAGGAAAGTGATCCTTCCTTGTTGCTTTGTTAAGCCTTCGGTAGTCGATGCACATTCTCCATTCCGTTACTTTTCTTGTCAGCACTAATTCATCCTTGTCATTCGACACAACCGTCAAACCTCCTTTTTTCGGAACCACATGCACCGGGCTCACCCAAGTACTATCCGAGATCGGATAAATCATTCCCGCTTCTAACATCTTCACCACTTCTTTTCGAACTACTTCCTTCATCACCGGATTCAAACGCCTCTGAGGTTGGACTACCGGTTTGTACTCTTCCTCCATCATGATGTTATGCATACAATAGGTCGGGCTTATGCCTTTCAAATCGGCTAAAACCCAACCAATTGCACTTTTGTTAGATTTCAAAACTTGAATTAACCTTCCCTCCTCCTTCTCCGATAATGTATTACTAATGATTATGGGTTTCTTACCTCCCTCCTCTAGAAACACATACTTCAAGTGAGATGGTAGTGCTTTTAACTCAAGCTTTGGCTCTTCATCTTTAGGGTCATTTTTCAAAATTTCCACTTCTTCCTCCCATGGGTGCATTTCTTTGGTAATTTCCATTCCTTCCAAACACTCCTCAAGATCTCGACTATCATCATCATCATTCACTTCTTGGGTTGCTTCCTCGATAACATCAATTTTGAAGCAATCTTTCTTATCAATTGGATGCTTCATTGCTTCAAAAAGATTAAAGCAAATTTCTTCATCTTGAACCCTCACCTTCATTAAACCGTCATCAATGTCAATCATCATTCTAGCCGTCTTCATGAATGGACGGCCTAGAATTAGAGGTGCATCCACGTCTTCCTCCATATCTATCACAAAAAGTCAACCGGGAAAAAGAATTTGTCCACTTTTACCAACAAGTCTAGAGCTACGCCATGTGGGCGAGTAATAGACTTATCCGCTAATTGCAATGTCATTTTTGTAGACTTTAATTCAATCTCCCCTAACCTCTTTACAATGGATAATGGAATCAAATTGATACTTGATCCCAAGTCAATTAATCATTTGCCGACATAGACATCCCCAATGGTAACGGGCAAGGTTACACGCCCCGAATCACTTTCTTTTTTTGGAATAGTGCGTTGAATTATCGCACTACAACTTGCATCAACCATTATAGTTTCTTGATCCCTGTACCGCTTCTTTTTTGTCAATATGTCATTCATGAATTTTGCATATTTCGGCATTTGCTCTAATGCCTCGGTGAATGGAATATTAATTTGCAATTGCTTAAAAATATCCATAAACCGAGCATAGTGCTTAGCATCATCCTTTTTAAAGGGAAGGTGAGGATAAGGTAAGTTTCTTAATGGAAGAGTGACTTCCTTCTCCTTTCCCTTTCTCATTTTCTTCTTCTTTTCCTCCACTTTCTCCTTTTCAACTACACCATTCTCATTTTCATTTTTGACTACAACATCATTTTCAACTAAATCATCCCCCACATCAACATCATCATTTTTTTCAACTACAACCTCATCATCTTTTTCAACTACAACCTCCTCCACTACTACTTCTTCATCCTTCTCCACTTGATCTTTTCTCTCTACTACTTTCTTTTTCTTTTCAACAACTTTCTTTTTCTCATCACAAACTCTACCACTCCTAGTTGTAATAGCTTTGCAATGCTCCTTAGGATTTGCTTGAGTAGTTGGAGAAAATGATGTCGAAGCACTTTGGTCGGAAATTTGCTTTGCTAATTGCCCCATTTGAGTTTCCAAATTCTTGATCGATGCCTCCGTGCTCTTTTGGTTTGCCATCGAAGCTTGCATAAATTGAGCTAGAGTGCCTTGAATGTTGGAAGATCTCGCTTAATTTTGAGGTTGAATTTGAGGTTGAGCTTGATTTTGATTTTGAGTTTGGTGCGGATTTTTCCTAGCTTGATTGTTGTTGTCTTGTCTCCACCCGCCTTGATAACCTTGGTTACCTCTTTGTTGGTAACCTTGGCCTTGATTTTGATAAGGATAAGGAGCTCGTTGTTGGTATCCTTACCCTTGGTTGGCCATATAATTTTCTTCTTCATTTTCCGGAGGACAAAATCCGGTTTTGTGATCCCCCTTACACAATTCACAACAAGCAATTTGTTGAGTTTGCTTTCTAGATGTTCCTTGCATCTCCATGATTTGTTGCGGAAGCCTTTCCATTTGTTTTGTCAATTCTTCAACTTGTTTCGCAAACAATTTGTTTTGCTCTACAAGTGCTTCGTGACTAGAGCCAATTTCAAGAACTCCCGTTTTTACTTGCGCACCTCCTTGATCATGTTGAGTTTGGTGGTCATTCCTCCCCATCTTCTCAATTATTTGAATTGCTTCATATGGTGTTTTTGCCATCAAAGAACCTCCCGCCGTAGCATCCAACAACAATTTGTGTTGAGGTTGGAGACCATTTCGGAATATATGAATTTGGGTGAGCTCGTCAAAACCATGGCTAGGACACTTTCTAAGCATGGACTTATACCTTTCCCAAGCCCTATTCAAAGGCTCGTTAACTCCTTGTGAAAATACCGAGATTGCGGTTTTTGCCTCCATGAAACGTGATTGAGGGAAAAATCTTTCAAGGAATTTTTCCTCCAACACATTCCAATTTGTCATTGTCTCTTGTAGTTGGTCGAGATACCAATCTTTTTCCTTCCCCACTAAAGAATGAGGGAAAAGCCTTTGAAAGTATTGCTCTTCTTGGTCTTCCGGAGCCCCGGCCGCTCCCGCGATCTCATAGAACTTAGTAAGGTGGGTGTAAGGATCTTCATGGTCATGGCCATGAAAAGGACTTGCATAAAGAAGTTGGAGCAAACCCGTCTTCATCTCCGTGAACCTTGCATTTGCTTGGCGAGCAAATTGAGCGGTGTGACGAGGGCTATTTACACAAGGCCCCCGTGGTGGTGATGGTGGTGGTTGTGGTTGATTCTCCTCCATAATGACTTCTCCTAACATGGGTGGTGTAGAAGAAGTAGATGATTCTCCTCTTTCTCCTCTTTCTTGCCTTTGCCTAGCTAGTCTTTTCCTTCTTTTAGCACTACTATTAAGTCTTCTTGCCGTCCTTTCAATTTCGGGATCGAAAAGGAGTTGATCGACCGAAACACTTCCTCACATAAACTAATTCCTGAAAAATTCTAGCCACACAAAAGAACAAAGAGAGATTAGTAAAAAAAATATCTTAAAACACACAACTATTGCGATACTAGCAATATCAAACGCCAATCCCCGGTAACGGCGCCATTTTGTTGTAGGATTATTCCGCAAACAAGTATTTTTAATTATCGATTCCACAGGGATTGGTGTATATTGTAGTCTTTCAATAGCAAAGTGTATTTTAAGATTAAAGTAACCAAAGGGTTTGTTTCCTAAGCTACTAGTAACATGAATTTCCAAGCAAATAACTAAATTAGTATTTTCAAAAGAGAGTTATGGTTTGGATTCAAGAGAGTTGGAGTTTGTTTTTAATTGATGGAAGCATGTCAAGATTAGTGTCATTGACCTAATTTCATAAGCATTCTATTAATCAAGTGATGAACTAGTTTGATGATTTCTATAAATACATATCCTCTCAATCTTGTTGATTTCTCACCAAGATTGTGAGTTTTATCATGTTAATCTTTGAAAGATTTCTCACCACAACTATTGATATGATAAACATTAAGCTCAATACTTGTAAACACTAACACACAAATCTATTTATAGCATTTGTTCATTAGTGGATGAATATCCTAGGTCTACTTTGAAACATCCTTTTTCAAACAAGATTTAAAGCATAAAGATGAAGAACAAAGATATTCAACTATATTAATCATCAACCATGTTCATACACAAATGGATTAAAAGAAATACATACTAGTTAGACCAACTACCTCTAATCTTGACACAAAAAGAACTTAGCCACTCATTTCCATGGTTGCTTTGTTCACAAGATTGTTGGAGGAGATGATGAACATTCAAGAATCAAGAGGAAAAACTATGTTTTTCTTACAAATTTTATGCCCTATTTTTTACAACAAAGATGATAATTATGAATAAGTGATGTTCCACCACTTTACACACCAAAAGTCAGTTGGAAATGATGGGTTAGGTGGCTCAAAAGGTGAAAGCATGGGTCTGTCCTTTTTCTTTTTCGATGCGCTAAGCCGGTTATTCAGCCGCAATTGCGAATCAAGCATTCTTCTTCATCCAAAAATTTCTTCAAAAAGAATCATCCCAAAAGCTCTTCAAGTGTCCTTGAATCCAAGCTTGAGATAATTAATCAATAAAAACCTACAATTAAAAGTAAACTAAGTTAAATAATATATTATAAACAAAAACTAAATAAAAACATAATTAAACCAAAATACTAAAATAAATACTACTAATTAATTAAAAAGGCATTGTTAAGGACCACAAAATCATGTACAAAATAGCTACAATTTGGTCCTTAACACCTAACCTCAAAGGCGCTTGAATTCGGATGAAAGAAAGTGTGATAAAAGAAGTTGTTAATATGTTAGAAGCCGACATGATTTATGCGATCTCGGATAGCACGTGGGTTAGTCCAGTTCATGTGGTCCCCAAAAAGGGTGGTTTGACGGTTATTTCAAATGAAAAGAATGAATTGGTTCCGACATGAAAAGTAACGGGTTGGAGGATGTGCATCGATTATAGAAGGCTAAACAAAGCTACTAGAAAATATCACTTTCCTCTTCCTTTTATGGATCAAATGTTGGAGCGACTTTTGGGGCAACAATATTATTGTTTCTTAGATGGATATTCGGGTTACAACCAAATTTCGGTGAATCCGGAAGACCATGAGAAAACAGTTTTCACTTGTACTTTTGGGATTTTCGCGTATAGACGATGCCTTTTGGCTTATGTAATGCGCCGATAACTTTTTAACGATGCATGCAAGCCATCTTTTCCGACTTGATTGAAAAGGATAATGAGGTATTCATGGATGATTTCTCCGTCTTTGGAGCATCGTTCGACTTGTGTTTGAAGAATTTGGACACCTTCTTGAAGAGGTGTGTTGATACTAACTTGGTCTTGAATTGGGAGAAGTGCAACTTTATGGTGACCGAAGGCATTGTTCTCGGGCACAAAATTTCTTCAAAGGGGATCGAGGTTGATAAAGCCAAGATCGATGTGATAGAGACGCTTCCCCCACCTACAAATGTCAAAGCGATCTGAAGTTTTCTTGGCCATGCGGGCTTTTATCGAAGATTTATCACAGACTTATCCCAGATCGCAAAGCCGTTGAGAAATCTTCTCAACAAAGATAAGTCTTTTATTTTTTATAAAGATTGTTTAATTGCTTTTGAAAAATTAAAGGAAAATTTGATTAATGCACCGATAATCACCGCACCAAATTGGAAATTAGATGTTGAATTAATATGCGATGCGAGTGATTATGTGGTGGGAGCCGTGCTCAGTCAAAGAAAGAATAAAATTTTCCATGCAATACACTATGCGAGCAAAGTTTTAAACGATGCTCAAATAAACTATGCAACAACTAAAAAAGAGTTGCTTGCTATAGTGTATGCTTTGGAAAAATTTCGTTCTTATCTTATTGGCTCCAAAGTTGTGATTTTCACGGACCATTCGGCTATAAAGTATCTGATCACCAAGCCGGATTCC
This sequence comes from Vicia sativa, assembly GCA_021764765.1. Classification (NCBI taxonomy): domain Eukaryota; kingdom Viridiplantae; phylum Streptophyta; class Magnoliopsida; order Fabales; family Fabaceae; genus Vicia; species Vicia sativa. Next base: position 115,198,939 of record CM038792.1, on the reverse strand, counting down.
AAACAAAGATTAATCTGTTGGATTCTATTGTTACAAGAATTTGGTTTGGAAATCCGGGATAAAAAAGGTTCCGAAAACTTGGTAGCGGACCACTTGTCCCGATTGGTCAATGTAGAAATTACAAAGAAAGAGAAGGAGGTAAAAGAAGAATTTCCGGATGAGAAACTTTTTGCAGATTCAAGTGAGGTCTTGGTTTTCCGATTATACTAATTATAAGGCAACCGGTTTAATACCGGAAGACCTCACTAGTAATCAAAAGAAGAAATTCTTATCGAATGTCAATCAATATGTGTGGGATGACCCATACTTGTTCAAGGAGGGTGTGGACAACATATTGAGAAGGTGTGTAACAAGTGAAGAGTCCAAAGACATCCTTTGGCATTGTTGCAACTCTCCATATGGAGGACACTGTAGCTGTTTGCGAACAACCACTAAAGTACTACAATCAGGATTTTATTGGCCTTCATTATTTAAAGATTCTCATGAGCATGCAAAAAGTTGTGACCAATGCCAACGGAGTGGAGGAATAGGTAAACGAGATGAAATGCCTCTAACTAATATGTTGAAAGTTGAGGTTTTTGATTGTTGGGGCATTGATTTTGTTGGCCCATTCCCCCTGTCTTTTTCCAATGAATATATACTTGTTGCGATTGACTATGTGTCAAAATGGGTGGAAGCAATTGCTTCACACAAAGCGGACTCCAAAACGGTGATAATGTTTTTTTAAAGAAAAACATCTTTTCACGTTTTGGTGTGTCGATGGTGTTGGTAATTGATGGTGGTTCGCATTTTTGCAATGCACCTTTGGAAAAAGTTTTAGAATATTATGGTGTCAAGCACAAAGTAACCACTCCTTACCATCCCCAAGCAAATGGTCAAACCGAAGTGTCTAATAATAGGGAAATAAAACGGATTCTTGAGAAAACCGTATCAAGTGCAAGGAAAGAATGGTCCTCAAAATTGGATGAAGCATTATGGGCATATCGTACCTCATACAAAGCTCCCATCGGACTAACACCCTTCCAAATGGTATATGGTAAGACTTGCCACCTTCCTGTAGAATTGGAACATAGAGCAATCTAGGCTCTCAAACTTTTGAACTTTGATTCCAATCTAGCCGGAGAAAAGAGGAAAGATCAACTTCATGAATTGGAAGAATTGATAAACGATGCTTACAACACAAACAAGATATACAAAGAAAAGGTTAAAGTTTATCGTGATAAGAAGCTCAAGAACAAGGATTTTCAACCGGGTGAAAGTGTACTTTTGCTTAATTCTCAAATGCGGCTTTTTCCGGGAAAACTTAAGTCAAAATGGTCGGGTTCATTTTTAGTCAAAGATTATGGAGCTATTGTGTTAGAAGATCCGGGAAACAAGAAGGTTTGGACCGTCAATGGTTAAAGGTTAAAATTTTACATTGGTGGCGACAAAAGCCGAGAAATTTTCATGTTGTACTTTGATGATCCTTGATCATCTTGAACCGTCGAGCTCAAAACGACGTTAAACAAAGCGCTTGTTGGGAGGTACCCCAACATTGTAAGTATTTGTTTTCTTAGTCATTTTGTAAGTTACATTAGCATTTTTCTAGTTTTAAGCAATTTTTCAAAACGTTGCAGATCGGGCTAACCGCGACATATCAGGCTTAGCGCGGTTTCTGATTATTTACCCCATCTTACAGAAAGTTTCGCGATTAGCACGGTTTTTGAAAAAAATCAACCAATCTTACAAAAAAATTCGCGCTTAGCGCGGTCCAACCCGGGCTTAGCGCACTCTGCGAATTAGGGTGTGTAAATTGGGTAGTCATCCCCACTTGTCACCATTACAAACCCTTTCCACCATTGGCATCTTCCTCACTAAGAAAATCCAAAATACCACAACTCCAAACTTTAAATTTCGTGTAAATTTTGTGTGTTTTATCACTGATCAAGCATCAAGGTTTGTTTCTTTTGCTATTTTCTTCTCTATTTTATGTTTTTCCCCTTTTGCATGTAGAAATTAGAATGTTAAGGTTAGGATTTTAGGGTTTTAAGTTTAGAAATAGGATGTTTTAACTGTATATATAGTTGTATATTGAATTTTTGCAGTGGGTATGGTTGTTTTCTTCCAGAAATTTTGTTCTGGAAGAAGAAAATTTTTCTATGATTTAGAGGGCGCGCTAAGCGCGATAGGCAGGCTTAGCGAAGTCTGTAGCTTTTTGAAGAAAAAAAATTATTATTTTTTTTTTGTTGTTTTGTCAATCCTTGATGCTTTGTTTGGTTCTTTTTCACTGTTATTTGTATGAAAATAAATCTGATGGACATTTCGGTGTCATATTTTTGTTGTTGCTTCATATGCCTCCAAAGCGACCACGAGTTATGTCAACAGGAGTCGGGTCATCTAGACCTATTCTATTTGATGGCACAAGATTTTTGGGGCCTGAACAAGAGGCTCGCTACAAAAAATTGGAGGAGAGAAATATATGGACGGAGAGATTAATCCGCCTCAACGAGCATGGAAATTATTCTCATTGTGGTTCCCTGATGGAGGACTACAATTTAGGGGTTCTTTGTGAGCCCCGTCCAAAGGTTAATGTGGATCTAGTTCACAAATTCTATATGAATGCTCTACCGACAACGGAGAACCCTTTTTAATTTTCAACCATGGTGCGGGGTAAGATGATTTATTTCTCTCGTGCTTCTATTAAGAGCAATTTGGGAATCAACTGGACTGCTCTAGATGAAGACCTGGATGTGTATCACGAGCAGTTAGCTCATGGTAATTGGGATTTCTAGGTGTTGAGGAATAAAATATGTTTGACTAGGCATTCTTATGAGCTGAACAGATCTAGCCAACCATTGAAATTCAACCGGTCCAGTCTGAAAACAAATGCCCGGGTACTTATGTGTGTGACCTTATACAACTTGAGGCCCAGAAGTCACACATCCTCAATTCCTGTTGAAATGGTCGGCCTTATTGATCACATACTTATCTTTTAAAATTATACATTATTTATTTTTAATTTAATTTCTTTTGGTTTATCCTTTTGAATCAATGATGCTCAAAAGCAAGAATAAGTGTTTTGAAAGTGTGTTTTCACCAAAAGGTAATGGTGATGATATAATTCTCAATTGATACATGCTTAAGGTACATTTTTAATTGTTTTGTAGAATGTTAACATGTGTATGAAATTTTTTCTTTATGCAAAATATTTTGGCATGTACAATTTTAAAAAAAAGTTGTGTTCACATTTGAATCAAGTAGGACATAAACCACAAAAGTGAGAAGCTTTCCACCTTGTACAAAAATTGAGAGTTCTAGTAGTTGTGTTAACTCGTTTAATTCATGCTTAATCTTAATTTGTTGTTGGCAATTTGGAAACTTAGAAAGGATCAAGGAATTTTTTGTGTATTATGAGAAAAACCATCAATTTCAAAAGGGATTAATCTAACCTTGTGAGTGTGCGAATGTTAGTTACCCCTTTTGAGCTTAAAATTGAAATTTGTGGAATAAACCATTCTTAGTCAACTAAGTGTTAAGTAGGTCACTTAATAATTTGTTGATGATCTATGAAAATCCAATGATGATTCATTCTATGAATTTTTCTTGTTTGTAAACACCAACCCAATTGTTTGATTAGCCTTTATGAAGAGCGTGTTCTTAAATAAAGAAGGATTAAAAAATTGAAAGTTGGGGAGGTTGATCAAAAATGAATAATTAATTGATGGCACAATGTATCCTTTAAAAAAAATATGAAAAGAACTTGAAAAAGAAAAAGAAAAGAAAAAGGATATGATCATTGTGTGAGAAAAGAAAGAAATGGTTGTGATAAATGAGGAAGTATGAATGAATATTGTGAAATGTGAAATGCTATTCATTATCTTTACCCTATTTTGCTTCAATGGCTTTGTATATATATCCTTTATTTTTAACTCAAGCCAAGTTACAACCCTTGAAAGTCCTTAGTCATGTTTGTTTCCATTTTGCTCATTTGACTTGTTTTGATGAATGCATGAATTATTCCGGATGTGCATGGTTGCTAGTGAGAGTGTTTAGTCCTATGTAAATATTGCATTTTGTTCTTCAAGGAATATTAAAGAAATATTTAGGTGATTCAAGTTTGAACATATCTTTTACTTTGTTTACATGTGTCGATGTTTTGTGTTTAGAACTTAATTCATAGCCATGTTATATGTCGAAGAAGCAATTATTTTGTATCTATGTCGGGTATGTTGAGTTTGAACCATCCATTTTGTGTTGATTAACATATTTTTAATTTTTGTGATCTTGTTTTACTTGTTGAGTTTTTGACCTTTGTTCCAGGACAAACAAAGAAGTAAGTTGGGGAGAGTTGTTAAGGACCAAAATATAGATATTTTATAGATAATTTTGTGGTCCTTTACAATGTCTTTTGATTAATTAGAAGTATTTAATATAGTATTTTGATATATTTATGTTTTTATTTAGTTTTTGTTTATAATCTATTATTTAACTTTGTCTATGTTTAATTTGTAGGTTTTTGGTAATTCTACCTTCAAGCATGGATTCAAGGAAGCTAGGAGAGCTTATGGAGCAATTTCAAGCTATTTTTGGAGGGTGGAGCATGCTACAGGGCGTGCTTAGCGAGGTTAAAGCATGACCTGGAGTTTTTAAAATGGTTAGCTGTAAAGTAGGACGTGCTTAGCGCCATAAAGTGGGCTAAGCACGGACTGCGAAATCAGAAAAAGTACATAGAGCCATGCTTAGATATTTTCATCAACCACTCCCTCATTATCTCACCAAATCAGACCTAGAAAACCAGAGACACTATTCTCCTTCATTGTTGTTGATTTATAGCAAAAAACATAAGAGAAAAACCTTGAATATTTGCTAGTTTTTCTTTTATGTTCATCATCAGTCCATTTCTTGCAAGTGAAGCTACCATGAGAATGAGTAGCTAAACCTCTTTGTGTCAAAATTAGAGGTAGTTAACCTAACTTTTATGTATTTCTTTTAGTCTCTTGGTGTATGAACTTGGTTAATTATATATATATATATATATATATATATATATATATATATATATATATATATATGTGTGTGTGTGTGTGTGTGTGTTGAATATATTTGTTTTACTATCTTTTTATGCTTTGGATCATGATTGAGAAATATGCTTCAAAGTTGACCTAAGATATTCTTCTACTAAGGAACAAATGCTAGATATAGATTTGTGAGTTAGTATTTACTTGTATTGAGCTTAAAGATTATCATGTCAATAGTTAGAGTGAGATATCATCTAAAGATTAACATGATAAAACTCACAATATTGGTTGGAAATAAATAATATTGAGAGGATACGTAATTATATCGATCATCAACTAGTTCATCCGCTTGATTAATTGAATTTATATGAAATTAGGTTAATGAAACTAATCTTGACATGCCTTTACCAATTGAAAACCAACCAAAACTCTCTTTAATCCTAACAACTCTCTTTTGGAAAGAATACTAAACTTGTTTGATTGAAACTTATGATTTTTGTAACTAGAAAACAAAACCCTTTTGTTACCAAATCTTAAAATACGCTTTAACTATTGAACGACGGTAATATCACATCAATCCCTATGGAAAACGATAATTAAAAATATTTCTTTCAGAAAATACGTACAACAATCACAAAAAAAGTTCGAAAAGGCATATCCGAATTCTTAAAAGGGTGAGTTCAGAAATGCATTTCTGAACTATAATTGCTTCTAGAACCAATGCAGCATGAATGGAAACATGACAACCGAATAAAAACAAACCAATAAAAAAATCAACATTTAATTAGATAAAACACTCCTTACATAGATAGTTACGAAAATAAATTCAACATTACATAACTATTTCATCAAGACGTTGCAATATAATAATTATATCCTCGACAGATCTTTGAATATTTACATCCACATGTAATGTAAACCAAAACCATACCATAAAATTAATATGTATTAAATCATATCAAAATTAATACATACAAAAAGCTAATCGATTACAATCTAAAATGCATCTAAATATTTGGTACCACATAAATCTACAATTGGTTCCGCCTTCGATGCTTCCTTGTTTGATTCTCTTTCAAACTCCATCAATTTTCTGAAATCTATCATCCTCTCCATAAATTGATCCTGCCAAGTTTATGCCTCAATTATTGAATGTGTCTTCCACTCCATCAATGTATCTCGAATTGGACACCCAAGTTTCAAATAAACCTAAACAAAATGTAGGCCTTTTGAAAGAAACCCAATTCCCATGATGCGTCCAAATGTGTTTTTAGGTAGACCACTGTGTAATGAAAAAAAAAGTCTCTGAGAACCCATGTCTCGTAAGATTGACACACTCTTTCGTATGCACTTACAATAAGGTGGTCCATTTCCAAGAAGCACATCCATTTTGAAAATGGTGTTTTACCGCTACAACATGGAACAAATGCATCTTGAAATGAATCAAAATTTTCTTTGGACCTGTATAGCTTTATGTATAATTCTCGATACATCTTCAACTTTTTCAAAATTTCAATGTAGACAAATGGGTGATCCTCATGTGATTTTCCAAGCAAGCTAGATACATCCTGATAACCGTAATTACCACCATCCCCAACATTCATAATCTTCTTAATGTGTTTGTGCATAAAAAGTGGAATTTAATCAATGAATTCAATCCCAGGAATGTGTAGTGGAGGTGGTGGACATGTCAAGGTAGTTTGCTAATGCGAGCATCCTTTTGGACTCTTTTTGTAGATTTTGGAGTTGGAGAATCCAGAAAATATGAATTAATATGTTCAAAGTACAATGGAGACCTATTTGTTGAATTGTCATATTGAGTAGGTTTTACCTTTTAGGGGTACCTTTAGTTTTAACCGGTTGTGAAAGAGGTTTCAAATATATGGTTTCCGGATATGTAATCTTCATCAACTGCTCTTTGATATGCAATTTACGATGGCATCTGCCTTGGAAAATATGCCTTGGATTATTTCCCACTCGGTCTGGGTGCTTATACATGCTTTACCATCATTAATCACATCGTCATCATCAAACCGGAGTCTTTTCTAGTGATTGCACACTTCATCCATATGTATCACAGAGTTATTCTTTATATTTTTGCAATAAGACAAGCACATGGAGGACCATAAGTTTTCCTAACTGTACATCCACACTTGGCATTTTTCTTACCTGTCTATTCTGCTTGCTTTGCTTTGTGAAAGATGAAATTCAATGTCGATCTAGATACGCATCCAACCAATTGTGAATAGAGAATGTTGTCTTTGAATCTATGTCCTTGCGCTGTTATGCTCCAACCAAAAGTGGTTTGTATTTCTAAATGTTGGTTTTGGAGCATTTGGTGCACCCCATTCTAATCTCTACATAAATCACCATTACTACCAACCAACCATTTCTTCAATGTCAAATGTGATGATTCGAGTTTGTTAATTATTGTAGTTCTAAGGTGTCTATCCTGATCATTCCATGCAGAAACAATTTGGTCCTTCATTTGGTCCACAATAGTACTCTCAACGTATTTTAAAAAATATGGATATTAGACACATATGCTCCTAAATTGCATTATAGAGTCAACATAAATTCTTGTGTGGATGAATTTAATATACCTGTCCATGTATCCATAATCTTTTCCACCACCACACTTGGTTTGACCATTTTTCTGTCATCACTTTTGATTTGTCTCGTGCCTACAACGAGGTTTAGTCGACTTCTCAAATTTTTGTAATGTGATATCAACAAAGTAATACATATGATGTAGGAAACACCTTTGCAACCGAATTCATTAGTGTGGTGTCTCGATTGGTGACAATTACTTTCGGCGTGTTATTTAATCCTCAACAAAGTCTTGGACACTTCTAAAGCCCGTGTGACGTTGACTTCTTTTTCGAAATCCAAAAATGCAAATCCCACTAAAAAAAGTCTTCTTTGTAGAAGTAGCACCAATAATTTCAAGAAGCATAAACATATACTTGTTGGTCTTATAAGTTGCATCAATAATGAGGGCAGTAGGAAACATGTTGAACAACTTGATACTTTCAAAATGAGTCCAAAAAAATGTTGTTGCATTTCAGATCTTTGACCCCTTATTGGCATATTGTTTCTATGACGCTGATTTTATACATGTTTGATATTTGAAACACTTTTTGGCTGTTTTCGTTTCAAATTTGCAAGTATGTTTTCGATGCCACTCTGACTAAAAACATGTTCGAAACTATTTTCTTCTCCTCCGATTTAAGAAGAAATAAAATGGGATGACTGACTAGCTTTGTATGAAATTCATGGTTATGTATTCCAGAGAGAATATTAAATTTCCACATCTCATCACGCTACAATATCAGCGCACTTTAAACGGACAACTACACTTTCTCGTTTCGGTGTCATCATGTTTCAACTTTCGAATGAGGGGAACATATGTGCCACATCTCTCGTATGTCATAGTTACATATGATTGTCTTCTATTTGAACCATTTCAGACCTTCAAATTACAATGTCAAACCCCAAATTCATGCCAACCGTTCAGGCCCATTGAATTATATGTTCACGAGTTTTATTTGTGAAACATTGACCAACTCTATCTCTACCACTTTAACATTATCTTTCACTTTTTCCGGTTTATTATCTTGCTTAACATCATCCTCATTCGCTACATCCTCTATTACATCGTTACATAAAGTTATTTTCGAAAGCATATCCAAGTGAACCATATCTAATAAGAAGCAAAACAACAACATTTTTATAAACCAATAACAGGTGAGTTTGGAAATATATTTTCGAAAAAAATATAAGTGAGTGAGTTCGAAAATGCATTTCTGGACGAAGTGAACGTTTTTTCAACTCAAGCAAATGATCAATGCAAGCAATGAAGCTTACAATGAAGAAATTTTACTTGAATTTATAGTCTATGATGTTTTTTTTATGTGTCTGAATGCATAAAAGTTGATTTTGAATCAAAAAGTTGAAAAAAATAAATCTACAAATAAATGCATTCAAAAATAATTGAAGATTAAAAAAATCTCATATGTTTAAAATATCTTTGGAGATACATTTTTTAAACTAATTTAAAATATATATATAGTATCTGATGCGTTCAGAAATAATTTTATGAATTTACTAAAAAAAAATTTATGAATTTACGCAAAAGTATTTTTATATTTTCATAAACACAATCCACTTAATTAAGGAGGGATAAGATCATAAATACAATCCACTTAATAAGGGAGGGATAAGAAATTACCTTTTATGAAACTTGTCTTGTTTTTGTTTCGTACTCTAACTTCTAACTCTTTTTATCCCCCATAAATACATCTCATTTTTGGATTTTACCAAGTCTTTATTGTCTGGACTGTGTTGTATGTGATTGATATGATTCAGTATAGTAGCTTCCCATACCAAATATTTAATAAATTGGTCAGCATTGCAGGGGCAGCATAGATGTATAATATGTCAATAATATAATGTGACATTAATTATAAATGAATGTACTTGTGTACGTGATAATATTTAAAACAAATAAAATATACTACTGACTTTACCTTGATACACGGTGGGAATTAAATATCTTTACACCTCTATAATAATATTGCCTTTGCCTGTTCTTTTCAGTATATGGTACATTCCAAATACTAGTAATTACTAGTACTGACAATAAAATATTAATGTGATTATTTAGAGAATCTAGACCCAATAAATTAACTAATACTATTCTATAAACTTATTTAATTAATAACAAAACCATAATTTTTTAATATTTTAAAATTTTAAAAATCATGAAATTGCAAAATAAATTATTGGGATCGACATATATAGATACCTGTAACTTAGAATGAAATTATGACAGAGAATGAACTAGTAGAACTTTGAAACATTCCATCATAGAATATAATATTGTTTATGAAATTATATATACTAGTTGCCATCCCACCATTAATAGCACACTTGTTATTTTACATAACTTGAAAAACATTATAATTAAAAGACATGGGATAGCGATTTTATGAAGCACTCGTATGTTCATCATTAATAAATATAAATGAAAATAAGGACTTAATTAAATGTAATGTAAATAATTGTTTCAAATTAATTGAGTACTATTGTGGAGTATACGAGACTCTTTTTTTTTTTTTTATTTAAAAAAAGAGTATGAGAATACTTGCTATTGAAGTATTATGATATTAATTTATGTGTCAAGTTATTAAGTAGAAGTATTAAAACTTAAATTGATCCAAATTAAAATAATAACTTAATAAATTTTGAACAATTATATAAAATTGAATACTAGTGGATGTGCTTGAATATTTTTTATTCAATTTACTATGATCAAGTTTCAGATTATTTTTTAAAAAATGAATCAAATAGCATATATATCTTACTTTATATTTATTTTACTATTAACGGTACTTGTTTATTGATATTTTAAAAAAGATTAACGGTACTTGTTAATTTAATCTAATTATTTTACTATTTTCTATGAGTCAAAATATACAATCAATTGTATCCCTTAAACTTAATCTTAAATTAATTATACGTTATAATTCACATAAACCTATAAGTTTAATGTATTTTTATAATATTAGTTAAACCTACTTTAAACAATGTCTTCTTATTTGCATTTTTCTTAATTTAACCTATTTTACTTTTTTAGCTTAAAAAAGAATAACTGAACCCCAACATATAATAGTGAACCAGATAGACAAAACTGTATTGGGCTCATAGGCTGGCCCATATTTGGGAAGATAATTATAGAGGGCCCATGAGAAATGAATGCACCGACAGACATGTGTTTTCTGATCATGCAATTATAAAAGAAAATTATACATGTTCAAAACCAAAAGGAAAAAAAAAATTATACACATATAAATGGTTAGGTGAATATTTTTGAAGCTTACATGGTTAGGTATATGCCTTTAAAGTTATAATAAGTATCATTGTATCACTTTAATAAAAGAAGCTATTGTTTTGATTAATATAAAGTTTATTATATTTTTTATTTTCTAGTTTTTATAGATTTTATTAAAAATTAACATAGTATTAAGAGCATGATTTACTCTTTGAGGAGAGATAATCTATTGTATTTTATGGGAAAAAACGTATTTGTTTATAAATTAGTTACAAGTTTCACATTTCATCAAAATTATGGCACTTGAGATGTTGGATTTGTGATGCTTTTGACTGCTTAAAAGTTTTTGGATGAAGGTTTACTCAATTATTTTGTATTAGTGAAATGAATGTAGTTTTTTTAAAGGTATTAGAGCTTAATATTATTTGAAAATCTTGTGCGACTTGATCTTGTCACCAGTTTGTCTACATTTTTTTTAAGAAAGAAGACTAATTTGAATTATTTAATATACTTCTTTGTTGTTCCGATAGTGATTAGTTTTAATTGGCTTTATTTTTTTCTTCCTTCAAATGTTTAAGTTTTGAGTTGTGACATAGGTTTGATGGTTAAATTTAATATTTGCTTCTTTCGAGTATTTAAGATCTTGATTTGTGGTTTCTAATTGATGATAAAGCTTTTGTTTTCTTATTTGGTAATTTAGAAGGTTGCCTTCTAGAGTGAAGTTTCTTTTTGTTTTTCTTTTCAGAGAAAGTTGTGGAGATACCAAAAAAGATTGATGGGATCTAAGAGTTGGTTTAAAACTTTTAAAAGTTATTCACTTCAACTGCTATAAATTTAAAATTTACTCTTTTTCACTTTGATTGGATTTTTTAATTGTTTATTGATTATATTTGTGTTGTTTTTCGTAAATTTTAAGTGTTGTGAACATCTTTCAACTTGAATGGGGTGTTAGAGATATTAGTATTAGTTGCAAATTAGTTACAAATTGATTACAATATATGAGAGTTAATTATTAGTTGAAATTATAAATTGGTTAAATTAGATGAGGGTTAGTTATACTCTTAATCTATAAAAGTATCATTTTACCACTTTAACGAAATAAGCTCTCATTTTGGTCGATATATAGTTTATTATATTTTTTTATTTTCTCTCTTCTATAATTGTTATAGATTCTATTAAGAATCTTAAAAATTGTTATACATTTTGATTATTATCATCAACAAAAAATTGTGAAAAAGAGCTTCTTATCGATCTTGGCTAAGGTTTTATTAAAGAAAAATACATCAATAAAAGAAGAAAAAGAAAACAAGGACGACAATGAAAGTAAAATATGAAGACAATTATTGATCTAAGACAATTGATAAAGATCTTTATAATTTAGGTTAAAATGTCTTGATATTTAAAATATCATGATTCATCTCTTATATCACTAAAAAGTTCAGAAAACCATTGAAGCCTAACTGAAAAGCTAATGATTGTATGCCAAAATGCTATGGTAATCGACTACCACATCCTTGTAATCGATTTTTTAGTATTCAAAATTCAATATTATGATTGTTAGGCATGTGGTAATTGCTCTAGACTTGACCAACACCTGGTCCACAGTCACTTAGGCCCAATCCAGCATTCCTTGAAGACCCAGAGGCCCACTTGCCCACGACCGCCAGGGACTTTCCCCATGTGCGCCTTAGGGCAACATGACCAACGATTACTTTGACCATCATCATGCCCTTCGAGAGTAACAGGTCAACTCCCCTTGTATCTCGGAGCTGCAGACCAGAGAGGAGGTCACGTGCCAGACTCCATACACATGCAAGCCTTGACAGTATCTTAATGGACTCAACAATCCAACCCATTGAGCAGACCTTGGCCCAACACTGGAGGTTATAAATACCCCCTTACTTGAGAGGGTCGGGTATTCATTCACTCACTCTTATTCTCATACTTGCACTCCGATTATTCTCGTTCTTACTTTGCCATTAGAGTATCTTGCAGGTACCCCTCCTCCCTTTCTCTTTGTTCAACCGTAAAAGAGCACTTCTAATATGTGGGCCAGCGACGATACTTCTGATCAGGAACGATCAGTAATCGATACCACCCTATGGTAATAGATTATTGCGTGAAGTGAGACAATTTTTCATCAATCAATGTCATTGTTTTGAATGGAAAAGTTCATGGAACCTTTTAAAACTTATGCATCCACTCATAGAAGCTTCAAAGTGTGTATAAATGACGGTTTATCATTAAAAATGAAAAAAATTAAATTTGAATTTGAATTCTCTTTAACCATTCTTCTTTAATTAAAATTCAATAACCATGTTACTTAATTCATTTTTAATGTATAGCCTGCAAAAAAAAACACTTAAAAATATATAAAATGAATAAATAAAGGAAAAAATTACCATATCATAAAAAGGAAAAGAAATATGGTAATTGCATATCAAAGTCATTTTTTATTGAATAGAATATTATAAATTAAATTACATCATTCTAGTTTAATAGAGAATTTGTGTCAATGATGAGTTCATTATTTTTAGAAGGACAAGCTTTACAAATGCATTGACCATTAATGCAGCAATTCGGATACCCTTGACAAACTTTTGAGCAATCAATCATCCGAGGGCACTCAAAGGGTCCCCTTGCTTCAACTGATGATGGCTTCCCTGTTATCCATAAAATAATTAAACCAACTTAATCATCAAATAAATAACAAATTATGCATTCGGTAAATTAAAGAACAAAATACATATAATGATATAAGGGAGAGAGATGCATAGAAAGTAAGAGGATGCCTAACCAGCTATACAAATCAAAAGAACCATACAAAATATTAAGACAGAGCTCTTTGACATAATGTTGTTTTTCAACACACTACGTAGTTAAGGGGTGATGAACATGTATGCATAACATGATGGCGCTTATATATACACAAGCCAAAAGTATAGTATTTAATTTTAGTTGAAAAAAGATCATCTGCTTTTGTTTGTATTCTATGTAAAATTTTATATTATAGAAAATGTTAATCAATAAAATTGATAGATAAGTAATATAAAGGAAAGTTTTTAAAATTTTCAAAATTATATTATATAATAGTATAGGTCAAATCAAAATTAATATGAATAAGGTAAATATATATATATATATATATATATATATATATATATATATATATATATATATATATATATATATATATATATATATATATATATATATATATATATATATAAAAATGCGATAATGACATCAAATAAATTATGCGTATTCTGACATATCACAAGGATATTATTTAAATTAGTTTAATGACATAAAGTATTGATGATTTTTATTGGACACACATTGTAAAAATTTTACTGTCAGTAAAATGTCTATTAAACTTAATTTTTATATATTTTAAACATTAACATATTTAAATCAGTTCTACATCAAGTGTTATCAAGTGTTATACATGTTATGCTATTTTTGTTGAATTCAAGTCTAAGTAATAAAATTTCTGTTATTAAAATCGATCACTAATTTCAGTCATAAAATTGGTCACTGAAAATTGGTCATTAAATTCGTCGCAAAAGTTTAACGACTAGCATTTTTTTAATCGAAAAGTTATGGTCTCTAAATCGGTCATTAAACGATTCAGTGACCGATTTTAAAGCTTTTTTGGTCACTAAATCGGCCACTTAAAACAAATTTTTTATTATTTAAAAATGTTGAATTTGTAAGAGTGATGACTCATATACCTAATATTTTAAGATTTTGAATGAATATGTGATGTCCCTTGAATCATTAACTATTTGTATATTAGTGACAAAATTACATATCCTATTATACGAGGTTAATGGTACTTTCGTCCTGCTATTTGAGTGAGTTATAACTTTCTTACTTCAACTAATTCTTATTTGATACTTTTCAACTTTCATTTTTTATTCCGGTTCTCACTCATTCACTCACCTGCTATTTTTAATATATTAAAATATAAAATTATAATATATAATTATGATATTAAATATTTATTGATGTATAAATATATACAATATTAGCATTTAGTTTTATTATTACAAAAAAATTAATCAATTCAACTTATTTATTATTAAAAATATTAATTAATCTATATCAAACTTTAATAACATTTGTTATGGACTGACCCAACACTTGGCTCACGGTCATGGAGGCCCAATCTTGTAGGCAGAACTAAGGCCCATTTGCCAACAGAGAGTATAGTTCTCATCTCACATATGTGAGGGCCACGTGGCCAACGGTTACTTAACCGCCACGTGTCCCCCAAAAATATCGGACCAAGCCTTCATTATCTCAACCGCCATTTGCCCTCCGGAAATACCGGGTCAGACAATCCGGATATCCCGGAGCGACAAACCAGGGAGGAGACCACGTGTTGGCCTCCATGCACACGCAAGCCCTGGCAGTCCATTAGTGGGCCTGGATCACCACCCACTAACTGGACCTTGGCCTAGCGCTGGGGGCTATAAATACCCTCTCACTTGAGAGGGTCGGCTAATTCATTCTTCTCACTTCTTACTTGCTTACTTACTCTTGCCTCTTCTCACTTTGGCATCGGAGTGTCTTGCAGGTACCCCCCCCTCTTTCTCCTTCAACCGCAGTTGCAGACTGGGTCGTGACACCTTCTGATTAGGTACGATCAACATTATAAATTATTTTATGAAATTAGATAATATTAAATAGCCATATACACACAACTAATTTTCTATCTCATAGATCACTATCAGAAAAATAACTATTTTATTTTAATTAATAATTTTCATTAATTGAGATACAAAATTCTTATTTTCGAATGTTAATTTTTTTTCACGGGTCACTATCAACAAAATATCTATTTCATTTTAATTAACAATTATTTTCATTTGAGACACAATTCTTATTTACAAATATCAAAATTTCTTTTTTTCTCACGGGTCACTATCAGCAAAATACTTATTTTATTTTAAGTAACAATTTTTTTTTATTTGAGACACAATTTTTATTTTCAATTGTCAAAATTTTCTTTTTCTCACAAGACACTGTCAACAAAATTTCTATTTTATTTTAATTAAAATTGTCTTTATTTGAAACACAATTTTTTTTCAAATATCAAAAAAAATCTTTTTCCCACGGAACATTATCAACAAAATACTTCTTTTAATTTAATTCACAATTGCCTTTCTTTAAACTACAAAATTCTTTTTTTCAAATGTTAAAATTTCTCTTCTTTTTTTCACATGTCATTATCAACGGAATACCTATTTTATTTTAATGAGTTAAATATGTTTTTGATCCCTATAAATATTTCAATTTGGACTTTTAGTCCCTATAAAAAGTCGAGTTTTAGCCCCTCTGAAATTACTTTCGCACGCAATTTTAATCCTTGTAAAGGACACTAAAACTGTGTGCAAAGACAATTTTATAGGGACTAAAAACTATTTTTGGTAATTTTATAGGATTAAAAACATATTTAGTCCTATTTTAATTAATGATTGGCTTTTGGAGACACAATTCTTATTTTGAAATATCAATTTTTTTCTTTCTCCATTTTTACAAATACTTTTTTTTCCTTTTATATAATTATTCAAATGTACTTTTGTTTTCTAGGTAACTAATTGCGTCCACACGTGTAAATTTATTTAATATAATATAGATTTTATATATATATATATATATATATATATATATATATATATATATATATATATATATATATATATATAAATCTATATTATATTAAATAAATTTACTCGTGTGGACGCAATTAGTTACCCAGAAAACAAAAGTACATTTAAATATACTATATATTCATTATTAAATTTCATAAGATATTTTAACTCAAATTTAAGATATAAAATTCAATGTTAGGAGCATTCTTGCCGTTAAGATTAGTTTTAGTGACAAAGTTCTCTTAAGTTGTTTTTAGAAGAGTTAATTATAAAAATTAAAAGTTTGAATAAAATTGAATAAAAAATTTGAGAGCGTTGAGGTTCAAATTCATAAAAGCTCGAGTATCACCACGTTCCGACCATCTACCGTTATTATATCCTAAAATATTTTAATTAAAAAATAATAAAAAATGTTAGCGCCTAGTTTTTGAGATGTCATCACGGTGTTTGGAGTAACTGTGGTGACTTTGGTGTTATTGTTTGTGTGTTTTGAAGTAGTGAATGTATAACCCTATAATCCCTTTCTTTGATACTAGTCTTGGTTATAGTTTAAGTTTTGTGTAAAGGAGTATTTGGATAGCAAAAGATGTTCTAACACTATGATGCAAATGGAGTATAAGGGATGCAAATCATATTTAAGGTAATGAATGACCTTTGAATTCAGGGGAATAGATAACGGTGTTTGAGCGGCCCTAAAAAACAAAGTGTGTGTAATATTAACGTTAAAAATATCAAGTTGCCTAATGTTAAACAATGGAACATATGTGTGTTTCATGAATTATTTGATTGTGCAATTATGGAGGATATCTTACAAGTCCCGTTGGTGGATGATGTCGAAGAAGATAAATTGGTCTGGAAGGAAGAATAAAATGGTAGTTATAATGTTCGATTTGGGTACAGAATATGGAGGAGTTCCTAAAAGAGGTATCGCACTAAGAGAGTGAAAGATAATTAGATTAACTTGTGGAATATTAAAACTCCACCTAGGGTCAAACATTTATTGAGGAGAATTTGTAGGGGTTGCTTACCTTCTAAGATGAGACTTCGTCAATATTATGTCCCTTGTCCGTTAGCTTGTCAGTTTTGTGACAACATTAACGAAGATGGTTGTCATGTATTCTTTGAGTGTACATAAACGAATCACTGTTAGAGGGCAACGAGTTTGCACATTTTATAGAACCCCGTTTACACTCTTTTAATTATACTTAGTCTCTTATATTTGATTTGTTTAGTAAGGAGGATATGAAGGTTGTCAGTAGATTTGTTGTTATGATTGAGATGATGTGGAAGAATATAAATGACTTTATTTGGAATAGAGAGAGTGACGAGGTTTCTAGACTTGGTTGACTTGCGTTTCGTAAGTGACATGAATGATTTTTGGCTCAAAACATTCATGTCATTGAAAATGCCCACCATAATTTGTTGATATAGAATCTGTCTTTGATTGGTTGGTTAAAATGTAATGTTGATGTGGGTTTTAACAAGTTTCGTGGAACAACAAATAAAGATTGGTGTGTTTGGGATTATTCGAGTAATATTATTAGTGCATGTGTAGCTTGAGATGTTGGTACCTTCTCTATCTTAGAAGCGGAAACCTTGGCGCTAAAAGAGGCTATAACTTTACACCTAGATCATGTTATATTTGAAAGTGATTCTCAAAAAGTAGTTCAAGCCCTCGAAACCAATCATATTGATAATTCCAAATTTATTTTAATAATTAGGTCCATCAAATCGTTGTTACAAGTTTTTTTTCCAACTTTAAGGTTGAATTTATTAATCGTCGAACAAATATGATTGTTCACTCGTTAGCAAAGGCGGTCAATTCTTGATTTAAACATAATATTATTCTTCCTTTGTATTGAATTATTATTGATTAATAAAAGAAGTTACCTTTGCTTAATTCAAAAAAAAAAAAAATTATTTTACGTTGACATTGAGCTCCCTTTAATGGATTATTTTTTTGAATAACCAAATTTTTTTTAAAAAAATTAAAAAATAACCAATATTTCAAAATAATTATAGAAATGACCATTGTTTTGCCAAATTAACACATTATCGTCACTCCAATTGGCGACTACCCTTATTTGGAGGACAAGTCGTCACTCTCATTGGCGACTTGTGTTTATTTATTTATTTTTAATTAAATTATTTAATTATTGAATAAAGAAAAAAGTAAACACATATTAAATTATTTAATTATTGAATAAAGAAAAAATACTACAATTTAAAATCAATAAGATATTTTACATATTTGGGGGCCTTGGAGGCCTCTGGTATGATTCGCAAGTCGGAGCTCTAACTAATCGTGTAGATGACTCACGAGGTGGTAGTGCTACCCTAGTCGTACCCCTAGTCCTACGACGTCCCCTTGTTTGTTCTTGTTGTGTTTGGGTCGATGTCCCTTCAATGTACTCTGGGTCTACAAAATCTGTCAGCCGACCTTGACCTCTAGAATTCCCACTGTAGGATAGACGGGTGACCTCTACGCCCTCAAATCTTTGTCTTTGTGGGACAAACTGGCTCTTGTTCGGTGCGCCCTCAAAATGTGGTCTTTGGTAGTTGGAGGTTGAATCAGGTTGTTTAAAAAACAATATTTGTTGTGGTGTGTTGAAGTATGGTTGGTCATCTTCAGGTATGTCGGTGTCGGGGCTAAGTGGTGATCTGGACGAGTCCGCCACACCAGTGTCTTGGTTGTGTTGGAAGTGTTGGGATTGTTCTTGGTATTGGGGTTGAGTTTGTGGTTGGTAGTGTTGGTATGGTTGGGGGTGAACATGTGTTGGTATAGTCGGGGTGGACATGTGTTGGTATGGTCGGGGGTGGACATGTGTTGGTATGGTCGGGGGATGGACATGTGTTGGTATGGTTGGAGGGTGGACATGTGTTGGTATGGTTGAGGGTGAACATGTGTTGCGGGTGGACATTGTTAGAACAAAGTTTGTTTCTAATAATATATTAAAGTTTTGATGATAACAAGTATAATAAATTTTGTATAAATGTTATGATCCTTTAATGAATATGATACTCTAACATGCTTATGTTTAGTTTCAGAAGATGTTCTGACTCAAGTACTAAAATGGAACGTTACACTATGCTGAGCAGAAGATGAAGTTAGAAGTTCTAAGGAAGAACTTCTGGAACACGCACACTGTAAAGAAAGCTTCTGAGTGAAGATTGAAATACAACCTCTGATAAGAAGCAAGCAAGCGCAAACCTCTGATGGAAGCACCATGAGAAAACTTCTGATAGAAGCATGCAAGCGCAAACCTATGATAGAAGCACCATGTGTAAACTTCTTATAGAAGTAACTTCTGATAGAAGCAGACAAGCACAATTCTGATAGAAAGCACCAACAGAATGTTCTGATAAGAAGATATTCTAACAAGGCTTACAGAAGTTCATTATCTAAATATACGTCATCTTCTAAAAGACAAAACTTGCCACAGTAATGTTAACCTACTGAGCGAAGAAGACAAAATACTTGAGTGGTTCAACTTCCAAGGATTATTTAGCAAGAAAATCACGTGAAGCTAAACAAAGTCAATAATTACATTTTCCAGTAACCAAGACACGCTACCATGCTACGGAAAATTTCTAGAAGCACTATATAAAGCATTCAAATTCAAAGGAGAAGATTACAATTCTCAACAACACTCAAGAACAACGCACAACAACTCATAATAATTATCTTGAGTAAACTCACGCTGCAAAAATATATAGTCATTCTTGTAATCAGTTTACTAAACCATTGAGCTAAATATTTTGTGTAAACTTCACTTTGTGAAGAAAAGCTTTTTAGAAGCAATATTGTACACAGTTAGTTAGAAATCATTTATTTGATAGTTGTTCCTTGAGACCAGTTGGGTCAGTATTCTCGAGAGGGCTAGGACTAGTTGAGTCTTAGATGTGTTAGTCACTTGCAGTTGGCTTGTGCATAGTTGTTCCTTGACAGACCAGTTGGGTCAGTATTCTCGAGAGGGCTGGGACTAGTTGAGTCTTAGAGAAAGTTAGTCACAACAGTTGGTTGTGTAGTGTAATCATTTGATTATAGTGGATTAAGTCCCCGTTGAGAGAGGCGAAATCACCTTGACGGGTGAATTAGAGTAGTTTGAGTTTCAAACGAACCAGGATAAAAATCCTTGAGTATTTTAGTATTGTTATTTGGGTAAAAGAATTAACAAGAAGAAAAACTTATTCAACCGCCCCCTTCTAAGTGTTTTTCCAAGCCTTCAGACATGTGTCGGTATGGTTGGGGGTGTTGTTCTTGGTAATATTGTGGTTCTTGTTGTTGTTCATAATGTTGTTCTTGTTGTTGTTGTTGTGGTTGGTAAGTTGGTGGTTGGTGTTGTTGGAGATATGGTTGTTGTTGTCGGGGGTCGTCCAAATAGAACGGGTCAGACACGATCATTTATGGATTGGTATTTGATCTATACCAATTCACATATTCCCTTGTCGGTTTCATTTCGTTGGGCACAACCGGGAATTGTAGGACATAGTGCTCCCATGTCATTGCAGTCTGTTCACATTCCCACTTTGATGCATTATCACTAGTATCTCCTATCTACAAGGTTGAAACATTGCTCAATGTATACAACAACAACTTTCTAGTGGTAGCAATTGAGGCATATTGGCCAAAGTATGACGGGGAGATTGTTTGGCACAACAATTTGATGCGGCAGAATAAAAAAAGTCGACCAAACAGCAAACACATCAGAACCAAAATGGACGTCGCTGATAAAATGCAGAGGAAGTGTAGTGTATGTCGGCAGGTCGGGCATAATAAAAATAAGTGCCCACACTGTGGTTCTAGTTCCACAACATAGATTTTAGATTCACAACTCTTTGTAATTTTTTTCATCAATGAAATGTACTTTTTTATTCCAAATATCAGATGAGTTACAACATCGCCAACGCCTACAAGACTTAAACAACAACACGAACAAGACTAAATTATAAGAACAGCGAAATTACAACAACACAAATACTAAAGCAACAACACAAACAACCATTAAAATCTAAGAAATTACATCAGTTAACGTTATGTCATCTGATCCATGCATCATTTGGATGACATTAATGTTGTTTTCAACTTCATCCCACCAACATACTATTTCTCCAGTTTCAAGTGAGGCCCTTGTTCTAAGCCTTTGAATCCTTCTGATGACTTCGCCAGGTTGGTATTCCCCCTCTAACCAAGACATGAGCTCTCTTTTTAGTTGGTCTAACGAATGAATGTGCCAAAATTTCATCTGCAGGGGGTTTGACAGGAGAGAAAATAACATGTCCATCCCTTCTTAAAATAACTGGTTCAGGATCGGGTCGCTTTGATGAGGTTCGCTGCCATGATGGTGGTCTAGGGGATGCCATGAGCACAAATATGTGGAGAAACTGATAAACTTGGTGAAGTTATGAGTAAGCATTAGGATTCGGCTTGCATTGCTATTTATAGGGCAAAAAATACAAAATATACAAGTCGCCAATGGGAGTGGCGACTTGCCCTCAAATTAAGAGATGTCGTCAAAGGAAGTGACGACTTGTCCTCCAAATAAGGATAGTCGCCAATTGAAATGACGACAATGTGTTAATCTGACAAAAATATTCATTTCTGTATTTTTTTGAATTTTTTTTTTTTTTAAAATTGATTATTCAAAAAAAAAATTCCCCGATAATCTCTAAAATAATCTTATTAAACATATGATCATAGTAGGTAGGATATTTTAACCATAATTCATGTTATCTTCTATCTCTATTGCTGAAATGGCAGCTACTACTGCTGCTGCTCTCCGCTTTCTTCCCCCAAACCCCACTACCAGAAAATCACTCCAATGCTTCTCTAAACCCTCATTCTCTCATTCTTCTTCTTCATTGTTTTCTGTATCTCACAAATTCCATCTTCCTCTACCTCCCTGCAAATGTTCCTTCACTGCCCCTGTTTCCACTTCAACCTATGAGGTACTTACTTATTCTTCAACTTAAAATCAATTCTAATTCACAAACTCAAAACATATCAATTTCAATTTTAATTCCTCAGAATCGGTTATGTTAGTTTTTAGGCTTTGAACCCAGAAACCAAATCTCTGCTTGTAACGCACTTTTGATTTCTTACTATAATTTGAAGTTATTCTCTTTTAGCATTTGAGTTTGATTTATAACTAAATGCAGTTTTCTGATGGTGCTTCTGAGATTGAGTTAAGATTAGATATAGGAGGCATGTATATAACAAGCACTAAAGACATATCAGTTGATGCAGACGATACGTCCTTAGCTATCACACTATTGCGCTCAGGATCCCCCGTTACTTTGATAAAAACTAATCCTCTTTTTGACAGGATTAAACCCTCCGAAACAATATGGTTTGTGCTAATTAAACTATATTCTAAATATCGTCTTTTAGCTTTTTTGGTTGAATGGTTCTGATTTGGGCAGGTATATAGATGATGATCAGCTTGTTGTGAATTTCAAGAAACAAGACCCTGACTTGAAATGGCCTGACATCATGGAATCATGGGAATCACTTGCTGCTGGATCATCGCAGCTTTTGAAAGGAACTTCAATTTATCTTGTTGGCGATTCAACTGAAATCAACCAGAGAGTGGCTGAAGAGCTTGCTACTGGTCTTGGGTATGTTCAAGTCAGCGTGTCATTCTGATTATCAATATTCTAAATGTCTATGATTGATGTGTAACTTTCATTAATGGCTCAAAAATCTATAGTGTTTGATAATGATATTCTTCTCTTCTCAGATACACACCACTTAGTACACAAGAGTTGCTGGAATCTTATTCCAATCAAACCGTGGATTCATGTAAGTGTCAATGTCATTGCTAGTTCTATATGCCTTGCTCTTTCTTCCTGTTCTACGACATCGCTTGATAGGTAGAAACATTGAATTTCTGTTTAGTATGTATTGTCATCCACATTAGCATATGTAATATTATTATAGAACTCTAGGATGATAGTGTAAATGCCCCCACTATTGTCTTAGGAGATATTATGTGCACATATTTCAATACAAGAGTCACTTAAATCCTGTATCTTGCAGTGTATTAACAAATGTAATCGAATTCTAGGGCTTCTTGCGGAAGGTTCTGACTCGGTAGCCGAAGGTGAAGGTGTTGTACTTGAAAGCATAAGTAGGTAAGTTAATTGTTTCATTTCATTTTCTGAATACTTTTGTGGCTGGGAACTAATGCGTTTTTTCCACGGTTGAGTGGTCTGCTAGTCATGTAAGGACAGTAGTTGCAACATTAGGAGGTAGACAAGGTGCTGCTGGAAGATCTGATAAATGGAGACATCTTTATGCAGGATTTACTGTCTGGTTGTCACAGACTGAAGCATCAGGTGATTTTTGTTGATATATTCTTGTTTTTTTTTTTTTGTAAAACATGCCTTCAGTTATATTCCAACATTTCAACCTTGTTTTGAACCTTGACTTCCATGAAACTTTTGATTCAACCTTTGTTTGGAAGTTTTTAAAATGGAGGGAGGGAAATATTGAGAACTTACATGGATCTACCAATAACCTTTCCTTCTTGATTTTTATGAACATCTTGTGCTACCAATTTGGAGGAAGAAGAACTTTGGAAGATTTTAATTTAAACATTCAAACAAGGGGAAAGAAACTTACTAAGCGTGTGTTTAGATTGAATTATTTGAGCTTGTCTAGTGACGTAAACACCGATGAGGTTGTTTGAGAGAGCTTATA
Organism: Vicia sativa; assembly: GCA_021764765.1. NCBI lineage: Eukaryota > Viridiplantae > Streptophyta > Magnoliopsida > Fabales > Fabaceae > Vicia > Vicia sativa. The sequence continues at coordinate 115,174,747 of CM038792.1, read as the reverse complement.
TAAACAAACTATGACATGTCCATAAGTGGTTTTCAGCTTATTTCCATAAACTCATGAATAGCTTACAAAAATAACTTATAACTTAATGAAAACATGTTTGTCTTTATTTTACTTACATGATTTTGATAGTATATTTACTTCAGCCTATTGTTTCCAGTAAAAATTGATTTTGATAGCATGAAATACAGATGAAGATTCTGCAAAGGAGGAGACGCACCGAAATGTCAAAGATGGCATAACAGCATACACAAATTCAGATGTTGTTGTCAAGCTACAGGGATGGGATCCTGCGTATGCTAAAAGTGTGGCACAAGGATGTTTGAGGGCCCTAAAACAGTTAATCCTATCAGACAAGAAACTTCCAGGTACTTGTGCCCATTTGTGTGTAAATCACATGTTTTCATATAGACTCCAATCCATTTGACTATTTGAGTAGTCATGTGTTTTAAAATCACAAACTCATATTTGGGTTGGGAAAGGTAGCACCCGAATTTATTAGTCCGTGATTGCATTAATCTCTTGCTCTGATATCATGAAGGTAAAAAAGGCTTATACATAAGATTGGGATGTCGCGGGGATTGGCCAAACATCAAACCCCCTGGTTGGGATCCATCAAGTGAAGGCAGCGAAACTCTTGGCATATAATAATAATATGTGAGTACATCAGTTATGTCATATAGGAGTTTGTTAGTTAAGGTAATACAGGAGCAATTGTCAGTAGTTCAACTGTTCAAGAATTTTTCTAGTCATCAAACCAAAAGAAAATGATAGCAAGACTTAAAATGCAAATGCAACACTGCGTTTTAAGAAGCAATTCCTTCATATGTATGTATGCAATATCATTCCCCTCCAAACTGTTATCAATGTTATATGAAATATTAATGACTAAATCAAGATTTGAATTGCTACAGATATATTCTTTAATTTGAATTTGTGAAATTTTGAATCAGCTTTCACAATCATAGCTGCAAAAGAACTCTATTGTTGGTCGAAACCATTTTCGGAGTATATCATCATGTAACATGATTCATGCGATCTCTACAGAAGCTTAAAAAAGAAGGAATAAGGCATAGTAGCTAACATGTGCCTCAAAATGGTTATTATATGATGAAGAAGAGTGTATCTAGAGCAATACTTTAAAAGTATAACCAACTCGGATCGTTTACCAGTTGAATGGTTTAATTACTTGAGTTGTTTGATGGTAGTTTGAACTCATTTTAAACGATTTAAAACAATTGAATCATGAACCCAAAAGTCTTCACAATTTGTTGTCCGGTTCAGTTTTTTAAGTATGAAGTTTTTGTAGTCTAGTTTAATCATAGAAACTCTGTTGATTTGGTTTTCAAAAATGGCTCCCAATGCCAAAAATATTCACGATCTATACTGTCTTATCAACGGTATCTCTTTCATTTTTCAGGTTTGAGTTTTATATTTACAGTCTCATTACAGAATCTAACTAGATATTTTAAAAAACTAACATTGTGTTACAAAAAGTTTTTCATAAAAAAAGTTAGTTTAATTCCTTTTTTAGTCTCTTAATTTTAACTTAATTTAATTTAAGGTTTCGCTTTGGTTCTTTAATTAAAAAACGTTATAATTTGGTCCCTTAAAACCTCTATGATACTCTTACCAGTTCTTTCCGTTAAATTTTCTAAAAAAACGTTAAATATCACCTACGTGACAGTTCTAATCCCTTTTTAAAGTGGGACATGACTTTTTATTTGCTTTTTCTAATTTTATCAATCCAATTATTTTAATTAAAGGTTTTATTCTTATATTATTTATCTAATTTTATTAATCTAATTTATTCTTTTGATGAACGCTTGGTCATCATCCTTCAAAGATCTCCATTACAAGATCGATTCTCTCTTGGAACAGGAGCACGTCATCAAACGCACATAATCCATGCAATAGAATTGAGGCTCTTCATAAGCGGAACACCTTTCAAAATAGCGGACTACCGTCCAAAAATGCTTATATATGCATGATGTATAACAACGTGATGGCTATTCAACCATCATCATTCACATAATCATCACATATCATCATCACATAATCATCATCATCACATAATCATCGTCATCACATCATCATCATCATCACATAATCGTCACATAAATCATCACATAATCATCATCATAATACCTCACAGCAAATTCACATTCGTCACTAAAAATAAAACATCATAGCATAGCAAACATATAATAAATCAATTTCATAAGCACATAGGTAATGAAATTATGCATCAAACAACACATATAATTATATCATATTATAGTTCAACACGTCAACTTTCCAATGCTTCAAGCGATCAAGCGATTAAAAGTTTCAACATTCTATTTAATATTAATGTATTTAATCATAACCAAGAATACAATTTTAAAACATAAAAATTTCCCAAACATGTGTCATGCTTTCATCAAAGATTAATCAAATTATTAATGAATGTAACAAATGAAAATAACATCACTTCGAATAATAAATACAAATTTAATTCCGGGAATAATAAAGAATGAAAGTCAAAAATATTATTCAAAATAATTTTGTTAAGCGACGGCATTACAGAGCTAATACGAGCATCCGGACCAACTGAAAGTCTCAATTGCAAATGTTGGTAATGAGATAATTAATATAACATGCATTATTTAATCGAATAAAAGATACATTAATCCATTAATCAAGCACAGTCATAATCAATTATGCATGCACAATGAACTAAATCAAACAATGGAAATTACATGATAGCTAATGGTCAATCCATATGCAACCTCATGCGGGAAATGAAAGTTCACACACGCCTGTGGATGTCAATTGTATATGGCATCGGTCAACATCAATATCATGTTATTGGCTCAAATTTCATGCACAATGGGAACCTCATTATAATGAATATCATTTTCACATGTACATACAATATCATCATTAATAATTCAATTATTTTTTAACCGAGACCATCATAAATAATGTTTTTCTTTTAAAATTTAGGAAAAACGGTTAATCAAAATAATTAGAAAAGGTGTATTTTTTAGGAAGCGGAAAATATGCTATGGAACGGTGGTTATGAATTTTGGAAAAATGGGAACCGGTTCCTCAAAACCGGTTTTGAGTTTATTTTTGAATTTTTTCATGGGGAACGGCTTCAAAGTTGAAAAGATTTTCCATTCTTACTCATTTCCAAACTTACTTACGATTTGGTACATTAGGAACATCATTTCATCGTCATTTCACACCATTTTAACATCAAACAACATGGTTTATTCACCCTTATCAATTACGACATACTTATGATCCCTAATTCCAACACGACACAAATAGGGTTTATTTCCTATAACTCATAATCATCATAATTCAAATTCTCTAACATACCCAATTATCCCTATGATTCCCAAACCCATAAGGCATATTAATCGATCGAAACCACCCCTTACCTCGCGATGATTCTTGATTCTCTTGGTGTCGGCTTTTCCTCTCTTTTCCTCTTCTCCAATTCCACGTGAAAAAGTTTCTCCAAAAACCTATTCTTTCTTTCTTTTCCTTTTTATATTCCTTTTAATGTTCCTTTAATTATTCCAATAAAATAAAATAATTAAAACTTAATAATTAGTAGAGTGATTTACTCTTACACCCATTTACACCTCAAAACATTTCCTCATTTAATGACCCAATTAATCCACTAAAATTAATACTTGAGACTTCATTTAATTAAATAATTAAATCCTCACTTAATTAATATTTAAATTAAATCGGGTGTCACAACATCATTGCTTGTCTGCGCAGGCTCCTGGTGCCCGGGCGAGCGCTCGCCTTTATCGTCGGTGAAGATGGATCGACGCTCCATCCCCCATAAATTTTCTAGTAGCTCTTATTTTCTACATTTCCCTTCTAGGTGTCCCGCCCGCTCGCTAGCTCTTTGCTCAAATGTATGTTTCGTGACAAGTTTTCCATTCTCATGGTTGCATCGCCCGGACACTCGGGCGCTCTCCCAAGCTCGTCGGCGGTCACGATATTGCAATTGCTGTTGATTTTTGTTTTATACGGTTCGGTTATTGCATCAAAATCAGTCCAAATCGCATAATAATCATCATATAACACATAGAAACAAAAAAATACCTCAAGGTATACATCATAGGCATCAATTCATAGTTTATGAACCTCACAATTATATCACCAATCCACAATTTCATCAATTCAATCACATGTCATCAAATAATCTACACAACAAAACTCTACATTACTTTAACCCTCTATCAATCATAATAAACATTGATTAAACTCCTTACCTTTAAATTCTCAGTGATTTATTCTCTCTTCAAGTTCTATTGAATAATCTTTTGAGTCCTAACTTTTCTTCGCGTTCTCTCAATTACACGATCGTACCAAGAATTATCTCAGTTCTTCCCTATTCTCTTTTTACCCCTAGGATCCTTCCTATGTCATTCCTCTTATGCCATCACTTATAACCATACATTATCACCATGCCCTTATTCTTCCATCTCACCTTAATATACTATTTAACCATTATTATAACTCTATATAACATAAACTAAACTATTTAAAATATATTATTCCAATCACAGCACTTTCTCCAGATTCATACCAACACAACGGTGTCCGACATCTCCTACCATACAATGCCTCAAACGGAGCCATACCGATGCTCGAATGAAAACTATTGTTGTAGGTAAACTCTATCAACGACAAATAGCTATCCCAAGCTCCACCTTTTTCTAACACACAAGCTCTCAGCAAATCTTCTAACGATGAATCGTCTCTCCGTCGACCATCATGCGTGGATGATAAGCAGAACTCAATCGCAACTTAGTACCTAGAGCCTCCTGCAATCCTGTCCAGAACTTAGAAGTAAACCTCGGATCTCTATCCGACACAATGCTAGACGGAATACCATGCAAACTTACAACCTTTTCGACATATACCGCCAACCTCTCCATCGGATAATCCATTCTTATCGGAATGGTGAGACTTTGTTCGGATCGAACAACCCAAATAGAATCACTTCTTGTCGTCTCGGCAAACCGACGAAATCCATCGAAATTCCATCCCATTTCCATTCCGGTACAAACAACGGTTCCATCAATCTGACGGCCTCGATGTTCAATCTTCGATTTCGACACACCAAACATGCGTACAAACTCGGCAATTTCTTTTTCATTCCAGCCACCAAAATAACTTCTTCAAATCATGATACATCTTAGTAGCACCGGATGAATACTCAATCCACTACGATGTCCTTCTTCTAAGATACTCTTTCGATCTCGGAACATCCAACACACACTCTTTCACCAAATCTCATAACACCATTCTCGTCAATTCGAAATTCACCTCCTTGACCTTGGTTAATCAATGTCAGCTTGTCCACTAAACCAACATCAGACTTCTGTCCATTTCGAATCTCTTCCAAAATACCACTAGTCAGCTTCAACATGCCCAACTTCACACTATTCTGAGTAGTTTCACAAACCAAACTCAAGTCTCCGAATTGTTCCACCAATTCTAATTCACGAACCATTAACATCGACATATGCAAAGACTTCCTGCTCAATGCATCTGCTACCACGTTTGCCTTACCAGGATGGTAATTCAAACCAAAGTCATAATCCTTGAGAAACTCTAACCATCTTCTCTGCCTCATATTCAACTCTTTCTGATCAAAGAGATACTTCAGGCTCTTATGATCATTGAACACTTCAAACCGTGAACCATACAGATAATGCCTCCACAATTTCAACACAAACACAACAGCCGCCAACTCTAAATCATGAGTCAGATAATTCCTTTCATGAGTCTTTAACTGTCTTGAAGCATAAGCCATAACCTGCTTATCTTGCATCAAAACACCTCCTAAACCCATCAAAGACGCATCACAATACACCACGAAGGATTCTTCCGGATTCGGCAAAATTAAAATCGGAGCACTAGTCAATCTCCTCTTCAATTCTTGGAATTTTTCACAATCTATATCCCAAACAAATGCTTGACCCTTCCTCGTTTAGTCGGTAATGCTAACTTCGAAAATCCTCAATGAATTTGTAATAACCTGCGGAAAGCTACGAATCTCTAAAGCATTCTTGCGCTTGGCTTCTACTTTTGTAGGATCAACAACAATACCATTCTTGGAAATCACATGACCATGAAAACTCACTTCGCTTAACCAAAACTCACATTTAGACAACTTAGCATAAAGTTTCTTTTCTTTCAACAATTCCAATACAATCCTCAGATGCTTTGCATGCTCTTCGTCATTCTTTGAATAAATCAGGATGTCGTCAATAAACACTACCACAAATTTGTCAAGATACGGATGAAATATCCTGTTCATATACTCCATAAACACACCAGGTGCATTAGTAACTCCAAATGGCATAATAGAATACTCATAATGCCCATACCTTGTTCGAATGCGTACGAATATCTCCGCCTTAACACGATCGATATTTGGACCTCGGATCAATTTTGCTAAACCGATCCATCAAATCATCAATCCTCGGCAATGGATACCGATTCTTGATTGTCACTTTATTCAATTGCCGTAGTCAACACACAATCTCATTGTACCTTCCTTCTTCTTAACCAACAATACGGCGGCCCACGGTGAAACACTAGGCGAATAAATTTCTTCTCAAGCAACCTCTAATCGCTTCTTCAACTCGACAACTCGGATGCCGACATGCGATAAGGCGCCATCGACACCGGACTAGTTCCGTGAATTAAATCTATAGCAAACTCCACCTCCTCTCGGTGGTAATTCACATCTTCTCGGAAATTCATTAACAATGGAAGTTCACCACTCTTAGCCTTTCCTTTCACTTCCGTCAAAGAATATAACATAAACACCACATCACTATCTCTAAATTGAATTCATCTTCTTAATCGACATAGTCTCATCTTCCACCTTAACTTCTCTTGTCAAAACAATTGATATGAACACGGTTGAAGACCAACCAGTTCATTCAAGGATAATATCAAGTTGTTCTAATGGTAGGCACACTAAATCCATACGAAACCTCTATCAAAAATAACAATAGGACAATTCCTACAAACATACGTAGTGACCGACGCAGAGTGTCAATAACCATACTTTCATCCAAATTGGAAATTTCAAATTCAATCTCTTAGCACAATCCAAAGAAATAAAAGAATGTGTCGTATCAATAATTGCTATTAAAGGTATGCCATTAATAAAACATGTACCTTTAATCAACCGATCATCGGGCTTAACATTCGACAAAGCGAACACCTTTTTCGGCTTGCTCTTTCTTTGGTTTAGTACATGTGGACGAGTGTGTCCTTCTTCACCACTTGTAACATGTTATCTTTTCGGATCTACACTCGACTAAATGACCAAACCTTGCCTCATTGTTGCACTTGCTCGCCTCATTCATTCTAAGAAACGGAAGAACCGAGTCTCCCACTAGGCTTCTTCCAACCTCCGTTTATTATTTCTATCGACGGCTTACCACGATCCGTATGTCTCTTGCCTTTACGATCGATAACTCGAGCATTCGACTTAGTACTAGCAAGATCTTCTTCCGAATCCTACTACAATCAACCAAATCGAAACCTAATACGCGATACGATCTTGCACGCAAACCATTCTCAAACTTGATACATTTGGAAAATTCTCCATCTGCATCGTTAGGATAATTAGCATAATACTAACTTGGTCGGTACTCAACTTGTTGCCTTGCTTGAGCTCTAGAAATTCGATCTCTTTCTTCGAATGTCTTCATACCTTCTCGAAAAGCCCAAGTCAATGCAATTCCATCTTCTTCTCCTGGTAGCAACCCACCAATCATCGGCCAACATGTGAATACCATATCTCATCAATCACTCGGATCCTCGATCTCCTTTAACCATTTATCGGGATCATGTGCACCCTTGAACAATGGAGGATTATTCCTCGAAAATTTCCCAATTGTTGCGATCGCGAGCTGATTCCTCAGTAAACATCCCCTCCCCAAGAATAGCATAGCATTCTCTTTCTACCTTCGACACATGTTACATTACAAACACATACATACTTGACATGCATACAAGCGACACTATATATTTATACGATATTATAATAATAATTAGCATAATAATAACCAAGAAGGCCACAATTTTAAAACACAAAATTTCCCAAACATGTGTCATGCTTTGAAGAAGACTTATCAAATAATTAATGCAATGATTATGTTTAATGAAATGTAACATAACCAAAACTTGAATACAACATTCAAGATTCCGAATAATAAACTAAAAAATCGCAACATTAAAGAATTCCGTGAATAATAAGTCAACATAATTCAAAGTTATTCAAAAATATCCATTAAAGGAATCAAGCAACCGTTCCCAGTGTTACATCTACGAGCACGACATCGACACGCACTAATGGTGACTCAATACTAGAGCTATCCTCACCAACCAAGGCTAATCACTGGATCCGAAAATGTTGAGTAAGGGTGAGATCTCAATTCAATATAACATGCATTATTTAGAATACAATAGAATAAAAGATACATTAATCCATTAATCAAGCACAAGTCATAATCAATTCACAACACAGCTCACACAATGAACATGTACATAATTCAAACAATGGAAATTGCAACACTGGAATCCATCCTAGCATGTTACAATCCCATATGCAATGCAGACTCTATGCATGTGGTACCAAAACGTGAACCGAGTTCACACACCGCTCCGTTTACATGTGGATAGACAGTGCAAATTCATGATTCGCCCATAGCTATTGGGTCAAGAATCCAGCCTCACTACCTCAACCTCCGGGTAAGTCTATTGGCTCAACCAGTTCACTTCCGCACAATAGGAATGAACCAAATCAATAAATGTATATGCATGCATCATAAAAGCATGCTATCATCATTTCACATATCATGATATTAATACAAATCACATCATGTCAATTCACCAGTGTATCTCATTCAATCAAAATGAATAACAATTATATAACACTGTAAGCATCAATACCTCATCAGGTAACTCATACCATTCATAATAATTCTCATTATTCTTAATTACTCATCCTTTTCAAAAATCGGGAGCGCGACCATTTAAAAAAAATAATTTAGCAAAATAATGTTTTTCTCTTTCCAAAAGGTAGTATTTAAAATTTAGGAAATAACGCCGAAAACGGCACTCGAATCGGAGTTACGGTTTAGAAAATATGAATTTTTGAAGTTTTAGAAAAATTGGAAAAAAATGCACATGGAACCCGGTTCCTACCTATACAGGAACCGGTTCCTGTGAGTTAAAAATACCTCGCCCCTGGTTTTTGAATGGGGAACGGTTTCGACATATACAGGAACCGGTTCCGTCTTTTTTCTTTTGGAATTAACAGGAACTCGGTTCCTCCGTGGAACCGTTCCCACGACTGTGATGAGCTTTGCTACTTTTTGACAGCATTTTCCATTCTTACTCATTTCCAAACTTACTAATACGATTTGGTACATTAGGAACATCATTTCATCGTCATTTCACACCATTTTAACATCAAACAACATGGTTTATTCACCCTTATCAATTACCTGACATACTTATGATCCCTAATTCCAACACCGACACAAATAGGGTTTATTTCCTATAACTCATAATCATCATAATTCAAATTCTCTAACATACCCAATTATCCCTATGATTCCCAAAACCCATAAGGCATATTAATCGATCGAAACCACCCCTTACCTCGCGATGATTCTTCGATTCTCTTGGTGTCGGCTTTTCCTCTCTTTTCCTCTTCTCTCCAATTCCACGTGAAAACAGTTTCTCCAAAAAAACCTATTCTTTCTTTCTTTTCCCTTTTTATATTCCTTTTAATGTTCCTTTAATTATTCCAATAAAATAAAATAATTAAAACTTAATAATTAGTAGAGTGATTTACTCTCTTACACCCACCGTTTACTCTGCACACCTCAAAACATTTCCTCATTTAATGACCCAATTAATCCACTAAAATTAATACTTGAGACTTCATTTAATTAAATAATTAAATCCTCACTTAATTAATATTTAAATTAAATCGGGGTGTCACAACATCACTTGAAAATACTGCCAGGCTGCATCGCCCAAGGCTCGTCTGGTGCCCAAGGAGCGCTCTGCTCGCCACTGCATCGTCCAGTGAAGATGGATCGACGCTCCATCCCCCATAAATTTTCTAGTAGCTCTTATTTTCTACATTTCCCTTCTAGGTGTCCCGCCCGGCGAAGCTGCTCGCGCTCCGCTCGCTAGCTCTTTGCTCAACGATGTCCTGGTGACGCGTCCCACTACATACAATTTCCAGGAGCACAAGTTTTCACCATTCTCATAGTCAGTTGCATCGCCCAGCGACACTCGAGCGCTCTGCTCTCCCCAAGCTCGTCTGACGACAGTCACGATATTGCAACTTCTCTGTTGCATTTTTGCTGATGTTTTACTCCATACTGGTTCCGGTTATTGCATCAAAATCAGTCCAAATCAAAATCAGTCCAAATCGCATAATAATCATCATATAACACATAGAAACAAAAAAATACCTCAAGGTATACATCATAGGCATCAATTCATAGTTTATGAACCTCACAATTATATCACCAATCCACAATTTCATCAATTCAATCACATGTCATCAAATAATCTACACAACAAAACTCTACATTACTTTAACCCTCTATCAATCATAATAAACATTGATTAAACTCCTTACCTTTAAATTCTCAGTGATTTATTCTCTCTTCAAGTTCTATTGAATAATCTTTTGAGTCCTAACTTTTCTTCGCGTTCTCTCAATTACACGATCGTACCAAGAATTATCTCAGTTCTTCCCTATTCTCTTTTTACCCCTAGGATCCTTCCTATGTCATTCCTCTTATGCCATCACTTATAACCATACATTATCACCATGCCCTTATTCTTCCATCTCACCTTAATATACTATTTAACCATTATTATAACTCTATATAACATAAACTAAACTATTTAAAATATATTATTCCAATTATCGCCTCTATCCCACTTAATATCCCTCAACATATCATCACACATCATATAAAATCAACAATAAATCACAAATAATCAAATAATTATATATTTCTAATACTTGGGGTGTTACAATTGTCCTCAATGTTCAAGTGCAAAGAAGGAACATAGTTAATTAATTCAAAGATCAGCCATCATGACATCTAACTTTGGGACCTAGGTATCTACGAATGGTGTAGATTTCCTGGTATAAGTGGTCCATTTTCTCAACCATCACATAAGTATTGTTAGAACAAGATTTGGTTCTACAATAATACCTCTGAGTTTTTTATGATAACAGACAAATATGTTTGTATGAACAATTTTGGTATTCTAATGTTTGTTATTTTTGAGAATTTAACAAACAGGTTCTGCTTCTGATAAATAGTGTGGCTAAGTTATTAGAAGAGAATTGTTCCGCTTATGCACTAAAAATGTTCTTCTGAACAGTAGTAATTTTCTTCAAAAGACTTTGAAGTAGCGTGACTCTAATACGTTGTCAAAGAAACCAAGTTCTGAAGATCTAAGGACAGAAGTTCTGATGAACAGTCCAGATGCTGAAGACTTATGCTTCTAAGACAATGGACTCTAAATACCAAGTGTTGAAGACTTTGAAGATGCAATTCTACAGACTCTGGAGACTTGAAGCTTTGAAGACCCAGGTGTTGTTTTCTTTCTTCTAACTCATGCTCTCAAAAGCGTTTGAAGTCCAGAAGTTGAGAAGACTAAGCAGTGTGGTACAACAGTACAACGGTACAATCAGGACACTTTATTCCACTCCACAAAGAGCGGAAGAAAACATATTATTTGTCCCATGTAACACCCCCTTCTAATGACCTAAAATACATAAGCATATAGTCAGAGTTAAATAACATGCATATACAGAAAGGGCGTCACATCGACGTTTCCAGAAACTAAAAGCTTTCTAAAACCAACAAAACAGACATGTCAATTAATAATCACCTGGTCATAGGAATAACACTTATTCAAATTGTAATTCATTTAGAATATACATTACACAACGGTATTAACAAATAACTCATGTATTAGCAATGATTACATCCCATACTATAATCATTATTTTCACCAATAAAATAAATCCAAACCTGACATACAAGTCATCAATTAGGCATTAAAGTCATCCAACAAAATATCTAACATACATCCAAAATAAAATAACATAACAATACGTCTCAAGAATCAAACATGAGTCGAACAACTATCTCACCCAAGTGTTACATGACCAGAGCATTTGACATGACAATAACAATAACAATACATGACCAGAACATGACAATACCTTCGGTACCTGAGCGATGTCGCATAGAACATCATTCCAACAGTAGGGTGGGAATTCATATCATTATGAAAAAGCATAATAAGGAACAATGAATAAACAACATTCAAAAGAATTCATCACACCTTGCATAAATCAATGTAAATAAAATTTTCACCTCTATTTCACATATCCAAGTATGCAACAAAGCTCCATGGATTTAATTATCAAAACATCCAATACCATTTATCACAAAATATGCACCATATCATCTAATAAGCACATATTCACAATATCACCAAAATCCACATATATGCACATTCATCAAAACATGTTCACATCATCATATCACATAAATCACACATCAACAACCATTCACACCGACACATGCGACTCAAGTGTAACTCAATGCAATATGCATGTGGATCCAAAACTTGTTATCATTTCCGGCAAGCCGGTTGTCCAACTCTAAGGACTAGATAACCACCCTAAAGCTTCATCCGACGTTAAGCTTTACAAACCCCATTCGGCGTTAGGTTTGGGACAAGCAAATAATCTCCAAGAAATTATCCAACATTGCCTCTTCTCCAAGACTTCATGCTATTGTAGTGTGCAACAACCACAAGACTCATGCACTTAAGACGATCGCAACCCCTTAATCATACAAGAGCATATACTCCAACAATTGCAGAACTACCACATAACATAACTTCAATCCCAAACAATGCATCACATAGCATTCACCATCACATTCACAACAAAAACACATATAAAATATACCAACTCATGTTATTCAAGTTTCATCAATGTATAACACACATTTTCATGAATGCACGATATTACACAATCACATTCATCATTCAATCACTAAGATTCACGCCTTTCTGCTACCCACAGAATAATTCCAAATTACAATATTTCTATCCAAACGAATAAAGCATAATACACATATTCAACTTATGTCATATTACACAATTCTTGCCAAATCAAAATAAGACATCTAGACGCCAAACAATTCAATCATATCATATAGATGATTTACTAGTTTCATATTGATTCAAACGGCAAGTGAAAATAAGCTATGTTTCAAAAGATAACCAATTCCCAATCATGCCAAAATCTGTCAAACAGTAGCTGAAAAACACTCAGTTCGCGCCGCGCACCCTTGTTGGCGCCGTGAACTGAACGGATTCTACAGAAAACAACAACTTCAATGCAATCCAAATACGAAAATTGACATGCTACAAGGTTGAATACCACAACTAAACACTAGATTTCAGTATGCAGCATCAACCTAATGTATTTTCCTTATGGTTACTAACCTAACATATTCATTTTTATGGTTTGCACATTCAAATTGGGGATTTTCATACAAACCCTAACTCTTCAATTCTAGATTCAAACACATAGAAAACCTATCATGTTCATCTACCCATTGACCCAATCATACTATCCCATAATAATAAGGGTTCTCCCCCTTACCTCTTGATCAAAACCTTGTTCTTCAAGCTCTAACTCTTTCTTCCTCTTTTCTCTTTTCTCTTCGCTTTCTTTTCTCTTTCTCTTGTTTTCTTTCAAATGAATTTTATAAATCTCTTTTCTTTCCTTTCCTCCCTTTACTAACTTAATTCTTATTGGGTTTAAATTAATTAACACCCCCACATTTCTCATACTACCAATAATTAGGCTCAATAGTTATTTCCTCTTAATAATAATATTATCCCAATTAATCCAAAACACACAAATATACACATGATTAAATAATTATCATGCCGCATAATAATTAAATAACTAATTAATTAATAAAACACGAAATAATTAATAAAATACCAAATAAAATAATTAAATAAAATATCTAATAAAAATGGGTTACATCCCCCACGTTCTAATTCAAACTGCCATAATTCTAGAAATTCCAGAAGTACCCTTCAACGGTCACATCACTTGCATGACTATATAAAGGCTTGAAGACTTCGAGAATATGTTGCTATTTCAATGTTCATACGCTTTAATATATTGTTCATAAGCTTCCTATTTTCTTAAGTCTTGTTCTAAAATTTTGTTTACTATTCAACTTGTGTAGAAGCACTTTATTGTAAATAAACTATTTCTCAAACAATTGTTTGATTTCCTTGAGAGACCACTTGAAAGAACCGACCGAAAATCAAAGAAATGTAAATCAATGAAGTCGCAATCGAAAGTTTTTTATCCCGCCAAAAGGGAAAGGTAAACATTGAGTAAACCTGAAACAGAGAAATCACGGTCTTGCGACCGACAGATCGGGTAAGTAAGTCTGTTACGTGAGGGGAAGGTATTAGCACCCCACACGTCCGTAGTACTCTACGATATCCGTTTTTAATTTCTATCTAATGGGTGTAAAAATCTAAATATATATGTATATGAGGTATAATACATGCAAAAGGAGATAAAGAATAAAGAAATAAAAAAGAAATAAAAGAAAACACGGGGAAAAGAAGAAAACATTTACAAAGGTTGCTCGATCAAGCCCCGCGACAGGATGCCTACGTATTCTCTCGTACAAACAACGATGACGACAACATCCCCGCGACAGAGCGCCGTAGCTCGGCTCACATATTTTTTTTGGTTTGTGTTTTTTAATTTATAAGACGAGACAACAAACAACGATGACGAAAAAACTCCATGACGACAAAGCATCAGCTATAGATGGGACGACGGAACGTCAACAGACGGGGACGACGAAACGTCAACAACAGAAGAAACGGCGGAATGGTAGAAACAACAGAGACGACGGAACATCAGCAACAGCAGGGACGATGGAACATCTTAAGACACTACAAGATTTAGTTTTGTATCTTTTACTTTGGAAAAAGTTTCAATATTATTATGATATTTTAATGCACTTGACAAAAAAAAGTTTTAATTTTTAATATACAAATGATAAAGGTAAAATGGCTAAGGGGGACTAACTTACTTATAATCCTAATTATTATCATACAAATTTGTTCCTAGGTTATGGATATAAACAGGGGAAACTACCTAGATTATTTACCTAATGTTGACATGCATGGATACCTACCCTGTCTAAGCTCGATAACTAACCTAATCGAGTGATCCTAAGAGAAAACTATAATATCTTTCATCTTGGTTAAAGAACCAAATCAAAATAAGGGAATAAGCAATCAAAGTGCTTTGGCATAAGCACACAAACCAAACACAAACAAGTAGAAAGAAAGAGAAGAATAAAAACGAAGTGAAAGCAAGTGAGAAAACAATCATGTAAGGTGTAAAGTGAAATTAATACAGTAAAAACATCACATAAAATGATTTACAATCAAATCATAAGGAAAATATCACAAGGATGTAACTATGACACTTAGCACAAAAGCTTGTCCAAACTTTGACGTAGAAAGCATTTACAAGTCAAAAGAAATCCATGAAAAAGGCATAAACGAAAGGAAATGAACCATGCAAGATCAATACACATGCAACACAGTATTTAATGCATCACTACATCAATCAAAACATACAAATATTCACAAGAAAGATTCACAAACAAATCACTTAAGGAGAACAAAATCAATCCATGTAAGTGTGTGCAAAGGTGTGTGTGAATGTGTGTGCTTGAGAATACTTGTGCTAAGTGTCACATAAGTGTGAGATCAGAAGAAAAATATAATAAGGTAAGAATCATGTTTAAAACAATTAAATTATAAGAAACTCAACAGATCACATATGCAACACTTAGTACAAAAACTAGTCAAAAAGTTGACCTAGAATGCATCTAAAAGGTCAAATAAGGTGCGATGGTGCATAGATGAAGAGAAGTGAGATTTGGAAGATAACAAGGCATGAAAGTCAGTAGCTAGTATAGTAAGAACATATTCACATCATATACACAATAATCGTGAAGATTCACAAGCAAATTATCATGAGCAAACATAGACATGCATCAAACAGTGTGTGGTGAAGTGTGTGCAAATGTACACCTATGTGAACATGCTTTCAAGGTGTCACATAAGAGTGAATTAAGAAGCTAAACACTTTGAGGTAACACTCATACATATCAAAAATCAAATGACAAACATCACCATTACAAATAACACAAAATCTAGCAAAGGAAGAAGTCAAAATCCAACCATAAAGTCAACTTAAGCAAGCATACAAGTCAACAAGTAAAACAAGGTCAAGAGACAAGATGAAAAGGTGACAAGACATATAGGGTCATTAGCTTAAACAACCTAAGAAATACATGAAAACAAGCTACCTTTAAAGGTCATACACAAAACATTCAACAAGTTAGAACAAAACTAGTATATGCAAGCATAAACAAGCCTCTAAAGGAAAAACAATCATAAACCAAGCACCTATGAATAGAGGTTAAGACTAGGAGAGGTTAGCACATGAAAGGTCATTAGCTTAAGAGCTAATCCAAATATAAACAAATGCATCTCAAACAAAAGAGAAGGCTTACACTTAAGAACACACAAAATTAGGGTTTGAAAACATCAAAACTAGTTAAATTCAAAGCATATAATAAGGATCAAACAAAATGGTCTTAATTGGATAATTAAGACATGTGTGACTTGTGTAATAAGTTAACTCAATATGAAGTTCATGAGCAATAAATGTAGAAGACAAAGCTTCAATACACAAAACAAATCACCTAATTGATAGTCAACATCATTCTAGATGGAAAGAAAATTTGATACTCATAGGTCCTAGGGCAGTGATACATCCGTATTATAAGTATCTATCATAAACTTACAATAACTCCATGCAATGCTACTAATGTAACATGTTAGAGTGTCGTGACAATGTGCAAATTTAGTCCCTTATGCACAAAACAAAAGTTATCCAATGGCATCAAGAATTAAGGTTCTTAGATGTTATTGGTATAGAATCAACATCAAGGTACCACAATGGGACAAAGATAATAAGAAGCATCATTTTAATCTTAAAGAGAACGAAAGTCTAAGCTACAATGGTGACCAATTTAGCTTCCAAAAGAGGCCAAGATGGAATGACAATGAATGGCCATCCATGGGTTCAAAGAAGCATCAAATTATGACAAATAAAACATACAAGATCATAATCTTAGTGAATTAGGTATCAAGTTAACTCACATAAAATACTAAAGGTGGTACATGAAAGTTACCTCCTAAACCATTATCATGAGCAAACTACTACATAATAGGGACACTAGATGGGCAAATTGTGAGATATTGAATGTTTCAAGGATGAAATAAAGTCTATAATAGTCCATGAGGATGAATAAAATAAAACACATATTCCTCATGGATTGCTCAAGTGCATTCCTCATATTCATAAGTTACACAAAACACCAATGCATGCATAAGAGAAAGCTTGGAAAAATAAGTAGAAGCATGAGTCATAAAATTGAAACAAAAATAACACAAGCATATTAGAACATAAAAAATTCAGCAACAAAAGCATTGGGGAAAGATTAACATATTTCATGTTGAAATAAAATCAAACAAGTTAGTCTAACTTAGAAAATTCACTAATTGGAAACCCTAATTTGACCTAAGAGGGAAAAATATCAAACCTAATCCTAAAAAATAACAAAACCAATTCCAAGAACCTAAGGCACTATATTAACATGTTCTAAACAGAAATGGTCTCAAAAGCTAAGGGAGGTTAGTTAAATAATTGTAGCTTCTACCCTAAGTCACAAGGTTGATTAAATTTGGATAAATCAATCAAAAATAAAATAGTGACCTATAAAAACCAAACAAAATTATTTTAGATCACTTAATACTTGTTAAAGTCATGAAACATCAACTTAGATCCTTGAATGTTTGAAGAAGATTGAAAACAAAATTAATTTTCAAGACTAGTTGAGGTAAAGCCCAAACTAGACATCTTAGGCAAAGCATTTTGGAAAAAATGGAAATACAATTGATAAATTAAAAAAAAAATGATATTTATGAACTCAGGACATTAAGGATCTAAACCAAAAATTAATTGACATTTACAAGTTTCAAATGATCATTCATTAAATCAAAACTTATGATCTAAGCAACAAAAACCCTAAATAGAGCAATAACAAACTCAAAATTCAAAATTAAAGAAAATCAATAATAAAAATCATAAACAAAATTCTAACATAAACCTAAGACCATGATAACCCCAAAAAGTATTTTTATGGATTTTTATGTTTTAGGAAAAATGGTGAAAATAATAAAAATATGAAATATGCAATGCAAATTAAATGTTTAATGCAAAAAAATTACTTAATCATATAAGAAATGCAAAAATATGAAATAAAATTCATAAATGCAATGTGCATGAATAAAATGATTCAAAATATTTTTTATGCAATTTTTGTATGGATGAAAATATTTTTTATGAAAATAAAAATGCATGAAATGCAATATAATGTAAGAAATTAATTAGTTATGCAAAAATTAGGAAATTGTGAAATAAAAATCAGGAATAAAAAATAAACCAATCAAAGAACCTAAAATATTTTTTGTGTAATTTTTGTTGTTTGAAAATGGTTTTAATAAAAATTAATGAAAATATTACACAAAAATTATTTAATTAAACTCTAAAGTTTTTTTAACAATCAAACAATTTTTAAAAATTATGCAAAAAATACACAAAGCCAGAAATAATATTCTAATTCTATCCTAATTATTTTAGAATTTTTGGACAAGTTTTGATCAGGAAAATAAAATCACAAAATCAATTAAAATCAAAATTATTCAAAGATGAACATGCCCAATGGGAAATTGTCACCTCATCGTCCCTAACCTCCAGCCAAAGCCCTAAACACGTGTTTACACCTAGATCAACACCCTAACTTTTGATCCTTGTGTCTTGCTTGTTTCTTAACCAAATTAGATGATTCAAGGCTCGGATTAAAGCTCACATGGCAAGGAACAATAAGCAATTCGTAAATTTCAAAAAGAATAAACACACATCAAGAAATCAGACCATGAAAATCATCCAAACAAAAATTTTCAGAACTTCATATTATGCAACATGCTTCACAAACAAGCAAAGGTATACTTCAAACCTAATGTTCGGCCAGCTATACACACACATACATGCTTTATTTCTCCGGAAAACAAACAAAAATGAAGATTCGAGTTCAAAATCTTACCTCTTGAGTTGAGAAATAAACTCAACTAATGACTCTGGACACAAGAAGAAATCTCACCCTCTTGATCTCTGAGCTTAAAGGAAGAAGAAACAAGCCCTTGAATGGAGGAAAGCAAAACTTGAAGAGGAAGAAAAAATTTCAGATCTGATTTTTGGTGCAAGGAGGCATCTAGGGTTTGCTTCAATGATCTTGTGGTCTTATATAGAGCTCCTAGAGTGAGGGAATTGTGGTCTTAATGGCCCACAATCCTTTTTTTTTTAAAATATTTGCAAAAATCACATAAAATGAGGTGTCCTTGAGTGCTTTCGTTTTGCTCTTTGTTCCTTTCAGTTTGTGTGTGTTTTGATGAGCTAAGGGTGAGTGGAAATGAGTGAGAGGATCACAAAATAGTGAGCTGGCTTGATAGTACAATGTTGGTGATTTTGCAAAATTCACAAAGTTGCCTTAAATGACAATATTTAAGGAAATGTTGTACAGTGCACCATAATGCACATGCTTGGCTTCTTTTGGCAATGGATAAGGCACTGAAATCGTGCAAGGCAAGCATCAAATAGGACCTGAAACCAATTAATACAAAAATTGTACAAAACCTAAAAAATGACCAAGACAATACACAATTCTCAACATCCAACTTTGAGCTTGGGCCATAGAAAATTGGCTTGTGCATTTTTTGGCCTTTTTGAGCCATGAATAGAACTCTCAATGATCTTCAAAATGAGCTTTGAACCATGCAAAATGATGAAGTATTGAGTGAGATATCATCTTTCAAAGTTTAATAAAAACAAGCCATGGAAGCCTGGGTCTGCGCGTGCACATGAGCATGCATGCAGTCCAGTTTTGACATGAACTTGCAATGATCATAACTTGCTTGATAATTAGCCATTTGAGGTGATTCCAAGCTTAATCAAAAGCTCTCTATGTCATCTTCAAAATGAAAGAAGTTCATTTTTTAAATTCCCATTGAATTTAAAGAAATTAACCTCTACATCTTGCACACCACGTGTTTGTTGAAAAAACGCGCGCAGGAGGCAAGGAGAAGGCAAGCTTGCTGGGCATTTTACATGTCTTGTTCTTGAAACTTCTAAGCCAATTATCTTTCAAATGGTGCATTTTTGAGAAATTCTACACATTGATAAAGTTGTAGAATTTTTCCCAAGATTTCCAAAAATGTATGGTATGAAATTATTGGATAAAAATTAAGAAAGTTATGACATGTCAAAGTTCTATAGGATGGACACTTGAAAAAATTCAAACTTCAAATAACTTCAAGAACAAGTTAACCCTAATTTCTTCAATTTTCTTGATTCAACGGTGAATTTGATCATGAAATATGAAAATAGGATATATGAATTGATGGTTGGCCAAAAGTCCACTTGGTCAACTCCTGACTTTGACCAAAATGACCATTTTGCCCCTTGTGATCAATTGACTTGCTTCCAATCAAAATTGAACCTCAATCGTTCAAACATGGATGTCCAACAACATATAGAAACACATGAAATCAAGTTTGAATGAAAAATTTGAAGAAATCCTGATTATATCCAAAACCCTAATTTTGCACCTTGTGTTAGGAGATGGCCAATCAAGCTTCAAAACCTCAAATCTTCTAAATGTATTGAGTAATTATTTGAATCGTGATGGCATAAATGATAATAGGAAGATGATGCTTCAAAGAATTGAATTATCTAAGCTTCAAACTTCACAATGGACCAAAATCCTAATTTCATCAAATGAATGATTCATATGAATTCCTCTTCAATTCTTTGCAAAACTTCAACTCTTGAGGAATCAATGATACAAATGAGATGTATTGAATCATAATAAATTACTGTGCCTTGAAAGATCCAAAGTCATGAGATACTGATACTTCCTTAGAACAAAATGTTAACACAATCAACCTCTATAGCTTGGGTAGGGCTTGAGAACCAAAGAACTTTGATCCCATCACAATGTATGAATGCAATGTAACATGTTGTCTATGATGAAACATAAGCCTAAATCAAGATGGTAATTTTTGGGGTGCAACACCACTTAGGTCAGATTTCTTGAGAAGTCTAGGACTTATGTGTCTTAGAGGTTATTGTTAGTCATCTGCAGTTTGGCTTGTGCATTTTAATAATCTGTTTGACTATTAGATTAAGACCTCACTTGAGAGAGGCAAAATCACCTTGGCAAGTGGACTATACTAGCTTGAAAGTTTTAAAAGTGAATTAGTATAAACATTTTGTGTTCTTTCTTTTCTGCTTTTCTAGCTTTATTATCAAGAAGTGAAGTCTTTTTGCTAAGGGGATTATTTTAAAGAAAACATTTAGATTTTAAAAACCCAATTCAAACCCCTCTTTCTTGTGTTTCTCACACCTTCAAGTATAGTCTTGAAAATCTCGACGGAGAGTAATGAGTTCACTTCGTAAGGAGGTTAGTTCATCGTTGCACTCAACAGGATGAGGAACACCAGCGAAAGAAGATGAATAAAAGATACCAGAAAGAGGAGATGGGTGGTACTCTGGAGTGAGAAGAGTTTTAGGTGGTGTTGGAGATTCGTTGTGGTCTTTTAATTGATATTGCTAGTTTTCTCGATTGTGTACACTAGTCCTTACAGGATTTGGAACGGTTAAATGGTGAACAACATCATTAAAGACTAAGATCTTAAACATATTAGGGCACTCTCGCCTCATTAATCCTCTATTCAATAAATGGTCCATGTTTATCAAGTTATATCCACATATAGGATTTAGTTGAGCAACTTGGTTGCGAAGACCTAAGACTATGGCTATATGGGTGATTGTATTGCCTACATAAATGCTTTATATTGTCTAGGTAGCAACTTTGTCTAAACCTGCTAGCAAGAAAGCGACAAAATTGATTCTAGAGTAAAAATATGAGGATTCATCGTATTAACCTGAACAGATCTGGCTACTTATGGAACCTGAACAGATCTGGCTACTTATGGAGCCTGAACCAGATCAAGATGTAACAAAATTGTTGCTCCTGAATCTGCAATGCCTTATAGAGGAAGTTAAGGTGATTAATTGATGTTACTACAGTATTGCGGCAACTTCATGCGATAAGGATCAAGTAGCTTTATATCCAGCCATCAGATGAAGTCGTAGGAATTGGAGATCTGTAAATTCGTGAAATTAGAATTAAGGTGATGATTGATCGAGTTGAAACACGGTGAATTCTCATGTTTGATTTGGAATGCTCTTGATTTTGTGACCTAAAGAGTTTGCATATATATATATATATATATATATATATATATATATATATATATATATATATATATATATATATATATATATATATATATATATATATATATATATATATTCAACCGATATAAAGTAAAATTATAAACTAATTTTAAAGAAAACAATCTTACAAAATCTAATATTAATAAATATGTCTAAATATGCATTTGTAAAAATTATTTAGATAGAATTTCTTATTTTACTAAAAATTCAATTTGTATATAAAAACGGATGATATTAATAAACTAAGATTGTAAATGTAAACTGAATTTAGAAACTTACAAACATTAATACAATTATTTGAGTTTCATTAGAGTTTTCAGAAACGAATGTTCTTTACTTGATTATTTGAATCTATAAATATAACTCACTTTTTCATTTAGAATGAAGCATTCAAATATTCCTTAACAAAGCTAAAATATGGGTGCATCTAACACTACTTGTCTATTGTTGATATTCATAACTAGTTTCATTTTGTTAGTCCAAATAGGGCTTTCAGATGATTTTACCAATCCATCTATTGAATCCCCTACAGAAAGCCCACTATCATCGTATGAAAAATATTTAACAAATTGTGCTGCAAAGTTAAACCCAGTTTGTGGTAATGAGATATTTTCTAGCACATTTTTTGCTAACCAAACGGTTAGTGATACATGTTGTGTTAATCTTGAGGGTGATTTGGGACAGAAATGCCATGAAGATATCACTAGATATGTTTTGTCATCGTCTCAAGAATTTAGGTCAAATAGAGCTTTGATTTGGAAAAGGAGTAAAAATGTTTGGAATGAATGTGTGTCTAGAACATTACTAAATATAATTTCTCCGGCAGAAGCTCCGGATGATTTTTAAATGAATTCAACATTTATAAAATAATATTTATATATGTATTGTTTGAAGGATCTGTTATGCACCTATGCATAATAGTATCCGTCACCAAATCATATAATAAATTTTATATACGTTCTTTCTAATACTAATAAAAATTTAAATATCATCTACAATATATTGAGAAACCCATGTAAGCCAACAATGTGTTTTAGAAATGTAAAAAAATATTTTGAACTTTATGTCGCCCTTAAAATATATTGTATTTTAAATTTTAAAACAGTATCAAACTTCAAAGAATTAAAAATAACTAAAATTTAAAGTGAATTTCTTAATCCATTCTATAGGGTGGAATAAACCTTAGGCATTTTTGAAAATGTCCTTCTAAAATTAGAGGTATATTTTCGGTGCGCATCATTTTAAAAAATATTTGAGTTAAAATCGGAAGTCTACTTCCGATTCTATACTAGATGTGTATTTTCGGTTTTGGGCATGACAATTAGAAGAAAAATTGAACAAAAGCAATAATTGAAAAAGTTATTCAAGTTAGAAATTTAACAAATTATACAATTTATAAACCGAACAGAAGACCAAAAATGTTTTCCAAAATGTATTTCATAATAATGGTATCCAAAATATAAATTCGATACAATACAAAATCAAAAAACTAAAATCAAATATAAGTGGATGATTAACCTAAACTACTGGGTATGGTGGATGATGAGTGGGCTTGTCACCCTCGAGGCGTCCCTCTGTTGTCTCTTGTATAACAGGGCACCTTGAGCCTCCGCCATGATGGCCTCCAAAACTCCTCTGACATCGGATCCGTCAGGAAACAACCCTCTGTCAATGTCATCCCTAGCAAGCTCCATGATACGACGGCACCTAGGCATCACATCATGAGCATGATCTTTCCTCGTCCGCTCCTCCTCCAGGATCTCCTGATGAACTGGCCTGGGTGAGTTCCCTGGAGCATCATCTACCATGTATGGATGAGACACCCTGAAGAACCATATCATGTATGCGTACTCGTAACTCCAATCGTCTGGAGCCACGGTACTCCTAGCCTCATCAGGTACAAGATGATTCTCAAAATCATCAAACAACTCATCCATATTCCTCCTCCTCACTGTCGGAGGAGCACATACATGAGGATCCCGATGAAAAGTCTAGGTAAACCCAAATTGACGCATCACCCGCTCAGGCATATAAGGAGCAGTTTTACGAGTCTCACAGGCCAACCAACTTGTAAATAGCGAAACCTTATCAAACGGTATCGTCTCACGGTGGTCAGCGTAGGCACTGAAGAGAATGTCCTCATGCACTATCCGGTCCAGGTAAACCCGGAACGGAAGTTTCTCCTAGTTACCTCTGAGCGGCTCGTATGCATAGGCATGCGACATATCCATAGTATAACCCTCAGCAAGTGACCATCCAGAAATGTGGGAGAAGTGTTGTAGGATCTATCTCTGAAATAACAAAATTAAACTAGTTAGTTTTAAAATCAGAATAATTAAAAAAGGCCGCTAAGAGAAAAAAATTATGCCGTCATGAGTGACATGTTGTCGGTGATCTGCCTCGTATTCCACTTAATCCCCTCATCCAACTTGCTATACAAATAATCCAAGCAGGCAGCCCTCCAATTCCACCCACTGATCGCCTCAAAATCACCAAAGTACTTAAGGTACATGATGTCAGTGTAAGTGGCACTGGTGTCCACAAATATCTGTGTGCCAACAAGATACAAGAGTTATTCTCTCATGGCATACCCCATGTGATGGGTAACCTGCTTGGGATCACCATCAGCAATTATAGCACGCGCAAGCTCATCCCTAAAAACCTCTTAAAACCAATTATATCTCACGTGGCAACCAACTTATCAACCTCCTTCAGGGTCTTATCCACACTAACTACCAACCTATCAATCATAAAGTAATGACCTCATCTTTCTCCAACTTGTGGTGATCCAAAAAGGCCCCTCTGATCGGCAGGTGAAGTAGACAAGCGACGTCATCGAGTGTGATTGTCATCTCGCCATGTGGTAGATGAAATGAAGACGTCCCATGGTGTCACCTCTCTACAAAAGCGTTGATCATCCCTCATTTGACCACGCTATATCCACAGAAGGTCAAATCTCTCAACCTTGTAAGACGTAGAAGATCATCAAACCATAGATCAAGAGGGGTAATAAGTCTGTTGATCTTCCCTCCATGGTTTATGACCTTCAGTGTATCGAGATCCTGCAAAAAAAATCATTGTTAGAATTCATAATAATATTCATAAGAAAATTCATAATTGTAATATAAATGTAAGTTTCATACCTCTCCATCTCATATATGTCTAGCCACATGGGTGGAATAAAGAGGGAGCAGAGATAAGTCAGAAGGTCCCCCTCCAAATATCTGAGGGGCCTAGGGTGTCGCCGGTGATGTCGGTGCCTCCGCTGCCTCCGGTATCTCTGGTGCCTTGGGTGGCACTGGTGCCTCGGGTGGCACTAGTACCTCGGGTATTGGGGTTGTAGCAAAAGGTCTCATCTGAGATGGTTGCGCTTGTGAAGCATATGAGGATCCTGACTCCAAAATCTGTCGTGGTGAGGGTGTGCGTCTAAGGTAGGACGGTGACGGCGAAGGATGGACTGGAGAATTTTGTCCGCTACAGGAGGAAGATGTAGAAGAAGTAGAATCAAAACTAGAAGAATGTGCATCCGATATAGTCTGTCCGGATGTCGAAGGAGGTTGTGCTTCCTGACTCCTCTATCTCCGCACAGAAGCATGTTGTGTAACCCTCCCGTGCCTCAAACGTGACGGTCTCTCAGCCTTATATCCTGTAGAAGAAAGAACAAAATGTTAGCATATGGCTTAAAGTGGAAAAAAGGCAACAAAAAAAAGCGCAGACATAAACCGAAAGTATAGTTCCGGTTTTGTTCCCCAAAATCAGAAGTAAACTTCTGGTTTCTTCTGCGAAAACAGAGCTACGAAGATGCGCTCCCCAAAACCCCAAATGTGTAAAAAGAGTGCATTTATCGTCAAATAAAGTTTACAAAATAATATTCTAATGACTCTTAATGATATAAACTACATAAAACAACACACTTAAAACCCTATTTCACCAATTTCAATAGAAATTACATAAACTCTAAAAATATCTTAAATCACTTACTTGATTGATTGGAAGTGGTTGTTGCTTGCTTGATTCTGTTATATGTTATATTTATCCAGTGCTTGATAATTTGTGTTGATTTTTTAGAAAAAAATTGATTTTGGTGAGAAGGGTTGAAATGAGATTTTGAGTGTTTTTTTGAAATACTTTGTTGTTATGGAGAGGGGAAGAGTTTCTACCGCCCTTAAGTGCGTCTAGGAACCAAAAATATACTTATGATTTGAAACCGGAAGTATACTTCCGGTTTACACCCAACCCTTTTCAACGTGATTTTCATAATATGGGGTGCGAACCAGAAGTATACTTTCGATTTCTAGGGGCACTTTAGAAAATTCACGTGGTGCGTAAGAAGGTTATGGGGTGGAATAAGAAATTCACAATTTAAATTGTCAAATATAAATTCAATTAGATTTACAATAGAGCATTGATGAGTGCCCATTTTCCATTCCCAAGTTGTGTTTAGTTAAAATTTTAAAGTGTGTGTTATTACACTAAGCTTAAAGAAAATTTGCTCTCACCAATTTTTATATGTTAGATGCAAAAGTGGTTACCGACGAATTTTCTGCATGATACATTAGAATCTTTAAAGAATTGCATAATCTCTCTAAGCATATATTTTGATAGTATTTTACAGAAGAATATTTATTTTACTTGCTCTCATGCATTAGAGTGGAGAAAGATGATTTAGAATGAGAAAGTAATTGAGACTGATTAATTTTGATGTCATGAATATGATGCTAAGAAGCTCCTCTTTATAATGAAGTTCACATCTGTTTGAAAACATAAAACACCTCTTTGAGAGAGATATTGCACTGTTTCATTATAATGTATAAAAATAATAGCTTCAACATAAAAATAGTAATGGTTTATTGGCAAGCTGCACCCCTTTCTAAATAAAAGGTAAGCAACATCTTTATTTTTAATCAATTCACGTTATAATTGTTATGAATAATTGGATGATTTGGCTCCCAATAACTTCATTCCTTATTTAAATCAATATATATTTATTATATTGTTTGTATGATGTCCTATAAATAGGACCTATTTCATTGTATATGATTACACCGAATGAAATAATATAGAATCATTATATCTTTCTTCCCTTTATTCTTTATTTCTTTGTATTTGATAACACGTTATCAGCACGAAGCTCCAACTTTTAGAAGGTAATATTTTTTTATTCTTTATCTATTATATATAAATATTGATTAGAAAAAGAAAAAGAAAACCAGTGATGATTTTCATGCATCCCAGAAGGATTGCATGAATAAAACATCCATTAAGGATTGCAAAACAAATTATTCATACAGTTCCTGAAGAACTTATCAAGCTATCTCTGAAGGATAGTCAAATAAATTATTTATAAAATTCCTAAAGAAATTATCAAGTTATCCCTGAAGGATAGGAAAATAAATTATTTATATAGTTCTTGAAGAACCTATCAAGCTATCCCTGAAGGATAGGAAAATAAATTATTTATATAGTTTCTGAAGAACCTATCAAGCTATCCCTGAAGGATAGCAAAATAAATTATTTATATAGTTTTTGAAAAATCTATCAAGCTAACCAAAAATTAGTAAAAAGATTGCATCGATAATATTATCCAATTCAAAAAAGATTCAAAGAATAATATTGAATATCCCAGAAGGATTTCATAAATACTTTTTTAAACAATAATTGTTATTCCAGAAGAATGACACAGATTAGATCTATAGTATTAACGAATTCTAGAAAAATGCATCAATTATGTTAAAAATTAGCATATGCAATTTGAGGAGGATCGAAAATATAATATTGAATATCTCAGGAAGATTGCATAAATATTTTTTGTTATATCAATCTAAAAATTTGTAATATTCTCATAAAATAATTGTTATTCCAGAAGAATGACACAAATAATTTTAACGCATTCCAGAAGAATGATTATATTTTTTTTAGATCATTGCTTATAAAAATAATAATTTTAACACATATGAATAATCATCCCAGAAGGATGATTATAATTTTTAGATAATCACTTATTAGCTAATAATTTTAGCGCATCCCAGAAGGATGATTATATTTATTTTAGATTATTGTTTATAAATGTTTATATTATTCTAAAAAAAATTCTCTAAAATTTGACATTGCTAACAATTAGTGTTTATTTAGAAAGTTATTATTTTGTTGAATGTAAATATGAAGAATGTTTTTGTTAGTAATTTGATTAATGAAGATTTTAAAATGTAGGTTTATCAATTAATATTTTAAAATTAAAATTTTGTTATATTAGTAAGTTTTGTGAGTATAAAATTTATTAATATATATATTTTTAACGTGAGTAGAATATATATTATTATGGGCTATGCATATAATATTTATATTGTGAAAAACTATATATACATATCTAGTATTTGAAATATATATTAATATCTATTTTTAATTAAATTTTTGAAATATATTTTTATATATAATATGATTGAGATAAACAATTGAAAATGAAATAAAAATTTGGTTATAAATTTACTATTGATGTATATATTTTTGGGCAATTTATAAAATCATAAAAAATTTACAAGATATCATAAATTATTATATATGGTAATTTTGGATTAATCATTATATTAGAATGTGATTTAACTGGTGTTAATTGGAAGGTTGATGTTTAATTCATTTAATAAGTTTTGTAAAATATTTTATGGTGATTTATTTGTTTATTTAGAAGGAAAAAATTATCACCTTATTGGAGATGGTAGAATCAAGAAATAGAATTTATAAAAATTTCCTTCTAATTATTACAATAAGTTTTTATGGTTATTTTGAATTTTCTTTTATAACAATAATAAAGTGTGTTTGCTGCTTGTTAATTTACATAACTTGTGTCTTTAAAGTGCGCTTATAACATATTGTTAAATTTTTAGTGACACTAACACTAGTAAAGATATGTGTCTTGTTGATAGTGCAACTACACACATAATTCTCAAGAATAAAATATATTTCTCTAATTTAGTTAATCGAAAGACTGATGTCAGTACTATATCTGGCACCTAAGAAATAATTGAAGCCTCCAGAAGAGCCAATGCGTTGTTATATGGAGGAACAATATTGCAAATAGATAATGCATTATATTCTCACAAGTCTCAAAGAAATTTATTAAGTTTCAAAGATATTCTCCTAAATGAATACCATATTGAAAGAGGAGATGGAAGTATTGCGTATCTTTGTATTATAAAACATAACTCGGACAGAAAATGTGTAATGGAAAAGCTATTGTTTTTTTCCTCGGTCTTGTAATACACTTATATTAGTACAATTGAAGCACATACTATTGTAAACCAGAAGTTTACAAATCACACTTAAGTGTGTTGTTGGAAAAAATGATTGGGTCATCTCAAGTGTATTATAATGCGAGAACTGGTTTTGAAGAACTAGAAGTTTCTTCAATCAAACAAAATTTGTGTGTTCCTAAATAAAAAATTTGAGAAATTGAGCTTTTATGACATTAATTGTTGCATCGACTAAAAGATCATGCATATGTCTACTCACAAGTCACAACCAGAAGTCTGTGAAATTTTTTCTCAACTAATTAGAGTCAGATCTTATTATCTGGATTTTTCATAAATTTCTTGATAAGTATCACATATATTATTGAAATTGATATTGAACATCATCTAGCATATGTTCATAAAAATGGACTTGAAGATCCACTCTTTAGACGTCTAAAGTTAATTGTATGGTTGATACTTGTGAGATCACAAATTCTAAGTTAAATATTTCAAACACACAAAATACGAATATTGAGAAATTTATTCGTATTAAGCCAACAAATTAGTATATATGCATTCTCCTCTTAACTTACAAATTATTGTAGGTTAATAACCTAATGCATCTCATCTAAGTAAACTTTTGGATGTGTTGAAATTATTCAATTGCTCTAGTATAGTACGCTAAGATGAGTTTAGAAAGAATGTTGAGAAAATTCATTTTATATGAATATCATATTTGAGGTTTATTTTGGTCCGATAATTTGATATATGCTTGAAGTCCAGTAGGCTGATTATCAATTGATAAATTAATTCTCACAACATTAGGGGGAGAGAATAAGCAGCTTAGAGTGTGAACCAGAAGTTCAACAGAACAATTTGAAATAAAATATTATTATATTATTTGATCCTCGAAGTTCAAAATACAATTCATTTGTAAAATCTATGAAACAAAATATCAATTGCTAATACTCCACTCAAAGTGGATTTTCCTATTGTACAATCTAATATTGCAAATGAGTTGTAGTCGCGCCTGAAGCGTGGTAGAAAAGTTTATTCCAATGTTAAAAGTCCTCTACCAAGAAAAGTAACTAAGTTAAAGATGACCCAAGTGAGGATATAAATATTCTAAGAGAATATTGACATAATTTATTTTTCAGTTCCAGAAGAACTAATCAAGTACTTGAAATATCAAATAAAGAGATCTCGATAAATTATGTCATGGATGAAATGGAATGGAACTAAAATTAAGATAATCAAATAAATTCGACATTGATAAGGTATTTATATACAGTATAGCGCTAAAGATGATAAACGATTACGAGGATCGTGAGACAAAGTCTACCAAAGATTGTAGACAAAGTAAGAATTGGTCGAAATGAATAAATCATGAATCAAAGTCTATCAAAGATAGTAGATAATGTGACCAAAATGAACATATCATGAATAAAAGTCTATCAAAGATTGTAGACAAATGGGGATTGGCCAAAATGAATATATTCAATTGAAGAAGAATTAAACTCACTTTACAAGTGACTTGATTTTGGACTTGTAGGCCAAACGCCTCAAGGTGTAAAACCAATGGGATATGACTGAGTTTTTGTGAAAAAGCAAAATATGAATTGTATAAAGTTTGATTTGTTGCTCAAACATATCCACCTGTAGTGGATTTAATTAATTTTTCAATATTTGATTAGCCTTGAAGAGCATGAAGGGTTTAATATGAATATGATGGATGTTGTGACATCTTATTTATACGGCTCACTTGATAATGACATTTACATGAAAATCCCTAAAGAGTTTAATATATCAGACACATAATTTTGGATATGGAGAAAGCTACTTCATAAAATTGAACAAATCTCTCTATGGGCTGAAACAATCTGGACGCATGTGGTTTAATCGTCTTAGTGAATATTTGCTTAGAGAGGGGTATACAAATAACTCCATTTGTCCTTGTATTTTTATAAAAAGACCAGGAAAAGAATTTGCAATAATAGCTGTCTATGTTGATGACATAAATATTATTGGAACTCCTGAAGAGCTTCCAAAAGCTATGAATTGCTTAAAGAAAGAGTTTGAGATGAAGGACCTAGGAAAGACAAAATTATGTCTAGGTTTACAAATTGAGCATTTGGAAAAAGGAATATTTTTACATCTAGAAGGCTATATAAAAAATGGGTTAAAATACTTCTATATAGACAAATGTCACTTGTTGTCTACACCAATGGTTGTTAGATCATTAGATGTAAAGAAAGATCCTTTCAGGCCTCGTGAAAAGGATGCAGAATTTCTTGGTCCTGAAGTACCATATCTTAGTGCAATTGGAGCATTGATGTACGTTGCTAATTATACACATCCTGATATATCATTTACGGTCAATCTATTAGCAAGGTACAGTCTCACCTACACGAAGACATTAGAATGGAGTAAAACATATACTTCGTTATCTTAGATGTACAATAGACATGAGTCTATTATATACCAAAGTACCCAAACTCGAATTAACAGGTTATGTAGATGCAAATTACTTGTCAGATCTTCACAATGGTAGATCACAAACAGGTTATTTGTTTACATGTGGTGGTATAGCTATTTCATGGAGATCAGTGAAACAAAAAATAGCAGCAACTTCATCTAATCATGCAAAACTTTTAGCACTACATGAGGAAAGTCGAGAATGTGTTTGGTTGAGAATTTTAATCCAACATATACAAAATACTTGTGGGTTGTCTTCAGGAAAAATAAATACAACAGCCATATATGAAGATAAAAGTACATGCATCATTCAATTGAAAGATGGTTAAATTAAAGGAGACCGAACAAAACATATCTCTCCAAAGTTCTTTTTCACTCATGATCTTCAGAAAAACAGTGATATAAACATTCAACAAATTCGTTCATGTGACAATCTTGCAGATCTTTTCACAAAGTCACTCCCAAGTATAACTTTTAATCAACTAGTACAAAATATTGGTCTTTATCCGAAGAAATAATCGTGCAGCTAAGGGGGACAAATAAATTTGTTTTAAAAAGGATATTGTACTCTTTTCCCTTCACTAGATTTTTTCTCACTGGATTTTTTCTAGTAAGGTTTTAACAAGGCATATCCAAAACAAACATCCAAGGGGGAGTGTTATGAATAATTGGATGATTTGTCTCCCAATAACCTCATTCCTTATTTAAATCAATATGTATTTATTATATTGTTTATATGATGTCCTATAAATAGGACTTATTTCATTGTATACGATTACACCGAATGAAATAATACAGAATCATTATTTCTTTGTATTTCATAACAATAACAAAATTACTCAAAAATTAAGGCACCATTAACTCCAATAAATAACAAAGGACCGATGACATGACACATTAAATCACTAATTAATTTATGAGATACAAAATCTGAATATAATATTTATATCATTGTTTTAAATAATACAATCATCCAATTTATTATTATTTTGGAAATTCACTCAAATCCCCCACCATTTTCAAAATAACTAAATCTCATAATTATGAAAATATCTCAGTTTCAGATATTGGTATCTTACAATTTGAACCGATACTTAGTAACTTATGAGTTTCACTCATCCCGAATAGATATTGGTAGGCAAGCTTTGAACCAACTATTTATTAGAACAAGTGTGCAAATCTTACACATGAAATCTCCATACTATCAAAAGTGTTGTGAAAATAGACTCCTTTGAAACAAAATATAAATTGTTTCTTGGATTAAATAGTCTTTTAGTCCCTGTAAGTTTGTGTATTTTTTATTTTCATTCCTGCATTTTATTTTTCTTCAAAATGATCCCTGAGTGTTAATTTTTTTTTTGTTTTAATCCCTAAAATTAAAATCTGCAGGAAAATTCGAAGGAAAATCCGCAAGAAACCTGCAGATTTTCCAACGGATTTTAACTTTAGGGACTAAAACCAAAATAATTTTAACATTCAGGGATCATTTTCAAGAAAAATAAAATAAAGGAACGAAAATAAAAAATACACCCTTAAATGGACCAAAAGACTATTTAAGCCTTGTTTCTTTATGATCAAGAAACAAACAGGGGGGGAATGGAAGAACACGAAGAACGACAAGGGTTGGTTATAAATATTATTCTTTACTTTCTCTTCAAACAAGATTACAAGTACACGAGAATAACAATTAACATCTTTCACCCTAAATTAGTATTTGCAGTATGCAATGATGAGATACTAGTATGATATTTATAATAAACACAACATATTAAACTAATAGAATTTTTCACAAATATACATTACAAGGTAACTTAGGGTACAAGTTAACTAAAAGACAAAATACTCATTTTTGGTCCTTTAACTATATCCTTGAGTTCATAATGGTCCCTCAATTTTTTTCGCGTCACTTTGGTCACTTAACTTCTAAAACGTTTCATATTAGTCTTTTTTACCTAATTAGCGACCAATTTAGGGACCAATTTCTAAGTTTTTCAGTCGCTAATTAGACAAAAATGAACCATTTTTGAAGTTAAGGGACCAAAGTGACGCGGAAAAAAATCAAGGTACCATTATGAACTCAATGGTATAGTTAAGGGACCAAAATGAGTATTTTGCATAACTAAAACAATTAGACATAACAAACAGACCCAATTCGACATGCTAACAACCATAGCATATTTTTGACAACTGCGTGTTTGACCATACTTCAGCTACAACATACACTACTTTGACACCAGCATGTGAGCGACCTTTAGCTGTATGCTACACTATTGTCGAACTTGCCGAACCACAAAACTATCCTTCGATCCAATAGAGTTCGATCCAATATCTCACAAAAAATTGTAAATATGAAACATTTGATAAGCCCATATGTCATGTATCCTTTTCATGAGAATTTAATAGTCAATTCCTTGAAACCTATGAAGCGGCCCACTTCATTCTCATATAGGTAGACTATATCGGAAATGCTCTCATAATAAACATTTCAGCAAATATATGATACCTATTTATTAAGATAATAATCTCATTCCTTCACTTCACTTTTATGGTATCAGTACTTTTTACCCATTTAGATGTATCTATTGTCATGTACTTCAATCACTCTAATAGTGTACTTTCTTCATTGAACTCAAAACTTGATATTACTCAAATGTGAGTTGAATTTTCATTATTGATGATCAATTAGACACGGGCTTAAGTCTCATCCCTAATAATGTCTTCCACGCCATATCTTTTGTCAGATCTTTCGTCAAAGGATCTACAAGATTCTTTTCAGTTCTTACAAACAATATAGATATTACTCCATTTGTAATTAAATCCTTTATATAGCTATATCTTAAACCAATATGTCTTGATTTTCCATTATATATTTGGCTATATGTCTTTGATAGCATGGATTTACTATCACAATGTGCAGATATTGTTGCCATTGGCTTTGGCCAAATCGGAATCTCATATAACAATTTCCTAAGCCATTCAGCTTTTGTACTTCCTGCAGCAAGAGCAATAAATTTTGCAGCCATAGTAGAATTTTCGATACAGGTTTGCTTCTTATAAGCTCGAGAAATTCTCCCTCCACTAAGGTTAAAAATCCATCCACTTGTGGAAGCATGATCTTCAACGAAAGATATCCAACTAGCATTTGTATATCCTTTTAAAACTAATGGATGTTCATTATAATTTAAACTATAGTTGATTGTTCCATTTAAGTATTTTAATACTGAATTAATTGCATGCCAATGCTCCTTACTAAGATTACTTGTATACCGACCTAGCCTTCCAACAACATATGCTATATCGGGTCGTGTATGGCATACATTAAGCATCTGATTACTTTTGAGTATTCAAGTTGTGCCTCAAGACATCCTTTATGTGGTTGTAAACTAGAATTCTGATCAAATGGGCCGGATAGAGACCGATTTGCAGAGACCAATTTGCAGTTAAAGTGATTAAATTTCTTAAGCGCTTTCTCTGGATCATTTTCTAAATTATACCAAATTGGACCATAACTATTAATGGAGTCATGTGTTCCTTCAAGGAGGAACATAAAAAAGTTTGGTCATAAGTTTTATTCTTTTACTTCTTCTAGGTACCGCATTTGTCAATATATCATTATTAGACACATTGTTTTTTAAACTTTGTACATGAACAATGTATTTGGGTATTTTCTAAAAAAACGTTTCTCTCTTGACTCAATTACTCTATTAATAGAATATGAGTCATTGGATTCAATAACCATGAACATTGTTCACAAATACGTGAACATTGTTTTGATATTATTTTAACTTTTTAATAAATTTTTCGCTAAAGCTAGTTTGGTTAATAAAATATTAAAATTTCGTTAATACAGTTTAAAGTTTGGTTAATATATATTTTGTATATATAACGTTCAAATTTTGGTTAATATTATGTATAAATATAGTTTATAACTTGGTTAATGAATTCTCAAACATAAAAAAAAAAAATATTATAGTAAAATAAAGTTGATTAATTGAATATAAATATTAGTTAATACATTTATAATTTGGTGTCGGAATATAGTTAATAGTATGTATTCTATTGGTTAATAAAGTAGTGAAAGTGGTTAATAAATTATAAGTAAAATAATTGATTAATGACGTATATTTTTATGGTTAATACAATTGTGAAGTTGGTCAATGACATAACTTTATATTTGTGTTACGAAATAAATTTTAAAAAAAAAATTTTTTTAATAAAACACTTTTTTAACATGTCTTTCTCTATAACACATTAACACATGATCTATTTATACAAATAGAGATGCATTTTAGACCACACAACGATGTCAGTGCAATCAGAATCC
This sequence comes from Vicia sativa, assembly GCA_021764765.1. Taxonomy (NCBI): domain Eukaryota; kingdom Viridiplantae; phylum Streptophyta; class Magnoliopsida; order Fabales; family Fabaceae; genus Vicia; species Vicia sativa. Next base: position 115,138,068 of record CM038792.1, on the reverse strand, counting down.
TCCAAAGTTGTAGATAAAATCTCGACCGTTAAAAACAATTGAATAAACGAACTATCGAAAATTTTAGTATAACTCAAATTTTTGGTATTGCCTAATAAATTTGAAATTTTCATAATATCATAAATTTAAAATAACTGTCGAAAATTTACATAAATCGAAAAGTTTGCAAGGATGTGCCGGAAATTTTACCCATACTGAAAATTTTATTTGTACCAAAAATTTCAAAGCCGCTACTAATAATTTTGTCCAAAAATTATTTATATTTCAAGAGAGATAATTCTGGAATAACTAAAATAGAAGAGTGCCATGTTTAATTTGGATCGTGGCATATTAAATCCACAGATTATATACTTTGGAAAATATTAATATGAACGCATAACCAAATTCGTAACGTGAAAAAAATGCTGATAAGACAAACTTATATGTAACAAACTTAAAGGAAGCCTATTTTCAAGCAAGGTTATAAGCTACCCTAAACGTAGGAATATTATTACCCTTTACTCCTTACTCCCATTTATAACAAGATTTGTATTGCTTGAATTACAAGAAAACATTATTCTTGAAATTTTGAAAGAAACATTAGTATATTATTACCCATTATAGCACAACAATAAAATCCTACAAGCATACTGTATTATTTGAACAAAACCTGAGACAATGAAATCTAACAAATGATATATAAATGATATTGAGAAAAAATAAAGAACTAATTTGAATTTTATTGATGTAGTTTTAGGTACAAGGACCTATTTCTACAAAAAGAATGAATTAACATCAAAAGGGGAAGCAGCTGACAGCATTTTAACAAGAAAACAATGGAGGGACCCATGTTGCTAACAAGAACTAAACGACTGATCAGAAAGTAAAACAAATTTACATTGAAATAACGAACCACTAAGCCAATTTCTAACTTCCTAGTTTTGCAGGTCGGTTAGGTTCACCCAGCGAAGTAGGAAAAACACCCCGGCCAGAGAACCCAAAGGATCCCCACCAGTGCAGATGGCCCAAATGTTAGGCTTGTCTGCACAAAGAATGTAAATTCTTGTCCTAATTGGTTAAATACATGCCAGCTGCTTCCAGAATCAATCATTTGGATTTTCTGTATTGTTAGAAAGCCATTTAGCTAAAATGAAGTTAGCAATGTCAGACTCTCGCAATCTATTTCGAATGGCAACTTGAAACTTCAATTCAACCTGTCTCTAAGCCCAAAAATGAAGGGCCTCGGACTTTAAGTCGCTTAGACCCAATCTCAATGGACGGCGCTTCTCTATAAGTTTGCTGAAACCTCTCTCTCCGGTGGTGATTTTGTTGCATATGCATACTTACTTCCTCATTGCCTGACCTTTTATATCTTACAGGAATGGGAGTGTCATTTCCCCTTGCAAATCTGTCCTTAGAGGAAATTCCGATATCAACTTTATGACTAACTGGGTTATATTTATAACTTGATTCACTGGTTCTGACATTCATTTGTTGCCTGTTGCTTTTTCCTTCAGGAAGGACTTTCTTCAATCGTTTAAGTCCCTGCTCATATGGATCAAAATTAGATAGTCAATTTCTGTAAGATGGAAAATATTGGAAATATGTAACAAGAATGGCTACAGATAGACTGAGCAACAGAATATCCAGCAGATTTACATGATGGACTGATTAAATCAACAATGAGACTATTTACACACCTGCTGCTCAGATTGCTTCGCAACCACAGCCTTCAAATTTCTTTTCTCTGCTTTTAGAGAGGCAGGGCGCTTTACCCTAAATATTCCTGAATCAGAATCATCACTGTCATTATCCACTATAGGCTTCACATCAGGTTTATGAAGATCATGCACTTTAACCGAGTTTTCATGACACCGAGCAGGGAATAGTGAAGATCCGCGTGCATGGTTGGATATTGCTTCGCCAAGTTCTTTGCAATCAATAATGTCCACTTTCAAGTTAGTCTGCACCTCGGCCTAAAGAATGTATGGCGTTAGTTTATTTAAAAATAGCTGTTCAAAACCCCAAGCAGTGTGGAGCAGTAACAAATTGTCAATATTAAAACACATTTGTATTGAAAAAACTTACATCTTTATTTGCAGAGGAACACTCAAGATGTTCTGAAAGAGAACAAAGAGTGGATGCGGCAGAAAAGGAAACCTCGGACACTTCTGGTTTATGGTTTTCTGAGTAATGTCCTAATCCAATTTGACTTTGTGTGCCACACTCTTGATTATTTGTTGACCGTTCTGGAGTTGTATAAAACTCCATCATAGAATCAAATTTAAGCTCACAATACGGTTCATATCCACTTGCTTCAGCTCTCTGAAACATATCTGACAAAGGATATGAATACATATTTTGTTCACTTTTGGATTGCTTGCCTATCTCATACAATATCCCATCCTCCTGCTCAAACATCTTGGCTGCAGCTTCCATGTCCCCAATATCATCTCTCAAATATAGAGTGTGCTTGTTCCCACAGCTGAAGTCAAGAGATTTAACTTCTGAAATTTCAAATTATAGACATTAAAATCGAGAATGTTGTATCATCAAATTACATGAAAACTAATCAAGTATAAAGTTCATTGTCGGGAACAAATTTATCTTACGGTCTAGAATTGAGATAATGCTTTATTCATTATGCAGTAAGATAATCACAGTAAATGGCCCCACTAGCATGACAACCAGACACATGGCAAATTAGTACTCCCTCCGTCTCATAATAAGTGTCTCATTTGAGCAATGCGGGGTTTTTAAGAAAACGATTGGATGTATTGGGTTTAGTGAAAAAGTTAATGTAGTTTACTAGAATACCCCTATTAATTATAATTGATAGAGTAGTTGAATAAAGTAAAAGTAATAAATAGGGGTATAGTAGTGGAAAATATATGCATTAAAATTGTAAATGGACAATTATTGAGACAAAGAAAAAGTGCAAATGGGACACTTATTATGAGACGGAGGGAGTATTAAGTAAGGCATGGGAGCATACAAGCAGGTGACAACCAAAGATCATTATGGCATAAGGGGACTAGATTATTATGACATTAGGGGATTTGTTCCAGATATTCCATCATTTTACCATACCTGGGAGAGTAACTATTATCACAGACATACACACACGTGTGCGTGTATAATATTTGTTAAGAATGCTTTTAACTTTTATTTATTTTAAAATTAAAAAATTAAACACTGAAAAAAATATGGTAAAATGGGGTAAAAGTAGGTAGTTTTAGTTGGCAAGTTAAAAAAAAAATCAGTGTTACCAAGGGATTTAATTTAAGATCAGGAATCAATATTACCTATAAAGTAAAAAAATTAAAACATTGAAAAAATATAGTAGAACGAGGTAAAAGTGGGAAGTTATAGTTGGGTTTAAGATCAGGAATAAACATGAATATTGAGTTCCCAAGTTCACTTTCCCAAAATGATTTTGCATGCATTGAAGCACACTTGGTAAATAGCATTGAGCAAAGCTTACCATGACGTAGGCATACAGGATGCATGTGACAGCTGCAGCCAACATAAGCAATGTAACAGTCACGTTTGCACAGGCTACAGAGAATTGTGCCATGCGAATGTGAAGAAACACTAGTACACGCCCTTGATTTCATTAGTAACCAACTGGCACAGTGCTGGAAACGCAACAAATTAATGAAAGATATCTTTGTTCTATTAGGAGATAACAAGTCTGGGGAAGGAGAGTCTGAATCTTCAAGTTCCACACATGAATGAATAAGCAACGCTTCTTTGCAAAGAAGTTCTTCATGGGGCAGTAAAGGAACCCTGTTAAGAAGTGCATATCGCCGGCTCGCAATAGCTCCAAGAGGAAACCAATCATCAAGTGCAAAGTTCACCGCTTCTCCACAGTTGAAACCTAGAATTTTATTGAAAATATGCAACATTAATATTTAACATGCATTAAATGGGTGGTAACAAGAAAAGATTTCATTCTTGGAAAAAAATAATTGAAAAGATTATGCTAACCATGACTGAAGCCTGCATGATACGCTCTAGGGAAGGTTATTACAAACTCTCCTGGCTTTTGAACAGCTTTATAGACAGGGACTTTATGCTCCAACAAAATATTAGGTGGAAATAAAGTTGTTTTCCCCAGGAGAACATCAAAGGCTCCATCTTCCCCGTCACTTGACAAAATATCAGTAGTATACACATGTTCTCTAACTACCCTTTCAAAATCCAAAGCTGCGTGACCAGGAATACCATACCATGTTTTTGATGCACCACAATGCTGATAATTGATGCTGCCATTACCATATAATATATCAATATCATTAAATATGCAACTAGAGAAGGAATTATTTGATTGTCATAATGCTTCACTGCTATAATATAACAAGTTAATACGACTACCTGTACAAATAATGATCCTCCACGTGCCACGCAAACATACTAAACAGCATTCCAATGTATAGCATGGGTTCTGTTACTCCCTGAAATAAAGCCCAATATAAGACACCCAAAAAAATAGTATATAAATGGTACTATTGATAAAGATAAGAAATTGCCATACCGGAATTGAAGTTTCCAAGAGACGCAAAGTTGATTTGGGCAAACGGGAAAGATTCTAAAATAATAGAGGAAGTATTTAGTAAGTTAATTGACAAGCAAGATCTGTCATTCAGTTAAAATACTGACACAAATGTTAAATAAATAAATAAATAAAAGACAGGTTAACGAAGAAAATGACCAAATACAAAAAAGAGAGACACTAGTAAATTTAACACCTTTAAATTCCATTTGCTGTTCCCCAGCTGATCAGTAGGAGAAGATGAAAATGCACTACCATCAACATCACATGCATATTCAACAGTGTCCATTTTCCCACAACCAATTTCATGCCAAAACTCCTTTTCCAAGTAAGTGGCTGGAAGACATCCAGAGCTACAATATCTTCGAGCAAAAACCTTGTTTGCCATTTTCTCATAATCGCGGAATGTATAATTTCTGGTTGAATTACAATTGTATTAATTAGAAACTAGAAATGATATATAATGTTGAAATTGCAAATATTAACATGCACACCAGAGCACCCACCTTCCACTCATAAAAAATGTGACTTTGTCTTCAGTGTCCCATTCAGCAAGGCGAAGGGGCTGTACTCTAGTTGTAAACTTGAATCCCACTTTCTCTTTCATTAAAACAACACCAGCAGGTACAGAAGCACTCAAAGGCGAAACAATCTTGCATATACCTAGAATTTATCAGAGATTCAAATAAAAAAGTTAGGTTATAACTCTACCACAACTTATTTCATCTATCCTTTCCCTAACAAGAGAAGACATGATAAATAACATGCAATGCAAGGTAGAAATTGTCCTTTCATTAAGTTGAATCTACAACTTCTACTATTAAAATTTCAAATTATCAACAGCAATCCCATAATCATCTTATCAATAACAAAAATAGTTGCAGGAAAGATGAGGCAGTGAAAACCTTAGGAAATTATTTTGAGAAGGGATGGTGCGAGAGAAAATAGTGATAGAAAATCATTTTAACATTTAACAACAACCTCCAACCATCTCAGTATGTCAATTAACTTCTAAGTTTCAATATTGTTTTATTTGAGCATTTTCAAATAAGAAAAAGCTTCAAGATACAAGATGAATGGTGATTCTCTGGCTAATTTTCAAATAAGTCAGTTGCATTAATAAAATTATTTAAACTACTACATTAATGTTAAGGAAATCTTGCAATAACTGTGATTTTTAAACATCAGCTTCATGAATAAGTTAAAAAAACTTCCATATACCAAAAATTTTTTCAGAAATTCTCTCTACTTCCTTAATTGTCTACGAGCTTATGATGATTTTTCTATAAGTAAAAGCTATTTTAATTGAAGCTCATCCATGATAAAATCTAAACCAAACTATGCTTGAAAGGCTAAAAGCATAGAAGTATATTGATCAGTTTGTAAGTGAACATGGCTGGATATGGGGGTTTGCAGAATACTTTCGCATCATTCAATCATTTCATCTATTACAAATGATCTATGTGCCGAAAAGACAGATTTACAAAATGGCAAAAGTATGAGAATGCAAAAATTGCAAAAACTAGGGGCTTGGGCACATGTTAATGGCCAGCTTTACTGATTAACTAATATGAAAACACCAGTGCAAACTACTATCATTAGTACACAATAGAACTGATAACAGTTTCAACAGACCAGACTCCATACCATATTTAGAAGCTTCTGGAGCTATCTTCTGCAAGTAAACCAAAGGATCTTCAAATTCCTCCTTCGTCGGAGAATACACAGGACACTCTGGAATGTTCTCAGTCCATTCCAAATCACTTGTATCAAACTTATCCACCTTCCTTTTGAAAAAGACATCCGGATCACTGTGCAATCTTGTACCACAAGAAGCTGAAGCTCTCAAAGCATCTCCTCCACTTCTATTCATCATGTTAGCAACACTAGTCTGAGAGGCAGCGGCGGCTTGTGCACGCTGAAGCCTTTTACGTTTCAAAAACTCTAACCCATTTCTAGCTTCCTCGGATAATCGCATTCTTCCTCCTTCTACCTGTTAAATGTTTCACGTTTCCACACTCAGTTTGGAATGTACTCAAATGCAAGGATAACTTTGAAGGCAAACAGGTAAATGCAATCATGTTACAAATTTACAGCAATTTCAAATACAACAGATATATAACTAATAATAAGCACAATCACCTCACTCGGAAAAGTTATTACTAAGAGTCAAAAACATATCCGAATATAGAGAACACCATCCAAAAAGAAATAGTCAACAAAAAATTACTCGTATCCTACAGAAATAGAATAGAAACATTCAAATAATGCATGCGCTGAAAATTAAACAGTCTATTCTCCTATCAACATCTTTAATTTCCACCTCATTAAACTCCACCACACAAAAAGTAGTATCGGTCATACAAATTTCAACCCAAAATAAAAAAGAAAAAAAGCGCAGAAAACAGTTAATCCTTGATTGAAATAATTTTCTGAATTCCTATTCATATCTTCAGAATTTAACCACAGGAAAAAAAATTACCATAGTCCTTCTCATAAAAAAAATTCTAAATATTTTTTAGATAGATAAAATCATTATTGAAGCCAATAAAACGAGAGAAATCGTATCAAAACCGTTAGAAAGTATAACAATGTCCGAGATCTGAACGATAATCAGAAGGAAGATACATTTCACAGAGAATTTCAAGCATTCATGAATCAAAAACGAAACAACAACGCGAGAAAAAAAACTCATCAAAACGTGATTAACCTACCATTTCATTACGAAGTCTCTCCCTGTAGGTATCCGTTTTCGTAAACTAGAACGAGAAATCAAAAGCAAGAAGAATAACGAAATCGCAGAGGCAAACCCTAAATCACGATCCTGAATGTTGCAGATTAAAAGCTAGCCTTATAAGACAACAAGGCTCGCCACATTCCCGAACAACGCCGTATACGAGACTTATACCGCGTGACGGAGAGATCCAAAGCCTGGTAGAAGAAACCGCGGGAAATTGAGAGTGAATGCAAGCGTTTCAATCGGAAGAACGTGACGAGCTTCCTAGAACGGCGAAGAAACAGGACGAAAAAATCAAAAACGGTTTTCCGGCGAACGGAAAAGGTTTTCCGGCGAGAAAAAAACGGAGAGAAACAGTGAGAGGAGAGAGAGGAAACAAAAGGTTAGCAAACCGAAAAAGAGAAAGGAAGTGATAATTTATAGTTTTATACTCCAAAATAATAAAATCGCTTTATTAGCTCTGAAAACCGAAATATATTAAATTCATTTTTATTATTTTATTTATGGGTTTGTTTGGTTAATTAAATATTAAATAATTAAATTAAATTAAATGAAAGAAACTTTGAGGAGAAGTAGTGGTGGTTGTTAGGTGGTTCAACGAAACAAACACGCCGTCCAATATGCAAAACGCGTTTTGAATGTAAACGCGATTTAAGATAACGCCGTTTAGAGGATATGACGGAATCCATCACCGTTACTGTTATAAGTATTTATGGCGGGTACAAGAATTAAAGAGTGAGTAATTAATGTGAAAGAGTGAAGGGTATATTAGTAAAAAGAATAGATAAAGACGGTGTTATCGATGAGGTCTGGGTTCTGTATCGGTCAGAGAAAAAGAAAGAGGCAGAAAAAAATGAAGGAATAATCACGTGTGAAATTGGTTGGGTTACAAGTTTGAGATCTAACCGTTGATTTTGTATGTCGTTTACTTAGAACCGTCGAATGTACTTGAACTGAAAAACTCCATTGAATCAGGAAGTTTCAGAGGGATGTGTACTTTATCTGTTGAACTGAGGAGTTGTACAGGATAACTCTCACCTACCTTCCAGTTAGTTACGCCAATGGGAGAAAAGTACGAGTTTGTCCTTGTTCGGTTAGTTTGGTTTCGCGCGGAATTGGAGGGTATTTATGGGTTTTTAATAAGGTTATGACATGAATAGTGATTCTTCCGTAATTTAACTATATGATTTTTTTATAAAATGTTAGATGTTGCAAGTTTGAATATTTATCTTTGTATTTTTTTAGTTGATATATCTGAATTTATCATTGATGTCTCTACATAACTACTACTAAGATCCTGTACCAACTATTGGTTTAATTATAAATAAAGGTGAATGTGAATATTAAAGTGTGATGTGGGGTAATTCCAAGAAAGAGGGTGGGGTAGACGCGTGGTAATTTGTTGTAAGCAGGAGAAGTTACGTGGCAAAGAGATGAGGGTGTGGTTTAGTGTGGAGATGGTGGTTAAAGGGTGGTGAGGAGAACGGTAATAGCTGGCGGTTACAAAAGGGTTCTCAAAGTGTCACATCTTTGATTCAGAGGAGACGAGAGGGCCCAGCCAGTGGAAGTGCAACTACTTCACGAGAACTTCTCCTGTTCTCTGCCCTGCAGATAAATTTTCATTTCAAATTTTGGAACTTTCTCTCATGTGTCCTTCAATTCATTCTGTTTTTAAATGAATTTCGCCTGAAATTTTTTATACGGACTACAAAATAGAATAAATTTGTGAAAAATATAATTCAATTGCTTATCTTATAAATTCATTGACTCTTTAATATCAATAAATAAATTAAATATGAAGTAGAATATAAATTATAATAGTCCTTCAAATAATAGTACTTTAATCAAATTTAGTACACTCAAAGTTCTAACTGTATACATTGTTCTTTTATTTTTTTTTAGATAATAATGAGTAATAAAACAAATTAAAACGACATTAAACAAGAAAGAGAAGAAGATAAAAATAAGAAAGAAAATAGAAAGAAAAACCTACCGATTCTCCAAACCTCACTCTCAATTCTTTACTAATTTCTTCTTGCTTAGAGCTGTCGTGTACCCTTTTCTAAAAAGAAAGACTCATATTTATATTAGGATAATAGCTTAGCTTTAGATAATTAAAGCTAGTTAAAAAGCTAAACAAATATAAAAATCAAATCAAATATGTTAACCAATCAAATCAGACTAATAATAAAGACTCAATCAAATCAAATATATTCTCTCACTTTCATTAGTATCTTTTTATTTTGAATCATTTTAAATTTATATTTTATTCTCATTCTTATATTTAATTTAATAATATAATAAAATAAATAAATTTTAGATGCGGATTTGCGTTCACTTAAATCTGTATTCGAAATCACACACACTTAGATATTAAATTACATAACTTTTATAAAATTATAATTTAATTCCTTAATTTCTTTGAAAGATCTTTAAGGAATTCTTGTGTTTCAAATTTCAATGTTGTTATTGTATTTTTTGTATTTTTGTTGCGGGTTCGGATTTGGTGAAAAATATAAACCCAACTGATATGAGTGTGGGCGTTATTTTGCCACCCAAATAACCTTTGAGTTCTAGTTCAGATTCGGATGATAATTTTAAGTACAAGTTTGAGATAAACACACCTTTAAAGTTATATTTTTTAAATTTAATTACAATTTTAACTCTCATGTTTTATCTCATTCACAAAACTAATTATCCACTTTTAAAATAAAACTATTTTAGTCTTATTCTCACATTTATACACTGAAAATTAATGGTGTGTCCATTTTTTAAAGATGTGTAACCTAAAAAAATTATATTTAAAAGGTTTTCTTTCTTCTTAGTGAATTTCTTTCACATCACTTAGTGAATTTCTTTCACACCATTTAAAATTTTAAAATATTTTTCGTAAATACACTTACGAATTCATCTTTTAGGATATTTCGTAAGTGCATTTACGAATTTGTCTAATATCTTAATTTTATTTTGAAAAGATATTATTTATAATATAATAATAATATAATTAATTGAATTATTATTAATAAAAAATAACTTAAATTAATAAGTAAAAATTATTAAAATAAATTTATGAATAGATATTATTAAAAATAGATATTATTTGAAAAGATATTATTTATAATTTAATTTAAATGACACTTTTTAATTTTATTTTAAAATAGATAATTAATTATTATGTTGTAATTAAAATTTTATATTAAAAAAATATTTATATTATAATCATGAATGTTATTAATAATTAATATTATTAAAAGAGAAAATTAATCATGCACTGACACTCTCACAGTGTAAAATAATTTTATAGTGTCAATCAATCACAACCATGTATCTACTTATGGCTCGCTTTTATTTTAATTTTTGTTAATAATATAGCATGTTGTTAAATTTCTATTGGTTGATTGTGTAAACAAATTTTACTCATAAAGTGTACAAAAATTATTTCTTATTAAAATAGAGTATTTAATATTAAATGAATAGATTCTTGTAAAAAATGATGAATAATTTTTAAACTATAAAGATCTTCTATATTAAATAGATATATGTCCCATAAAAATAAAAATCAAAATAAAATCATAATAAATTTGAGATATTGGTGATTTCGAATATGCATATCATATGCGAATTCACCTCCTAACAGGTGACTTCACATTCGCAGGTGCGCATGCGAATTAACCTTAAATATTAAAAAAACAATACATGACTTAATTCGGATATACATCTACGACGAATTTACAATCCCAACAGGTGAATTCGCAAGTACACTTAGTGCACAATTTTCCACTAGGAATGATGAAGAACTCCATTAAATGGGAAAGAAAGTCCCAATTTAAATTGGCTCAATAAATAAGTGTTTAATATTGAGAATAATTCATATTCAGAAGTTCTGAGGGCCAGTCAGAAGTTCTGATGTTCAGTAAGGCATATCCAGAACTTCTGATGTTATGATGTTATGGAGGATCACTTAGTATTTGTTATGTTAGAGTTAACTTAAACTGTGAAGTTAACTTAGCTATGAAGTATTTAGATAACTTAGCTATAAGGTTATTTAAATTAGGGCTTATGTGGCATATTTACTTTTTCCATTTTTGTGGATAAATAGGTATTCTTATGTTCATTAATATACAACAATCCTTATTTTCTTTACTCTTTTGGTAGTCGTCATTCTCTTTTATTCTTCCATCATTCCAATCACTTTTATTCTTGTGCACCAACAAATTGGTATCAGAGCTCCGATTAGAAACACAGGGAAACACGAGTGAACGTGAGTTTGTGTTGTGTGGTTGATTTTGCTTCTAGGGTTCACGTTGAATCTAGAACAAGAATCATTTTTTCTGATTTTGTGGGTTGGGAAACACTGTGTGAGTGAATATCTAAGTGTATTGCACAAGGTAGAAGATGAACGGAAATGACAATATGAACACCAAACTTCCAATTTTTTATGGCAAGAATTGGAATAGATGGATGATTCAAGTGCGCGTTTTATTTGGAGCTCAAGATGTTCTAGAGCTTGTTACTGATGGGTATATTCTAGTTGCAGAAGATGCAACAGAAGATGAGAAAGAGGCGTAGAGAAACAAGAGGAAGAAAGATCAGAAAGCTCTGTTCTACATCCATCAGTGTGTGAATATGAATGTGTTTGAGAAGATTGTTTATTCTATGACGTCAAAGGAGGCGTGGGACACACTGGTCAGATGTTACGGTGGTGACGCAGTAGTGAAGAAGGTGAAGCTTCAGTCCTTGAGAAAGCAATGTGAGAATCTCAACATGAAGAACAGTGAGAAAGTTTCTGAGTACATTTCAAGAGTGATTATGATCACTAATGAAATGAAAGCTTGTGGAGAAACACTTTCTGAACAAGTAATCATAGAGAAATTTCTGAGGTCACTTACTTCTCAGTTTGATTACATTGTCGTAGCTATTGAACATTCTAAAGATCTAGAAACCATGAAAATAGAAGAGCTGCAAAGTAGTCTAGAAGCGCATGAGTTGCGTTTGACTGAAAGAACTTCTGAGAGGAAAGTTGAGCAGGCTCTGAAAGCTTATTTTGTCAAGAAGGACCAAAAGCAGTCTTGGTCAGAGGCCAAGAATAGATGTGGTGATAGATTCTAGAAGTCAGAAACCTCAACTTCTGGTGAGAAGAAACATCAGAAGGGAAAAGAGAAAAGGAAAGTTCAATGTTACTGTTGTAAGAAGTTTCGCCATTTTGCTAGAGATTGTTGGTCAAACAAAGAAAGGAAATTAGAAGAAGCAAAAATAGCCAGAGGTGATTCAGATGATGAACTTGTGCTATTGATGACTTATGAATTTAACGAGGAACCTGTGAGGTTGTCATTTTCTGATTCTGAAGGGAAAGAAGATGACTCTGAATATTCTGATTCTGAAGGAGTGTTTCTTTATGAGTCTGAGTCAGAAAATGACATTGAAGAGTCTGAAGTTGAAACTTCTGAAGAAGAGTCAGAAGTTGAAACTTTTGAAGAAGAGTCAGAAGTTGAAACTTTTGAAGAGTTAGAAAATGACATTGTAGATTCTGAAGATGATTCAAAATCTGAGGTTTCAGAAGAAGAGTCAGAGTTAGGAGATGACTCTGAAGCTGAAGACAAATCAAAATCTGAAGGTGATTCTGAGTCTGAAGAAGAATCAGAAGATGAGTTAGAATCTCAAGGAGATTCTGCTTCTAAAGATGAGTGAGAACATGAAGGTTTTGAAGATGAGTCAGGACTTGAAAGTTCTGAAGAAGAGTTAGAGTCAGAAAATGAAGAATCTTTTGGAGACTCTAAAGATGAGTCAGATAGTGATTTGATTCTAATCCAGATTTTGATGATGATCCAAAATCTGGTGGCGATCATGTTTCTAGAAGGGAAAACTCTGAAGACGTAGGTTCTGGAGGACAAGCTTCTAGAGATGATCATGCTTTTGGTGGTAATCATGACTCTAAAGGTGGATCTTCTGAAGGAGGAGCTTCTAAAGACAATCCAGCCTCTTATGATTGTCATGATTCTAAAGGAGGAACTTTTGAAGGTGATGGTTCTGGACAAGGTCCAGAAGTTAACAAAGGTGTAACTTTTGGTGGAAGTAAAACTTCTGAAGAAAGTCTCGAAAGAGATATGGTTCTAGAGTTAGAAGGAGATTCTGAACAAGAGGCAGTTGGAGAAGTTCTCAAGAAGAAAGTATGGCTAAAGGCCATTGTAAAAGAATTTGAGGCTTTAGAAGGAAACAAGACTTGGAAGTTAACTGAGCTTCTAAGGGAGAAGAAAGCCATCAGCGTCGGATGGGTTTTCAAGGTGAAGCTTAAGCCAGATGGATCAGTTGACAAGCACAAAGCAAGGCTAGTGGCCAGAGGTTTTCTTCAGAAATCTGGACTAGATTATTTTGAGGTGTTTACTCTTGTAGCTAGGCATGAAACAATCAAATTGGTGATTGCTTTAGCTGCAAACAGAAGTTGGCCGCTGATGCATTTGGATGTGAAGTCAGCATTTCTGAACGCTCCATTACAAGAGGATGTATACGTGTCACAACCTCTTGGCTTCGTGAAAAAGAATCAGGAAGGGATGATGTACAAGTTACACAAAACTCTGTATGGATTGAAGCAAGCACCCAGAGCTTGGAATCAGAAGATTGATTTATTTTTCAAGAAGCAAGGGTTTCAGAAATGTGAGATGGAGTATGGCGTGTGTGTGAAACATTTTGGAAGCAATATGATTCTAGTGTGTCTTTATGTTGATGACATATTGCTTACGGGGAGTTGTCCAGAAGATATAACCAAGTTCAAGGAAGTGTTGATGAATGAATTTGAGATGACAGATCTAGGGTATATTTCCTAGGGATGGAAGTTCTGTACTCAAAGGAGAGTATCATTTTGCATCAGCTGAAGTATGAACTTTAACTTCTGAAGAGATTTAAGTTGCAGAATTATACAGTTTATGTGACACCATCAGAAACCAATCATAAATTGGACTCTGACTCTGATGGTGATTCTGTGGATGCTACAACCTTCAAGCAGTTGGTTGGTTCTCTTAGGTATTTGTGCAATACCAGACCTGATATTTGCTATGCAGTTGGAATGGTCAGCAAATTTATGAGTAATCCAAAGTGGTCTCATTACCAAGCTGCTGTCAGGATTTGAGGTATATAAAGGGAACTTTGAAATATGGAGTGCTATTTCCCTCTAGAAGAAAGTTAGAACCAAAACTAGTGAGCTATTCTGATTTTGACTAGTGTGGAGATAGAGTTGACAGAAAAAGTACCTTTGGCTACTTGTTCAAGTTTCTGGGAGGTCCTATTTCTTGGAGTTCCAAGAAACAACTTGTTGTGGCCCTTTTAACATGTGAAGCTGAGTATATTGCAGGCGTTGTAGCTGCATGTCAAGCTGTTTGGCTTCTGAATCTTCTGGAGGGTTTAAATATTGTGATAGAGAAACCTGTGAAGTTGTTGATTGATAACAATTTTGCAATCAATCTTGCCAAGAATCCAATGTTGCATGGAAGAAGCAAGCATATTGAGACGAAATATCATTTTCTCATAAGTCAAGTACATAAAGGAGTGTTAGAAGTTCTGCACTACAGCACCCAGAAGCAGCTGGCACATGTTTTGACAAAGGCTATCAAAATAGACTAGTTTCTTCGTTTAAGAAATGAAATTGGTGTTGTTAGTTTTTGATGGATATGAATTAAGGGATGGTGTTGAGAATAATTCATATCCAGAACTTCTGAGGGTCAGTCAGAAGTTCTGATGTTCAGTAAGGCATATCCAGAACTTCTGATGTTCTGATGTTATGATGTTCTGGAGGATAACTTAGTATTTTCTATGTTAGAGTTAACTTAAACTGTGAAGTTATCTTAGCGGTGAAGTTACCTTAGCTATGAAGTTTTGGTTGGTTGATTGTGGGTGTTTCATTGCCAAGCTTGTAGGAACTAGAAGTGTTAAAATGGAAATGTATAAACTGTAAAAAAAAAACCCAGAAAATACAAGGTCTGTTTACTAAAGCCATGGAAGGAGAAGGAATGGAGGATGATGCAAGGGGGAGGCGCCCACCTCAACTTGAGGGGCATCCGTCCCCCTCCCTAGGCGCCCGCCTCCCTTCTTTTAGGTGCATGGGACGTTCGTCCCTTCTAGTAGCATGGAGGAAGTGAATTTTTGCTATTTGCGTTTTCTGCTTGCTTCAGTTTTCTGTTTTCTGCATAACCTGTTTCTGCATAATTTTCCAGTTTGTTTCTGTTTCTTTCCATTTCCTTAATTCCACATACTACTAGTTAGTATTAATAAAATATAATTAGGACATAAATTATCCGATTAAATTTAGAACCCGATTATGTTCCGATTTCCCGATTCCGATAATTTCGATGACGGAGCAAGTTGCTCCGAATTCAACAAAAATTGACGTACTAGCTAATTTTGACGTGTAGAACGTAGTGGTGAGGTTAGTTTTTCGAAACTACGAGTTTTTACGAAATGACCCGAAATAGGCCAAATTACGGTTAAATTGAATCGGATTGCGTTTTAGTCGATTTAAGACACGTATGGACAATCCGATTGCGATGTTGACGATTATGATTAATGCCAGTTATTAAGAATGGCTTTCGCGATGATTATTGGTGTTTTGACTATTTTTCCGTATTTGGAATTTGGTGAATTAATTGATAATGATGTAGTGTGATTAAACATGATGTTTGCGACAATGTATTTATTAATGAATACTTGATGATATGCGATGCGATGATAAGTTTAACTTGATGTGGATAAATATGGCGACATGGACTTTATGTCAATTTTGATGAGCGATGATGATGTTTTGTTGTGTTGTTTGTATTGTCGAGTCACATACATTGCATTGGCGACGAGGGATTTTATGCCAAGCGACGATGGGCTTTATGCCAAATGTTCCTAATTATGGACAAAGCGACGGGTACCACATGCATAACATAGTCGTGTCTCATGGAGTTAGTTATGTTTATGTTGAGTTGTTTGGCGTTGGGTTTTAATTTATGGATGATGTTGAATTGCGATGATATATGATACTTTGTGTTGATGCGGGTATAATGATTATGTGACGAAGTTAAAGTGTTAATTTTATACACTAAATGCTAATTTAAAGTATGTAAGCTTTAATTATATATGTTGACATACTCTTATCAACTTATATCATTTATAATTCCAAAACTATTTATATATTTTATCATGCCTTTAATTATATGTTTTGGAGTATCTCACCCTTTACTTGTTTCGCCGTTGCCTTTATATTGGTAACGTGCAGGTGATCCACGAGGATGATGAGGATTAGCTCGACTCTCTTTATTTTGAGTCGCTCTGCTCTGATCATAGTAACACTCGGGTTTTGGGCGACATTATTATTTTTGATATGATAGTTTATGTATACTATCTTATAATGTTATAACTTTATGTATTGATGATAACATGATGATATGTATATTTTGTAAACACATCCGCTGTGCTTTGAATAGTCATATGTTTATATGATAATTATGATATGAACCGGTATATCCGACTTTTGATGTTTGTGATGTGCATTATAATGCAAAGTGATGAAAACACGAATATGTGATGCCTCAATTTTGTTGGATGAAATTTTGAAACTCTGATTCTATTATTAATCACGAGGGGTAGAATTGGGGTATTACATTAGTGGTATCAGAGAAGGTCGGTCTGTCCGGCCAAGTTATTGAGTTTGTTGTTGTCTAACAATCAAGTATTGTTATTTGTTGATTATAATCCTTGTTTTGTTGTGAGCAGAAGTTGTTATGGGTGGAAGGAACGTTGGTAGGAATGATGAGGCTCTTGTTGCTGCTATGCAGGCAATAGCTCAGGCTTTCCAACACCCGCCGAATGCTGACGAGAACGCTGGGTCTCATAGTTTGGCAACCTTCCAAAGAGAGAGTCCTTGTACTTTCCAAGGAAAGTATGATCCTGAAGGTGCTTTAACATGGTTGAAGGAGATTGAAAGAATCTTCCGTGTGATGGATTGTACTCCTGTGCAAAAGATCCTTTATGGTACTCATAAGTTAAGTGATGAGGCTGATGACTGGTGGGTTGACACCCATCAGAAGCTTGAAGTTGCTGGTGAGGAAATGACGTGGGGAGTTTTCCGTAGGGAATTCATGAGGAAGTATTACCCGGAGGATGTTCGAGGAAAGAAGAAGATAGAGTTCCTTGAGCTGAAACAAGGGAATATGTCTATCACTGATTATGTTGCAAAGTTTACCGAGTTGGCTAAGTTCTATTCACTATGATGGAGAGAATGCCGAGTTTTCTAAGTGCATTAAATTTGAGAATGGCTTGCGTCCTGAGATTAAGAAAGCGATTGGTTATCAGAAAATCAGTGTCTTTGTGAATTTGATTGATAGTTGTAGAATCTTCGAGGAAGATAGTAATGCACACTATAAGATTATGTCTGATAAGAGAAACAAGGGTCAGCAGAGCCGTGGGAAACCATATGATACTCCGGCTGGTAAAGGGAAACAAAAAGTGTTTCAAGGGCAAAGGACTAGTGGGGGAGATGCTCCTGCTAGTATTGTTTGTTACAAGTGTGGGAAACCTGGCCACAAAAGTAATGTTTGTCGAAGTGATGTGAGGGCTAAGGAGAATGAGGTGAGATGTTTCCGATGTGGTGAAGTGGGTCATGTGACTCGTGATTGCAAGCATAAGGATGTGGTCTGTTTTAATTTTGGCGAGGGAGGTCACATTAATTCTCAATGTAAGAAGCCTAAGAGAACTCAAGGAGCGGGAAAGGTGTTTGCTTTGTCGGGTGCTCCGACGGCAAACGAAGATGGTCTTGTTCGAGGTACTAGTTTCATTAATAGCATTCCTCTTATTACTATTATTGATACTGGTGCTACTCACTATTTTATTGTTGCTGATTGTGTAAAGAGATTGGGTCTCACTTTGTCATCTCTAGATAGAGATATGGTGGTTGAAGTTCCGGCTAAGGGAACGGTTACTACCTCTTTTATGTGTGCAAGTTGCCCTTTATCAATCTTTGATAGAGACTTTGTGGTGGATCTTGTTTGTTTACCGCTTGTTGGGTTGGACGTGGTTTTGGGTATGGATTGGTTGAAAGCTAATTATGTCCATATCAATTGCTATGACAACACTGTGAGGTTTTCTTCCTTAGTGGAAGAAGATCAAACTATGTTAATGTCGACAAAACAATTGAAAGAGTTCATGAAAGATTGAAGCATTGGTTTTCTTGTTGATGGCGACTCTTTCTGTGGAGAGTCAATCTGTGATTGCAAACTTTCCGGTGGTGTGCAATTTTCCCAAAGTATTCCCTGATGAGATTCCTAGTAAACCTCCAGAAAGAGAAGTTGAATTTTCTGTGGATCTTGTCACTGGTACCAGACATATCTCTATGGCACCATACAGGATGTCCGCATCTGAGTTAGCAGAATTGAAGAGCCAATTAGAAGATGTGCTCGAGAAGAAGTTTGTTAGACCAAGTATGTCACCGTGAGGAGCTCCTGTGTTATTGGTGAAGAAGAAAGACGGTAGCATGAGACTTTTTATTGATTATCGTCAGTTGAATAAAGTAACTATCAAGAATAGGTATCCACTTCCTAGAATTGATGATTTGATGAACCGATTGGTTGGCGCTCGCATGTTTAGCAAGATTGATTTGAGATTGGGTTACCATCAAATAAGGGTGAAAGAAGAAGATGTTCAGAAAAATGCTTTCAGGACGAGGTATGGACATTACGAGTATTCGGTGATGCCTTTTGGTGTCACTAATGCACCGGGAGTATTCATGGAGTACATGAATCGTATTTTCCATCCTTACTTGGATCGTTTCGTGGTTGTTTTCATTGATGATATTCTGGTTTATTCTAAATTGGAAGAAGAGCACGCAAAACATTTGCGCATTGTGTTAGAAGTCCTGAAAGAAAAGAAGCTTTATGCTAAGTTATCAAAGTGCGAGTTCTGGTTAAGTGAAGGGAGATTTTTGGGGCATGTCATTTATGGTAATGGAATTGCAGTTGATCCTTCTAAGGTTGATGTTGTGTTAAGATGGGAAACTCCTAAGTCTGTTACTGAGATTAGAAGTTTCTTAGGTTTGGCTGGTTACTACAGAAGGTTCATTGAAGGTTTTTCTAAGTTGGCACTTCCTTTGACAAAGTTGACTTGTAAAGGAGCTGCTTTTGTGTGGGATGTCAAGTGTGAAGAAAGTTTTGTTGAATTGAAGAAAAGGTTAACAAAGGCTCCCATCTTGATTCTACCTAATCCTGAAGAACCGTTTGTTGTTTATTGTGATGCTTCTAAGATGGGTTTAGGTGGTGTGCTTATGCAAAATGGCAAGGTGGTTGCTTATGCTTCTAGGCAATTGAAGATTCACGAAAAGAACTATCCTACTCACGATTTGGAACTTGCAGCGGTTGTTTTTGTGCTTAAGATTTGGAGGCATTATCTATGGTTCTAGATTTGAAGTATTTAGTGACCATAAAAGCTCTAAATACTTGTTTGATCAAAAAGAGCTTAATATAAGGCAAAGGCGGTGGCTTGAATTGTTGAAAGATTATGATTTTGGATTGAATTACCATCCTGGTAAAGCGAATGTGGTGGCCGATGCTTTAAGTCGAAAGACTTTGCATATGTCACTTTTGATGATAAAAGAGTTGGAAATGATTGAGCAATTTAGAGACATGAGTCTTGTGATAGAGGTGACGTCGAAGAGTGTTATCTTGGGAATGTTGAAGATCAATAATGATTTACTTGATAGCATTAGAGAAGCTCAGAAGCTTAATGTGAAACTTGTTGATTTGTTGGTTAGTATTGGACAAACTGAAAGTAAAGATTTCAAGTTGGATGCTCAGGGTGTTTTGAGGTTCCGAGATAGGATTTGTATTCCCGATGATGTGGATTTAAAGAGAATGATCTTGGAAGAAAGTCATAGAAGAAATTTGAGTATTCATCCCGGAGCGACCAAAATGTATCAAGATTTAAGGAAACTATTTTGGTGGTCGGGCATGAAAAGAGAAGTGGCCCAGTTTGTTTATGCTTGTTTGACTTGTTAGAAGTTTAAAGTGGAGCATCAGAAACCTGCGGGGTTATGCAACCATTAGAGATCCCGGAATGGAAATGGGATAGCATTTCTATGAATTTCGTAACGGGGTTACCGAATACACCACGAGGACACAATGCGATTTGGGTGATTATTGATAGGCTTACGAAGTCGGCTCACTTTATTCCTATTAAGATCACTTATCCCATTTCGATGTTGGCGGAGATTTATACGCATGTGATTGTTAGATTACATGGTATTCCTTTGTGTATTTTTTCAGATAGAGATTCGAGGTTCACTTCTGAATTTTGGAAAAGCTTGCAAGAGGCTTTGGGTTCCAAGTTGAGGTTGAGTTTAGCTTATCATCCTCAAACTGATGGTCAGACGGAAAGGACGATTCAATCGTTGGAAGACTTGTTGCGAGCATGTATTCTTGGACATGGTGGTTCATGGGATACATATCTTCCTTTGGTTGAGTTTACTTATAACAACAGTTTTCATGCTAGTATTGGAATGGCACCGTTTGAGGCTTTGTATGGTCAGAGGTGTAGAACTCCTTTGTGTTGGCACGAGTCGGGTGAAAGTGTGGTGCTTGGACCCGAATTGGTTAGAGAGACTACTGAGGCGGTGAAGATGATTAGAGAAAAGATGAGAATTTCTCAAAGTCGACAAAAGAGTTATCATGATAAAAGGAGAAAAGACTTGGAATTTTAAGATGGTGATCATGTATTTTTGAGAGTCACTCCTACAATTGGCGTTGGGCGAGCATTGAAGTCGAAGAAGCTAACTCCTCGCTTTATTGGTCCTTACCAAATTACTAGTAAAGTGGGAAAAGTGGCTTATAGGGTGGCGTTACCGCCAAATCTTTCGAATTTGCACGATGTATTCCATGTGTCGCAACTTCGGAAGTATGTTCCGGATCCTTCGCATGTGATTGAGATGGATGATATTCAAGTTCGAGAAAATATTACGGTGGAAATAATGCCTTTAAGGATTGAGGATCGTGAGATAAAGTTTCTTCGTGGCAAAGAGATTTCCTTGGTCAAAGTTGTTTGGATAGGAGCAGCAGGTGAAATCGCGACGTGGGAGTTGGAAAGTAAGATGCGGGATTCCTATCCCGAGCTTTTCGAGGACAGGACTTTTTAAGTGGGGGAGAGTTGTAACGCCCCGTTTTATTTAATATTATATTATATTAATATTTTTAAGTTAGCGTTTGACGATTGTTTTGGCGACGAGAATAATTATATTAATCGATATATCTATTAATATATTTGGTGACGTTTCGTTCGGTCCGGTTTTTATTCCGTTCGGTTCGGTAAAATATTATTCGGACCGATATTTAATTCCCCGGAATTATTTTAATTCATTGAGTTAATAATATTATTAGATATTATTAAGGTGTTAATTAATAAAATAAGTTAGGGGTGTGAGGACTAATTGCTTAGGATTGGGTGAACACCCTTGGCTAGTAAGAATGCATCATAAATACATTATTTTTCCTCATTTCCTTCCATAACACACAAAAACCTAACTTAGAAACTTAGAGTGAAATAGAGGGTTTTGGAAGAAGAAGAATAAGAGCAAGAGCAAGCGCAAGGTTTGGATTTTGTTGGAGCATCTTGCAATCATCCAAGCACTTGAGGTAAGGGGTTTGATTTTCCTTTCCATATAGTTAGGGTTTGATAGATATGTTGTGGATTTAGGAAAAATTGATAGGTTGATTCATGAGTTTTGGTTGGTTGATTATTGAAATAACTTAGAAAGGTTGAGTTAGGAGTATGGATTGTAGGTGTTTCATTGCCAAGCTTGTAGGAACTAGAAGTGTTAAAATGAAAATGTATAAACTGTAAAAAAAAACCAGAAAATACAAGGTCTGTTTACTGAAGCCATGGAAGGAGAAGGAATGGAGGATGATGCAAGGGAGAGGCGCCCACCTCATCTTGAGGGGCGGTCGTCCCCCTCCCTAGGCGCCCGCCTCCCTTCTTTTAGGTGCATGGGACGTTCGTCCCTTCTAGCAGCATGGAGGAAGTAAATTTGTTCTTATGTTTACGCTTGCTTTTTCTTTTTCGCATAACTGTTTCTGCATAATTTTCCAGTTTGTTTCTGTTTCTTTCCATTTCCTTAATTCCACATACTAATAGTTAGTATTAATAAAATATAATTAGATATAAGTTAGCCGATTAAATTTAGAACCCGATTATGTTCCGATTTCCCGATTCCGGTAATTTCGGCGACGGGGCAAGTTGCTCTGAATTCAACGAAAATTGACGTACTAGCTAATTTTGACGTGTAGAACGTAGTGGTGAGGTTAGTTTTTTGAAACTACGAGTTTTTACGAAACGACCCAAAATAGGCCAAATTACGGTTAAATTGAATCGATTGCGCTTTAGTCGATTTAAGACACATATGGACAATCCGATTGCGATGTTGACGATTATGATTCATGCCGGTTATTAAGAATGGATTTTGCGATGATTATTGGTGTTTTGACTATTTTTTCGTATTTGGAATTTAGTGAATTAATTGATAATGATGTGGTGTGATTAAACATGATGTTTGCGACAGTGTATTTATTAATGAATACTTGATGATATGCGATGCGATACGATGATAAGTTTATCTTGATGTGGATAAATATGTCGACGTGGACTTTATGTCAATTTTGATGAGCGATGATGATGTTTTGTTGTGTTGTTTGTATTGTCGAGTCACATACATTGCATTGGCGACGAGGGCTTTTATGCCAAGCGGCGATGGGCTTTATGCCAAATGTTCCTAATTATGGACAAAGCGACGGGTACCACATGCATAACATAGTCGTGTCTCATGGAGTCGGTTATGTTTATGTTGAGTTGTTTGGCGTTGGGTTTTAATTGATGGATGATGTTGAATTGCGATGATATATGATACTTTGTGTTGATGCGGGTATAATGATTATGTGACGAAGTTAAAGTGTTAATTTTATACACTAAATGCTAATTTAAAGTATGTAAGCTTTAATTATATATGTTGACATACTCTTATCAACTTATATCATTTATAATTCTAAAACTATTTATATATTTTATCATGCCTTTAATTATATGTTTTGGAGTATCTCATCCTTTACTTGTTTCGTCGTTGCCTTTATATTGGTAACGTGCAGGTGATCCACGAGGATGATGAGGATTAGCTCGAGTCTCTTTATTTTGAGTCGCTCTGATCTGATCGTAGTAACACTCGGGTTTTGGGCGACATTATTATTTTTGATAAGATAGTTTATGTATACTATCTTATGATGTTATAACTTTATGTATTGATGATAACATGATGATATGTATATTTTGTAAACATATCCGCTATGTCGTGAATAATCATATGTTTATATGATGAATTATGATATGAACCGGTATATCCGACTTTTGATGTTTGTGATGTGCATTATAATGCAAAGTGATGAAAACACGAATATGTGATGCCTCAATTTTGTTGGATGAAATTTTGAAACTCTGATTTTATTATTAATTACGAGGGGTAGAATTAGGGTGTTACAGCAATTGCTGCTGCATTGCAAGCGATGGCTCAGACCATGCAAAATCAACTGAATATGGACGAGAATATTGGGTCTCATAGTTTGGCTACCTTCCAAAGAGAGAATCCACCAGTGTTCAAGGGTAGGCATGATCCTGATGGAGCACTAGATTGGTTGAAGGAGATTGGGAGGATCTTTCGTTATGAGACTCATATGCTAACAGTCGAGGCTGATGACTGGTGGTTAGAGACACGTCCGAGATTGGAGACCGCAGGTGAGGAAATCACTTGGGTTGTGTTCTGTATAAATTTCTTGAGGAAGTATTATCCTGAAGATGTTCTGGGAAAGAAAGAGATTGAGTTCCTTGAGCTGAAGCAGGGGAACAAGTCTGTGACTAATTATGTTGCGAAGTTCATTGAGTTGGCCAAGTTTTAGCTGCATTTTGATGGAGGATGTGCTGAATTTTCTAAGTGCATCAAGTTTGAGAATGGGTTGCGCTCGGAAATCAAGAAGGTTGTTGGCTACTAGAAGATTCATGTCTTTTCTGATTTGGTTGATAGTTGTAGGATTTATGAGGAGGATATTAATGCTCATCACAAGATTCTTACTGATAAGAGAGGAAAGAATCAAAAGAATTGTGGCAAGCCTTATGATGCGGGAAAGGGTAAGCAGAGAGTTGCTCATGGTCAGAGAACTAGTGGGGGAGATGCTTCTGCTAGGATTGTTTGTTTCGAATGTGGACAAGCTGGTCATAAGAGTTATGCTTGTAATGCTGATGTGAAGAGATGTTTCCGTTGTGGTAAGTTTGGACATGCAATTTCCGACTGCCAACATAAGAATATGATATGTTTCAACTGTGGTGAGGAAAGACGCCTTAGTAGTTAGTGCCCGCAACCAAAGAAGGGGCAAACTAGTGGGAAGACATTTGCTCTGGCTGGGAATTCGTCAACTAATGAGGACAGACTCATTAGAGATACATGTTTCATTAATAATACGCCTTTAATCACTATTATTGACATTGGTGCTACTCATTGTTTTATTGCTGTTGATTGTGTTAAAAGATTGGGCCTTATGTTGTCTTCTATGAATGAAGAAATGGTCGTCGAAAGTTTGGCTAAGGGATCGGTGACTACTTATCTTGTATGTTTGAGTTGCCCTTTGTCGATCTTCGACAAAGACTTTGATGTTGATTTGATTTGTTTGTCGTTAAGCGGACTAGATGTAATTTTGGGTATGAACTGGTTAGAGTATAACTATGTTTATATCAATTGTTATAACAAGTCTTTGAGGTTTTCTACTCCATAAGAGGAAGAAGCTGGTTTATTGACTGATAAACAGTTGAAGCGATTGATGCAGGATGAAGCACTGATGTTCTCTTTGGTGGCTTCATTGTCTGTTGAGAATCAATTAGAATGGACGAGTTACAGGTGGTGTGAGAATTTCCCGAGGTGTTTCCTGATGAAATTCCTAATGTACCTTCTGAAAGAAAAGTTGAGTTTACAATTGATCTTGTACCTGGTACCGAACCTGTTTCTATGGCACCGTACAAGATGTCTGCATCTAAGTTATCTGAATTGAAGAAACAATTAGAAGAGTTGCTTGAGAAAAAGTTTGTAAGGCCAAGTGTATCGCCGTGGGAGCGCCTTTGTTATTAGTAAAGAAGAAGGATGGAAGTATGAGACTTTGTGTTGATTATCGACAGTTGTATAAAGTGACGATTAAGAACAAGTATCCTCTCCCAAGAATTGATGACTTGATGGATCAATTAGTAGGTGCTAGTGTGTTTTCTAAGGTTGATTTGAGATCCGGATATCACCAGATCAGAGTGAAGGAAGATGATATTCAGAAAACCGTGTTCAGGACTCGGTATGGACACTACGAGTATTCAGTGATGCCTTTCGGTGTTACCAATGCATCGGGAGTATTCATGGAGTACATGAACCGTATTTTTTATACTTACTTGGATTGATTTATGGTGGTATTCATTGATGACATTCTTATTTATTCTAAGTCGGAAGAACAACATGTAGAACACTTGAGAGTCGTGTTGCAAGTTTTGAAGGAGAAGGAATTGTATGCGAAATTGTCCAAGTGTGAATTTTGGTTGAGAAAGGTTAGTTTTCTTGGCCATGTCATTTCTTGTAGTGGCATTATAATGGATCCTTCTAAAGTTGATGTTGTGTTGCAATGGGAAACTCCGAAGTCAGTTACTGAGATTAGGAGCTTTTTGGGATTAGCCGGTTATTATAGACGGTTTCTCGAAGGGTTTTCTAAGTTGGCACTCCCATTGACTAAGTTGACTTGCAAAGAAAAAGCCTTTGTATGGGATGTTTGATGTGAAGAAAGTTTCAGTGAGTTGAAGACGAGGTTGACGTCGACTCCAGTTTTGACTTTACCTAATCCGGACGAGCCTTTTGTTGTGTGTTGTGATGCTTGTTTGATGGGGATAGGTGGTGTGCTTATCCAGAATGGCAAAGTGGTTGCTTATGCGTCTAGAAAATTGAGGACTCATGAAAAGAATTATCCTACACATGATCTTGAATTAGCTGCAGTGGTATTTGCATTGAAAATTTAGAGGCACTATCTTTATGGTTCTAGATTTGAAGTGTTTAGTGACCATAAGAGTTTAAAGTACCTTTTTGATAAAAAAGAGTTGAATATGAGGCAGCGAAGGTGGTTAGAATTGTTGAAGGATTATGATTTCGGTTTGGATTATCATCCCGAAAAAGCTAATGTTGTAGCCAACGCTTTAAGCTGAAAGACTTTTCATATGTCGTCCATGATGGTTAAGGAGTTGGAGTTGATTGAGCAATTCTGAGATTTGAGTTTGGTTTGTGAAGTGACACCGCATGGTGTTATGTTGGGAATGTTAAAGATTAACAATGACTTTCTTGACAATATTAAAGAAGCTCAAAAGCGAGATATAAAGTTGGTGGATTTGATGGTAGGAACCAATCGACCTAAGAATGATGATTTCAAATTGGATGCGTAAGGTGTGTTGAGGTTCCGAGATCATATTTGTATTCCCGATGTTGAAGCGATTGAGAAATTGATTCTTGAAGAGAGTCATAGAAGTAATTTGAGTATTCACCCAGGAGCTACGAAAATGTATCTAGATTTGAAGTTTGTTTTGGTGGCCTGGCATAAAACGTGATGTGGCACAGTTCGTGTATGCTTGTTTGACTTGCCAAAAGTCAAAGATCGAACATCAGAAGCCTGCAGGGTTGATGCAACCGTTGGAAGTTCCAGAATGGAAATGGGATAACATTTCGATGGACTTTGTGACGGGTTTACCTAATACCTTGAGAGGACATGATTTGATATGGGTGATTGTTTATAGGCTTATGAAGTCGACACACTTTATTCCTATTAACATTACTTATCTAATTGCAAAGTTGGATGAGATTTATGTCAGGGTGATTGTGGAGTTGCATGGTGTTCCTGTGTGTATTGTGTCGGATAGAGATCCGAGGTTTACTTCTGATTTTTGGAAGAGTTTGCAAGAAGTGTTGGGGTCTAAGTTGAGGTTGAGTTTGGCGTATCATCCACAGACGGATGGTTAGACCTAGAGAACCATTCAGCCATTGGAGGACTTGTTAAGAGCTTGTGTTCTTGAGCAAAGAGGTTCATGGGATACTTATCTTTCGTTGATCGAGTTCACTTATAATAACAGTTACCATTCTAGTATTGGGATGACACTTTTTGAGGCACTGTATAGACGAAGGTGTAGGACTCTGTTGTGTTGGCATGAATCTGGTGAGAGTGTGGTAGTTGGACCAGAAATTGTTCGAGAGACTACTGAGAAAGTGAAGTTTATTCGGGAAAAGATGAAGGCTTCCTAGAGTAGGCAGAAAAGTTACCATGACAAGAGAAGAAAAGATTTAGAATTCCAAGCCAGCGAGTATGTGTTTCTGAGGGTCACGCCTGTGACTGATGTTGGGCGAGCTCTGAAGCCTAAAAAGCTCACTCCTTGTTTTATTGGTCCGTATCAGATATCAGATCGAGTTGGCAAAGTTGCGTACCGTGTGGAATTACCGCCAAATCTTGCTAATTTGCATGATGTGTTTCATGTATCGCAACTTCGCAAGTATGTTCCCGATCCGTCTCATGTAATTTGGATGGACGATGTACAAGTAAGGGATAATATCATGGTAGAGACGGCACCGGTGAGAATTGCGGATCGCGAAATGAAGACTCTTAGAAGGAAAGAGACTACATTGGTGAAGGTTGTTTGGTTTAGGGCTGCAGGAGAAAGTATGACATGGGAATTGGAGAGCAAGATGCGCGACTCCTATCCCGAATTGTTTGAACCAGGTAAATTTTCAAGGACGAAAATATTCTAAGTGGGGGAGAGTTGTAACGCCCGTTTTATTTAATTATTTGAATTGTTTAATTATTCGCTTAATTTAATGTTTTCGTATAATTGAGCGAATAAATTGATAATGTTGTAGAAATACTAACTTAAGTTATTGAATGATTGTGGGATAATTAATTAAAATAAGTTGTATAAATCAAATAAATAGTAAGAATAATAATATTTTTAAAAGAAGTAGAATAAGTAGAGAGAAAGAGTTATTTATGAGTAGAAGAGAAAAGAGAGTCTTTGGAGAGAAAAAGAGAAATAGAAGAGAAGAGAAGCTAGCTTGGGCAAAACCACCATCTCCAAGTCATTCAATCTCCGATTCAGAAGGTAAGGGTGGGGTTCTTGCTCTCTAATTAGGAATATGATGAATGATAGGTAGTGGGATTTGTGAAATTGCTAGGTTTGTGTCGTAGGGATTCCTCTTTTAAAACCTAAAAGTCCATAAAATTTGATGAATGTTGTGTAAATGTTGTTGTTATTTGACTTCCCATGTTGCTAGTAGCTTAGAATGAATTGTTTTGGATGGTAGTTGTGTTTGTTGCCAAGGTTTTGGGGAGAATGGTGTTGGAAGGAGGCTAGCAGCGCTGAAAGAGACTATCCTGTCACGCTCAGTTCGTGGCGCCAACGGGCTGGCGCGGCGCGAACTCACGCCTACTAATGCCGCGACGTGAAGTAGTGTTCACGGCGCGTACTGTACCATCCAATTTGTTCATATTTTCCTAATTCTGAGTTCTGCCCAATTTTTCATACCTTGGCTAGGGAACCTTGAGTAGACTTTTATGAGTGTAATATCACTAGTAATGAATAGGGAATTATGTAGGAATTGATTAGGTTTAATTCCGAACTTAAATGTCGGTAAATGTAAGTGGTTTATCTGATTAATCGAAGTTGGATAAATTGAGGAAATGATTCGTATACGCTATTAAGCTATCGTAGAGTGTTTGTTTCATTGAACGTATGTTGATTGTAATGAATTACACATATAAGATGATTGTTGCCTTAGAAATGAGTAAACTTTGTTGGAGGCTTAAAAGCCAATGTTGAAGGTTGTTGTTGTTGAACGTTGTTGTCGGTAAAGGCTTGATAGCCAACGTTGATGGTTGATTTGTTGTTTTACGTTGTGGTTTATGTTGTTGTTGTATGCCATTTAAGATTAATGCATACATACATTGCATACTATGTTGGCCTATATTGGCAAAAACACGTTGGTCGTTGGGGGAAAGTTGATTACGTTGAAGGCTTACGCCTTGATGCCTCAGAATTACTGGAATTGATTACGCTGGGAGTTTTACTCCGATGGTACCACATGCATTTGCATTCGTTGAGCTGCATACCATATCATATAATGATGTTGTGTTGCGATTAAATTGTGTTTGTTGTAGATTGGTTGTGAGATTACAAAATGGTGATTTTATATGATTCTAACTATATATTATTTATCATAATCTCAATTATATAGTTTGATATCTCACCCTTTCCTTGTTTTCACCGTTGCCTTTATTTTGGTAACGTGCAGGTAACCAGGAGGAGTAGCCGTTACCGTTTTAGTCCAAGTTTAGTGTCATTTGCTCTGATACGTAGCACTCGAGGGGAATGCACACTTGTTTTATTTTGTTATTTTAATCGTTAAAACTTATGTTGTTAAATTGAAGATTTTATTATGTTGATGATGTTTAAGACTCAAAGATAATACGCCTTGTATACATAACTATCATGACTCCGTTGCATGATTAATGAAGTTGTTTATGTCTGAAGACTAATAATTGTGTATTGCGTTTAGTTCCGCCTCTTTATAGTTTTATGTATCCGTTTGAAATAAAGATGACATATTTATGTGTTTATGTTGAAAATGTGACATCCTAATTATGTTGGAAATGTTTATACTCTGATTTTATTGAATAAATACTTGGGGTAGAATCAGGGTGTTACACCTCATTTATTTAATTTATTTTTGAATTATTTCATTAAAATTCAATTTTTAAATTAAATAAAATACAAAACAAGAAGCATGATGTGTTGGGCTTGTTGTTTGAGTGCCTTGAGGACCAAGGAAGTCCATGAAAGCTGGCAAAAACGCATGGCATGAGATTGAGGCAAATTTGGAAGCTTTTGATGCAAATTTGAAAGATTGGAAAATCAAATATTTTCTATTCAATGAAATATATTTTCTTCATATGTCTTGACCTAATTCTCTTGTTCTATATATACACAAAACATTCAGACCATTAGAGGACGAATTCTTGCAGCCAAGAGACTAGGGTTTTGTTTCAAAAATATCAAAGAAACTTGCACCATTGAGTTTCAATTTCCAGCCATTCTCGAGCAATTCCAAGCACTGATTCGTGTTCCTGAGATATTGTAGGGTAAGTACAAGTCCAAATACATGGCCAAAGCACTCTGAATCGATTCATGCATGAACTCAGTTTGCATACTTTTTGTGTTAATCGTATTTTCATTCTATTGTGTTTTAATTCAAACTAATATCACTAATGTGTTCCTGAGATTCATTAGAACAGGTTTGATCCATCATTTGCAAGGTTTGGTTCATCAACCGAAAAACACCATTGTTAGGGAAAGCGAGCTGTTGAGTTTCGAAACAATAGTCACAGACTGTTTCAAGACGAAATAACACAACCATCGTGATCACAAGGGTCAAATTAATCGATCTGGGTTTTTGTTTTTCATTGATTTATGCATTTTGCAGGTTTTTAGGTTTGTGGCCGATCGGAGAAGATGACCGGAGCCCTAGCTCCGATGAAGGACTCCGGCGTTGAATCTTTGACTCATGCGTGGAACTTTTCCTTCATCTGATTGGCTAGCGCGATGCTCATGGGGCCCATGCTTGACTTATGTTGAAAATTCAAAACACAACGTTTGATACGTATATAATCTAATGGATGCGTTTCCATGACAACAAAAATGCGCAGCTCAGATGGCAAGGCTCGGTATCTGCAACCCTATGGTCTTAGGTTTGAGCCTCCCAGGGACCTTTTTTCCAAGCATTTTTTGATTTTCTCTCTTTTTCAATTTTCTAACCATTTTTCTTATTATTTTCTTAATTAATTTAATTAGTAATTAGGTTAATTAGTTTACTTTAATTTCTTTTATTAATTAAAAATAATTAGAATTAGGGTTTTCCGATTTGCACGATTTTTACACAATAATTAGGTTAACTTAATTAGGACTTAATTAACCTCAATCTTTTTTCACTGACTTTTTTTCAAACTTATCCCGACTTTATTTCTTATATTCCGATTATCTATTTCGCGCATATTATTGTAACTGCTTCCAGGATGTATAATTTTTCGCGCACGTTCTGTTTATCATTATGTATCTGCTCATGGGATATAATAGATAATTAGGATGTTTACTTTCTGCACTCCTATTATGTAGCTGCCCCAAAGTCTTGTAATAGCTTAGAACTTTACTTTTACGCACATTTACTTTACGCACCTTTATTTCTTGTACATATATACACTGCTTAGATGTATGGCTAATAGGATTGTATGACAAGATCTAAAATCGATCGTAGAATAACTTTAACTTCAAGATAAATATCTGAATCAAACACACTCTATCACACTTACACCTCCTTAGGGTATCCTCTCTTGTTGCCTTTCGGATAAAAAATGGTCATGTCCCTCGAATGTAGGGGTACCATTAGCAAAGTCCCTCAGTTAAATCATCACAAAGATCATATTCCCTCGATGACCCTCGATATTACCTACGAATATATGATCTCTTCCCTCGGTTGTTGCCTACGATTAAGTGATGATCGTCCCTTCGAATTGTTAAAGGTATCCTTACAATGTTGCCTTCAATGACCATACGATGATCCTACGCTTATCCCTTCACATTCAACGGATAGAGTTACCTACCAACTAATGGTATGGATAGCGATATCCTAAAGGAGAAGGAAAATAACAAGAACAAACTTCTGAGTAGGTAATAAGACTTTTAATTTCTTGCTCCAATCCAATCAAAAATGCTTTTCACACCTCACACTCTCTTCAAAAATATTTTCAAACAAACACTTTGTATACATTCCAACGAGAATCATTACAAAGTTAAACATTTTTCAAACAAATATTTTCGAACACTTCGTATACATTCTTGAGGACTGATACAAGAATCATTACGAAGTCAAAGCGAAATACTTTCCAAATCACACGCACACAGAAAGCAAGTTTCAAAATAGTGAGCTAAAGCAATTAAGATCCCGTAGATAATTACGGATGGAAAGGGTGCTAATACCTTCCCTTTTCATAATTACCTCCCGTACTCAAAATCGATAAAAGTTATTTCATGTTCTTTTTACCTTTCCTTTATTGGATAAAAGAAAAGTCGGTGGCGACTCTTACTATCCGCAACATTTGCGATAAAACGCAAAACAAACAAGTCAGTTCTTCCATCGTGTTACAGAATTGACGACTCTGCTGGGGAAACATCCAAAGAGAGGTTACCTTAGGGTTTTAGATCACTTTTATTGCTTTCTGTTTGCTTTGTCTGCTTTACTTTTAAGGGTATGCTTGGGTATTATACATGTGAGGGATCCTACACCCGGATCCAGGTTTCCTTAGGTAAGTATCAATAGATTATCGCGACTGTCCGGCGTAGACCGAAACGGTTAAAATGATGGCTACGGTTAGTTCGATACTTTGGATGTTCTGATGTTCAGTTGAGGAAATATTTGGCGTATGAGTGGTGTCATCAAACACTAACTAAAATTTTAGAACCCTAATTGGATCATGTTGGCCATTAGAAGGTAGTGAAATAGCCGGCTTCGGTGCAGACTGAGGTTGGTTGATAATTGGTGCTACGCTCATTGAGATTCGACTTTCAGGATGTTTCGGTCGACCATTTGGTAGCCGTACTAAAATAAAGCCTGCGAGAAAGATCTATGATATGAGATTCCTAGAACCCGGTTACTATTATAGGACAGGTTGAACCAACTTAAACTCCGATAGGGTAGACACTTATACCTCATGCAAGCCTAAAACCTAGGGCTATTGTGTGCATTGCTTGTGTGTGCTATTTAAACATGATATCATGACATCATAACATTTCTAACCATTTCAAGGACCTACGGATTTATCTTTGTTCTTTGTTGTAAGGGTCACGGCTTTCAGGAAGACTATCTGAATCAACTTCATGGGTATACCTTCTTAACTCAAGGAACTAGTCTCACAAGTTCCCGATCACGCTCAGTTCGTCAAGAGGCATGGTTATCTACTCGACTTGGTTACCTCCGGTTTTGAAGAAGATATGATGAGCGGCGTATTCCGGTTCTTTGATCTGAAACATCACTGCTTTACATTCCCAGATTATTAGTTGGTACCTACAATGAAAGAATTCTCTAAGCTACTTGGGATACCCATTCTTGATCAGATACCTTTCATCGGTTCATAAAAAGCTTCGAAGTTTGAAGATATCACATCACCTTTACATCTAAAGCGGTCAGACATTGAAGCTAATTGGGAAATAAGAAGTGGAGTTAAGGGTTTACTTGCTAAGTTTCTGATAAAGAAGGCTCAATAATTCTTGAAGGCTAATGAGTTCCACGCTTTCAAAGACATTTTGGCTTTGCTAATCAATGGTTTAGTTCTATTTCCTAATTCGAATCAATTCATAGACGTGAACTCCATCAAGATTTTCCTCACTCATAATCCCGTGCCTACCTTGCTTGAAGATATTCTGCATTCTCTCCACACTCGTACTATGAAAAGACAAGGGACTCTCATGTGTTGCTTACCGTTATTATCCAGGTGGTTTATTTCGCACCTTCCTCGACCAGTGATGAAGAATGAACAAGGTTTTAAATGGTCTCAAAGGTTGATGTTACTCTCTCATTCAGATATCAGTTGGTGTCTCTACTCTCAAAAGGACTTCACATTCATTGACAGTTGTGGGGAATTCCCTAAGGTGCCGCGTCTTGGCATAAGGAGAGGTATCACTTACGATCCTTCTTTGGCGTTACGACAGTTTGGTTATGCTCGAAGAGACGGTCCTCATGACATACTTATTCAAGGCATTGTGTTTGACTACGACAATGATCTCCAAGGTTGCCATCGAAGATTTGCACACGCTTGGCGCATGGTGAGGAAAATTGATACTAAGACCCTGGGACATAAAAATTTCATTCCTTAGGAACCTTACCTGTGTGGGCTTACGCTCAAAATATCATGATGCCATATGTTTCTATTCTACCAGTAATTATGGAACGTGTTGTCGAAGGTGAGGAACCCTATTCCATTCTTCATCCAGACATGCCTATTGATTTCGAAAAATTGAAGAGATCCTGAATTCAACTCAAAGAAGAAAGGGATACCTTCGAAGCTCAGTGCTATGCAAGTGAAAAAATAGTATTGGAGCTGACAAAGCTACTTCAAGAGGAACAGAGCATTAACACCTACGTCAACACAAAGAGGAAGCGCCCATGGGAGGCCAAAGCATTAGGAATTTTATTTTTGTACTTGAACTTTCTCTTGTATTGCTAATCAAACTAATAAAAAGTTTGTTCGTGCTTTGTTTACCAAATTTAAATTCCTAAGGTCCTTGAAAATATTGCATTGCATAACATATCATAGCATATCATTTCATAATAGGTACTTTGAAGACCGGTTTTCTTATTCTCTCGCTATTTATTTAAGCATAGCTAGACTCCATGGATTTGTGAGTTCTTGGACATTTTGGAAAGCTTGTTTCAAGGGCTACAACTTTCATGTTTTGAGTTTTTTCAAATTCAAAGTGGAACTATGTGAAAAAATGCCATGAAGTTTGGAAAAAGTACAAAATTTTAACACTTGAAATTTTTTCTAAGTGTTAGAAATTTTGACTTTTTGTTGACTTTTCCAAATTCTTTGATTTTTTATGATCATGATGGATCATTTGAAGTATTTTGATGATGGAAAAAGTTTTGTTTTGAAAAAATTGACCAAAAGTCAAAGTTTGACTTTTCAGTGCAGATGAAATTTCATCAGATGTTTCAGAAATTGATTGATGAAGTCTGTGACCTTTTGTGATGTTTTGAATCCAGAAATTAGTTCAAGATGTCGTATCTAAGATATAATGACCAATCTCTAACCAAAAAAGTCATTCATTGCTCAAAAAATCAGAGAATACTCATGCTCGACCAAAACCCTAATTGGTTGATCCTCGATTGATCAATGAGAAAAGTTGGATATATGATGATCAGAGGTTGATGATTTGATCAAGATAAATCAAATGAGGTGAGTAAAACTCAAACCCTAATTGATTGCCTCTTGAATCAGATGAAAATTTGATGACACCCTAATTTTGACCTGTGAATGCTACACCCGATTAATTCTGTTCTGAACTGTTAGTTATGCAATGATGCAAATGTGAGGTGGTATATTAGGTCAAAAATTGGGGTATGACACAATCCCACACCGGTGCAACCTCAATAAGACAACACGCGTAGACAAAATGCACCAAGAATACAATTTACGAAGATCAACATGTCGTTGTCTCAAGCATTACAACACATGTTGAAAGTAGAGCTGATTACTTTGAGGGATCTTCCTCAGCATGTCAACACTTTCTCTCTGAAGTACAACCCTAATGCACGGTGTGCATACCACTCCAATAGCCAAGGGCACGACACCAACAACTGATGGACCCTGAAGAACAAGATCCAAGACATGATTGAAGCTCAGGAAATTGAATTCAACCCTCCTGTAGAAACCTCGAATATGATCAACGCATCAATGCTCGATCATGGTAAGAGTGTCAATGTCATTGATAATGACTCATATGTATTTGCTGTGAATGAGTTAACCACTCCCTTGATGACCGTTAAAAAGAATCTGCTACAAGCCAGTCTATTTTCGGGATGTCTTGACAATTGCTGTTATTGCGCGTCCGAGCCCAATGGATGTGCTGCCTTGCTGAAGAGAGGTGTTCAACGCTTGGTAGACAACTGAGAAGTGTTATTCCTGAAAACTCCGTCCGTAGAGAGTTTGTGCGAAGATGTTTCCAAAGACTTGAAGATCGAAGACGTAAGCGAAGCTATACCAGAAGTCTAGGATACCTTGGGGCAACCAAGTGAGAAGTTTGACTTCATGGTGAAGTATACCGCTCCTGAAAGCTACAAGATCGCAATCGAAGACATCAAGGCAACCAGATGGGGAAATGATGATTATCCCAAAGAGTATGCTGATGTGAACATAATAAGGACCTATGCAGATCCTGCACCTAGAGTGGCACCTTTGATTATTACCTCGCCCATATCAATGCCATATTCCTCTGACAAAGCTATACTTTGGAATTATGGAGCCAAAATCTACTATTATGGCGTCAAGCAAGAGCCATTGGCCATTGAAGACAATACAGTTGAAGCTACTAGTCCTGATGTCGACAATATCATCGGATCAAGAAAAGTAAACAAAACCGGAAGAGTGTTTTCTCTAGATATCTCTCCTCCAAAGGATACTACTACACCAGTTCGCATTCTTGCTATTAAACCAACTCTCGAGGCTCGCATGAAAGAGAAAGTGACTCAACCTGTTCAGGCGGAAGTACCAAAGGAAGTTGCTGAAGATACCTCTAGGAAAGAGATGGAGGAAATTCTGAAGATCATTAAGAAGAGCCATTACAATATAGTGGAGAAGTTGGGACAAACCTCGTCCAAGATTTCCATGCTAGCTCTGTTGTTGTGCTCCGAGGCTCAAGCCTTGGTGAAATTTCTGAAGAATGCTCATATACCACAAGACACTTTTGCTGACCAATTTGAAAGTTGTATTGCTAGCCTGACCGTAGACAATAGTCTAGGATTTTCTGATGCTGATCTAACTCCTGCCGGAAGGAAACATAACAAAGCCTTTCACATTTCTATAGGGTGTAAGGGCACTACATTGTCTCGTGTGTTGGTGGATATTGGCTCTTCTCTGAACGTCCTACCGAAGAGTGCTCTTGACCGACTTGATGCTGAAGAAGTGGTCATGAAACCCAGTGACATAATTGTAAGAGATTTTGATGGTTCGAAGAGAATAATACTTGGAGAGCTCAACTTGCCGATCAAAGTAGGTTCCCAGACTTTTGATTCTACTTTCTTTGTGATGGACATTCGTCCAGCTTATTCTTGCCTGCTCGGATGCCCTTGGATACATGGGGAAGGCGTCGTTACCTCTACCCTACATCAGAAGTTGAATTACCCAGTGAAGGGGAAGATTGTTACAGTATGCGGAGAAGAAGAATATATGGTAAGTCATCTGCAGTCATTCTGATACATCGAAATGGAAGGCAGATTTATCGAGACTCCCTATCAAGCTTTCGAAGTAGTTCCACGAGTCATGTGACACCCCAATATTTCGACTATTAAATAATTAGAATTTTTAATTTTTAATTTAATTAGAAATTTAATTATTGGTATTTTTGGATTATTAGAATTATTTAATTAAAATAAAAGTGGAATTGTTGGCGGTGTGAAGTGTAAAGTGGGGGTGTGAGGAGTAAAAGGCTCTACTTACACTATTTGTTTTATTATTATTATTATTATTATTATTTTAGAGTAATAAGAACAAAAGGAAAGGAAAAGAGAAGCCATTTGAGAATATTCATTCTACGTGAAAGTGAGATGAGGAAAAGGAAGGAGGAAAAGCCAAAAGTGTCAGAATCCGACGAATCTTTGAGGTAAGGGGTGATTTTATCCGATTGTTATGCCTTATGAGTTTTGATAATCAATAGGGTTGATTAACATGTTAGAAAGCCCAATTTAGGATTCTCTAGGTTTGTAGGATTTGACCCAAATTTACCCAATTGCATGAAATTAGAATGAATGGATGCTATAGGATTGTTGGGTGTGGTTGAACTGTGTTAAATTTCACTATGTTACTGTTGTTTGGATGATTTTTGTGATATTGGATGTGTTGATTCGTAAAGCAATGGTTGGGTTTTGAGTTGGGAAGAAGAATGCTATCAAATTAAGTAATTTCTGCCACAGAACGCGTGGGAACCGGTTCCCAGTATGGAGGAACCGAGTTCCCATAGTAAATTCCAGAGAGGGAACAATTTTGTGTCTCAGGAACCGGTTCCCAGTATGGAGGAACCGGGTTCCCTTTGTAAAACTCACTAAAATTGTCATTTTTGAACGTAGGAACCGGTTACTCCTGGGGAGGAACCGGGTTCCCAGTGCAAATTTTATACATGAAAATGATATTTTTTGCAGGAACCGGTTCCCTATATGGAGGAACCCGTTCCCACTGTTACTTTTTGAAAAATATTAAACTTTAAAAATTCATAACTTTCAAACCGTAAGTCTGTTTTAGTCGCCGTTTTGGACGTTGTTTCTTAAATTAAATACTCTATTTTATAAAATGAAGAAAATTATAATTAAAGGATTTTATTTTGAAAAGAGTCGTTTTTCCGATTTGTGAACAATGGGAGAAGGTGGATGAATGAGTATATGATTGTCCTGACAGGTTTAACGTGGAATGAAGCTTGTATGTTATTTTCCTGCTGTTTATTCATGATTGTATTGATATCATGTGTTGTTGTCGATGTTGTATATTCATGATGGTTGTTGATATCATGTGTTGTTGTTGATATTGTATATACCTGGTAGTTGTTGATCTCAGTTGTTGTTGTTGTATATACCAGTGATAGTCTTACTAATTGAAAGGTAAGCGTTTGGCATATTTATGCTTTGTGATGATTTATTTCATGATAGGTGATGATATCATGTTGTGGTTGATGATGGTTTATGATGTCTGATGTGGTCATATCCTGTGTTGAATGTTGCATGCTTTATGATGTGCATGCATATGCATTCTGGTGGAGTTAATTCCCATTGTGTGGAATTTGACTCGTATAGCCAATACCCTTACTCAGTTGATTAGTGGTGGTGAGGCTGGATTCGTGTCGGAATGATGTATGGGCGAATCGAGGATTAACGTTGTGTCCAAGTTGAAATAGAATAGTGTGTGAATTTAGTTCCTGTCAGTACCACATGCATAGAGTCTGCATCATTATTTGTTTGGATTATAACATGTTAGGATGGATTCGATGTTATAGTCATTGTTTTGTGTATGACGTATATTTGTAACTTGTGTATGAAGCAGATATGATTATGCTGAATAGGGTGGACTGATGTCTTATGATATTTTATTGCTTTTGATGAACTTATAATGCATTTTAATTGTGATGAAATCTCACCCTTACTTTGGTGATTTCAGATTGAAGTCTTAGCTGCTTAGGAGTTGGTGAGGATGGCTCTTGAGTTATGCATTTAGTTTACCTGTGTCTCAGTGTCATGCTCTGGTAGTTGTAACACTGGGGAACATTTGGTTGCGAGTTATATTTTAAAACTCTGTTGTTCTTTTGGTTAATTTTGGGAATAATTATTGATTGAATTTTATTCTGTTTTGATGATAGTTTTCATTGTGTAGAACATGTCTTCTGGTTTACTTATTTTAATGAAGTTCTTCAGTGAAGCATGGCAATTGTATGAGACTTTCTTTATAAATAAATTGTAATGCACTTGTTTTTACATGTTAGCTCTGAAATAATTATTAATATTTGCAGGGTATTTTAGAAGGGTGTTACAAGTCATGCCTACCGACTCTTCTGTCACTCCTAAAGTTATTAGAGTTCCACCAAAGACGCCCTCACTAAAAGATGCCAGAGCTGTAGTTAAAGAAGAAGGTTGTACCGTTTGGGGCCAGCTACCCACGTTTCCATTCAAATCTAACAACATTGGTTTAGGCTTCACTTCCAAAGGTAAGAAGATGATACGCCACAAACGTGTCGGCGGACCTCCACTCTACATCAACAAGAATGGAGTTCATGCTATAGAAGACGATGATGGTGACTTCGACATCAACAATTGGATCTTCCCAACTCTTGACAATGGACTCAACAATTGGACGGCTAAGGATGTTATGCCAATCTTCTTTAGACATGAGTAATTGTTTTTTCTGTTTTATGCTTTTATGCTCTATACTTTCGAACAATAAAACTTTAAGCCTAGTGCCTTGCCTAGGGCACCACGGCTCATTTGTGAGGGTTATTATTTGTCATTCACATATTTTCATTCAATAAATCATTGGAATTTTGCATTCAAATATTATGCTCTTTTTATTTCTTTTTATCACCTTTTCAAAAGCTATGTGTTCTTACACACACCCACATAATAAACTACAGATCCACATTCACTCCAGATCACGTCGATAACGACTCTATTATTGCTAAATATGATTTTGATAATCCGATCTACCAAGTGGAAGACGAAGGTGAGGAAGATTGTAAAGTGCCAGGAGAACTTTCCAGACTACTACAACAAGAGGAAGGGCTATACAGCCACACGAAGAACTAGCCGAGGTTGTGAATCTAGGTATCGATGAAGACAGAAAAGAAATCAAGATAGGAGCGGGTCTTGAGAACAGTGTTAAAGAAATATTGATCCAGATGCTGCGAGATTACATCGAGATTTTTGCTTGGTCCTACAAAGACATGATAGGTTTAGATATTGTGGTACACCGACTACCCATGAAGGAAGGTTTTCTCCCTATGAAGCAGAAGGTTCATCGTATGCGTCTAGAGATGTCTGAGAAAATTAAAGCCAAAGTTATGAAGCAATTCAATGTCGATTTCTTAGCCGTTACTTCTTATCCATAGTGGGCTACGAACGTGGTACCCGTACCTAAGAAGGATGGCAAGGTGTGCATGTGTGTGGACTACCGAGATCTGAATAAGGGGAGCCCGAAAGACAATTTTCCGCTTCCACATAGTGATTTCCTGGTTGACAACACTGCTCAGCCCAAGGTTTTCTCTTTCATGGATGGTTTCTCTGGTTATAATCAGATCAAGATGGCTCCAGAAGACATGGAAAAGACTACTTTTGTTACACATTGGGGAACTTTCTGTTACAACGTCATGCCGTCACGAGATAGAGGTCTACGTCGACAACATGATATCTCGATCATAAACCAAAGAATAACATCTTGATCATTTGCGTAAGCTATTTGATAGACTGAAGAAATACATATTGAGACTGAATCCGAACAAATGCACCTTTGAAGTCAGATCCGGCAAACTCCTGGGATTCGTTGTTAGTGGTAAAGGTATCAAATTTGACCCCGCTAAAGTTAAAGCAATTCAAGAAATGCCAGCTCCCCGTACCGAGAAAGAAGTCAGAGATTTCTTGGGATGACTGAATTACATTTCCAGCTTCATTGCACATCTAACTGCTACTTGTGAGCCAATATTCAAGTTATCGAAGAAAGATCAAGTAGTAAAATGGAACGACAATTTCCAAACAGCTTTTGATAAAATCAAGGAGTACCTACAAAAACCTCTTATCCTGATGCCACCAGTTAAGGGAATACCTCTGATCATGTACTTAACAATATTAGAGAATTCAATGGGGTATGTGTTGGGGCAAATGACGAGTCTGGTCGAAAAGAGTATGCAATATACTACCTTAGCAAAAAATTTTACCGACTATGAAACAAGATTCTCACAGCTCGAGAAAACTTGTAGCGCTTTGGCTTGGGCTGCTCGCCGACTAAGACAATATATATTGACTCACACTACTTTGTTAATCTCTAAGATGGATCCAATAAAATACATATTTGAGAAACTTGCTATCTACGGAAGAATAGAAAGATGGAAAATGATCTTGACCGAATACGACATCCAGTATACTACTCAGAAGGCAATCAAAGGAAGTGTAGTAGCAGATCATTTGTCTCATCAAGCTGTAGATGACTATCAGTCTATGCATTTCTAGTTCCCAGACGAGGATATTATGTTAGTCACAGATTGCGAAGAGTTTGGACCAGATGAAGGACCTAAGCCAGGATCCCGATGGACCATGGTCTTTGATGGAGTTTCTAACGCACTTGGCAATGGTATTGGCGCTGTGATTATATCTCCTAAGGGAGACCATACACCTTTCACCGCCAGATTATGTTTCGACTTCACCAACAATATGGCTGAATACGAAGCGTGCATTATGGGTATCAAAGCTGCTATTAACTTGAGGATCAAATTCTTGTAAGTATATGGAGACTTTGGTGATTAGTCAAGTTAAGGGCGAATGGGACACGAAGCATCTGAATCTCATTCCATATTGAGAACATGTGTTGAACCTGATCCTCTACTTTGAATAAATCACTTTCGAGCACATCCCACGAGAAGAGAATTAGTTGGCAGACGCGTTAGCTACCATGTCATCTATGTTAAAAGTCAGATGGAACAACGAAGCTCCTCAAATTATGATTGAAAGACTAGACGAACCAGCATACTATTGCGAACTTGATACCGAAGGAGTAGAGGAGAAACATTGGTTCAATGAAGTGAAGAGGTATCTCGAGACTCAAGAATACCCTGAATAGGCATCTGTCAATGATAAAAAGTTTCTAAGGAGGTTCGCCGCCAAGTTCTTTCTCAGTAACAACATCTTATACAAACGCAATCATGACTTGTCCTTACTCCGATGTGTAGATCAGAAGACAACCAAAAAAATTATGAAAGAGTTACATGAAGGCGCTTTTGGTACTCATTCTAGTGGATATATAATGGCTAAGAAGGTTCTTAGAGCAGGTTACTACTGGTCCACTATGGAAGCCGATTGCTATCGATATTCTCGATCTTGTCACAAATGCCAGATATACGCAGATAAGGTACATGTACCTCCAGTTCCAGTAAATGTTCTAATCGCTCCTTGGCCTTTTGCAATGTGGGGCATTGACATGATTGGACAAATCAAACCTACCGCTTCTAATGGACACTATTTCATCCTTGTAACTATCAATTACTTTACCAAGTGGGTAGAAGCAGCCTCGTTTGCATCTGTTACCAAGCATGTTGTGGCTTGTTTCATCAAATATAATCTCATCTACCGATACGGCGTCCCCAAAAGGATTATCACAGATAATGGTACTAATCTTAACAACAAGATGATCACTGAACTCTGCATGCAGTTCAAGATATAGCATCACAACTCTTCTCCATATCCGCCAAAGATGAATGACGCAGTGGAAGTCGCCAACAAGAATCTTAAGAAGCTCATATAGAAGATGATAGTGACATATAAAGATTGGCATGAGATGTTGACATTTGCTCTCCACGGTTATCGCACTTCAGTATGAACATCCATAGAGGCAACCCCATTCTCTCTCGTGTGCGGTATGGAAGCATTTCTACCTATCGAGGTTCAAATACCCTCACTAAGAGTATTGAAGGATGTAGATTTAGACGAAGACGAATGGGTACAAACTCGACTTGACCAGATAAACTTGATCGACGAAAAACGACTCACATCCATCTGCCATGGATAGATATATCAGAAATGCATGATCGAAGCCTTCAACAAAAAAGTCAAACACCGAGCGTACCAAACTGGAGATCTAGTAGTCAAGCGCATCATACTACCACAAGGTGGTCCTAGGGGCAAATAGACTCCCGCCTATGAGGGACCATTTATAGTCAAGACAGTATTTTCCGAAGGAGCCATGATACTGAGCACTATGGACGGAGAAGACTTCCCGCACCCTATAAATGTAGACATAGTCAAAAAATACTACACCTAAACGAGACCTGCTAGGTCGACTGGCCTAAGCAAAAATAAGGGCGTCCTGGCGAACCAAAAAGGTTTTGGCAACATTTAGGGACATATATATAAAAATGTACACCCGGCAAGTCGAAAACTTGCAAAGGCGGCTTGGGCAAAAAAGGGTATCCCGATAGACTGAAAAATCGAAAGGGCGGTCTAGGAAAAATTTAGGGATTCAAAGCGTATGATTATGTCTCGTCAAGATCATCTACTTACAGACTATACTACTATCAGCTTCAAATGGCGCATACCGGTTCAATCACCTTCTTCTGGCAGCAAGGAGATGAGATAGTAAAAAATATATGAGCAATAACATAGTTGAAACTCGACGAGATTGTTTCTACGTAGATTTTATTATTTTCTAAATTTTTCCAACAATTTCCTCTTACTAGGATATTTGTCTCTTTGTACAAAATTATCTGTTTATAGGCTTAATTTTTAATATTAATACAATTTCTCTTTTCTAGTTCCAAACTTTTACTTTTATCTGTTCGTTTGCATATAATCTTATGTGTGCTTTGAATTATTATATGCATCTGACAATAAATACATGATCACAAATACACAAAAAGCGAACAGAAACATCAGTTACTACAGGCTCTAGGAATTGAGATGACAACCCAAGTCACCAACACATCCCCGTAGAGACAGTTTTGCAGAAAAATTCCCACATAATAATCTCTACAAATCCCCGCAGAGCCATCGCTCCCTCGATAGAGACAGATTTCCCAACAAAATTACTACTCTATCATCTCCTTTCATTAATGTCCAACACTTATGTTCATCACGTTAGTCCCCGAGCAATGATTGTTTCAACTCATCACGTTAGTCCCCGAGCAGTGATCATATCAAACTCATCACGTTAATCCCCGAGCAGTGATCATATCAACTCATCACGTTAGTCCCCGAGCAGTGATTATATCAACTCATTACATTAGTCCCCGAGAAGTGACTGTCTCAACTTATCACATTATCCCCCAAGTTGTGGTCCTATCAACTCATCACGTTAGTCCCCGAGTAGTCATCATATAAAACTCATCACGTTAGTCCTT
This sequence comes from Vicia sativa, assembly GCA_021764765.1. NCBI lineage: Eukaryota > Viridiplantae > Streptophyta > Magnoliopsida > Fabales > Fabaceae > Vicia > Vicia sativa. The sequence goes on along the minus strand of CM038792.1, from coordinate 115,093,291 downwards.
AATCAGTGGTCATATCAACTCATCATATTAGTCTCCGAGTAGTGATCATCTACATTGTCACATCAGTCCCTGCATAGTGATTATCTATACCCTCAATTCATCACGTTAGTCCCTGATCAGTGATCATCTACATTGTCACGTCAGTCCCCACGCAGTGAACGTCAACTTTGTTACATTGGTCCCCGAGCAGTAATATATCATCAACTTATTATGTTAGTCTCCAAGCAGTAATAGGTTATTCAATATCACATCATTCCCCAACAAGGTTTGTACACAAGATGTTCGTCCCCAATTGAGTATCACCAGGATTATCATTCCCTAACAACATCAATATCCAGACCCGAAACTTGGTCAGATAGTGCATCAGAGGAATCTACATCTCTTTTATCCTCAGTCAGGATCCTCAATAGTTATCTCTCCACCCCCAAACAGAAATCAAAGATCCCCGATAGAATATTCCCATCTTCTTCAAGATGGATATGTTTTGAAATACCACGACATCTACAATCATATATTATTCATAAAAATTATAACATGTGCATATATCATCCACAAGCATTATTATATACTCACATGCATCATAACGTGCATAAAACAAATATCGTTCTCTCAAGATAAATTCTCAAACAGGTTAAGACTATTTGCAAGACAGAAGGTCAAAGATTAATGCCCGAAATAAGACGGGAAAACTATTTGAACGACCAAACGAGTTTACTAACAGACAACAGGATACATATTAATACCCTGAACAAGATGGGAAAACTTTCTACATCCCGACAAGTACTCATCTCAGATAAAGCCAAAACAAAGGTTTATTCTGACTCTCTTATATCATCAACTACTCCGGATGGCATCTTTAAGCCCATCTTCGACTACAAGTTAATATCTCTCCACCTGCGGAACGCGACATAACTGGTTAAAAATTAATGCATACTAGTGATCTCATTTAAAGATGAGCATGAAGTCTAATGTATGACTCACTCCCTAACATCAGCTTCTCCAAATGGCATCTATAATCCCATTCTGGTACATCGTCAACTGACGATCTCATTCAATACACCAGCGAGTACATCGTCAATTGATAATTAGTTGTATTGGACAAAAAGTCAACTATGGTCAACATATAGTCAAACTTCATCATTTTTGGTCAACATCAAGATTTTGAAGTCACATTCATCATTTCATCAAGGGTTGGTCATGATTCATCAAGAAAGTAAAAGAATTGATCAAAAGTCAAAGTTTCTAAATTAAGGTTTTTTGATCAAAAGTCAACAAAACTTTGACCAAGCATAGCTTTCATATACTTTATCAAAAAAATTCTACCAAAGCCCATTTTGAAGAGAATTCAATTATCTAAAACGTTGTGTCTCACAAAAATTCAAGACATTATAGGTCTTTCTAAAAGTCAACAAAAAGTCATATTTTTCCAAAGAAGTGTACATGAATATGGAAGCTTCAGATGACAAGGCTTGGTATTGGCAACTCTATTGTCCTGGGCTCGAGCCTCCCAGGGACCTTTTTTCCAATCCTTTTTATGACTTTCTCTCCTTTTCAATTTTCTAACCATTTTTCTTATTATTTTCTTAATTAATTAACTAATTAATCTTTAATTAACCATTAGCATAATTAGGTTAAATAATTAGTTAAAATTAGGATTAATTTTCAAATTAACTTTTTTTCTATTTGATTTAATTAATTTAATTAGTAATTAGGTTAATTAATTTACTTTAATTTCTTTTATTAATTAAAAACAATTAGAATTAGGGTTTTCCGATTCGCCCGATTTTTACATAATAATTAGATTAACTTAATCAGGACTTAATTAACCTCGATCTTTTTTCACTGACTTTTTTTCAAACTTCTCCCGACTTTATTTCTTATATTCTAATTATCTGTTTTGCGCATATTATTTTTACTGCTTCCAGGATGTATAAGTTTTCACGCACATTCTGTTTATCATTATGTATCTGCTCATGGGATGTAACAGATAATTAGGACGTTTACTTTCTGCGCTCCTATTATATAACTGCCCCAAAGCCTTGTAATAACTTAGGACTTTACTTTTCCGCACATTTACTTTCCACACCTTTATTTCTTGTAGATATATACACTGGTTAGATGTATGGCTAATAGGATTGTATGACAAGATCTAAAATCGATCGTACAATTACCTTAACTTCAAGATAAATATCTGAATCAAACACACTCTATCACACTTACACCTCCTTAGGGTATCCTCTTTTGTTTCCTTCCGGATAAAAAATGGTCTTGTCCCTCGAACATAGGGGTACCATTAGCAAAGTCGCTCAGTTAAATCATCACAAAGATCATAGTCCCTCAATGACCTTCGATGTTGCCTACGAACAAGTGACGATCGTCCCTTCAAATTGCTTAAGGTATCCTTACAATGTTGCCTTCAATGACCATACGATGACCCTACGCCTGTCCCTTCACATCCAACAGATAGATTTACCTACCAACTAATGGTATAGATAGCGCTATCCTAAAGGAGAAGGAAAATAACAAGAACGACCTTCTGAGTAGGTAATAAGACTTTTAATTTCTTGCTCCAATCCAATCAAAAATGCTTTTCACACCTCACACTCTCTTCAAAAATATTTTCAAACAAACACTTTGTATACATTCCAACGAGAATCATTACAAAGTTAAACATTTTTCAAACAAATATTTCTGAACACTTCGTATACATTCTTGAGGACTGATACAAGAATCATTACGAACTCAAAGCGAAATACTTTTCAAATACTTTCCAAATTACACACATTCAAACACAAAGCAAGTTTCAAAAAGTGAGCTAAAGAAATTAAGAGCCCATAGATAACTACAGATGGAAAGGGTGTTATACCTTCCCTTTTATAATTACCTCCCGTACTCATAATCGATAAAAGGTTTTTCCTGTTCTTTTCACCTTTACTTTATTGGATAAAAGAACGTCGGTGGCGACTCTTCCTATCCGCAACATTTGCGATAAAACGTAAAACAAAAAAGTCAGTTCTCCCATCGTGTTACAAAAGGCAAGCATTTTCCTAAAGAGTTTTGGGGTGAAGTTGTGTCGAATGCAACATATATTTTGAACAAATGTCCAACAAAGAATATATAAGGTATTAATCCATAAGAACGTTTATCTGACCTAAAACCTAGTTTGAGTTATCTGGAAGTGTTTGGAGTTATAGCACATAGACATGTTCCATATCAATTAATAAGAAAACTTGATGACAAATCAAGTCAAATGATCTTAGTAGGATATCATTCGATTGGAGGTTGCAAGTTGTTCGACCCTATGAACAAGCAAGTAATGATCATTAGGGACTTAATAATAAATGAGCTTAAGGAATGGAATTGGACAAAAAATGTCAAGAACAATTAAGTTAGAATATTTTGTGAAGAACTAACCATTGAAGTCGAAAGAGAAGAAGTTCGAAAAGAAAAAGTGTGAGGTGATGCAGGCCCAAGCATACCTCAAAGAACAAGACACAAACATGCATGGTTACATGATTGTGTGATTACATCAGATGATGTGGTAGATGATAAAGGTGAGCTGGTACGCTATGATTTTATGAAGATGTTGAACCATTCAACGCATTTAAGGCATTGAAGGATTAGAAGTGGGTGAAAGCAATGAATGAGGAATCTTGGTCACTTGTCGAATTACCTCAAGGCAAGAAGGAAATTTATGTCAAGTGGGTATACAAGGTAAAGTTTAATCATAAAGGAAAGGTAACTGGACACAAGGAAAGACTTATGACGAAAGCATTTCTTCAAAAAGAAAGAATCAACTTTGATGAAGTCTTTGCAATTGTGTCTAGAATCGAAACAAATAGGTTGGTTGTTGTTCTAGAAGAAATAAACAGTTGGCACATATGTCTGATGGACGTGAAATATGCACTCACAAATGGCCCCTTAGAAGAATAAGTTTATGTTGCACCACCAGTTGGGTTTGTGAAGCACGGCAAAGAGAGAAGGTGTCTAGGTTGCATAAAGTCTTACATGGACTTAAACAAGCCCCGAGAGCTTGGAATAAGAAGATTGACAGTTTCCTAGGGGAAGAGGAATTTGTGAAGTGCACAACTAAGCATGAAGTATATTTAAGAAGAAGTAACAAATAATTGCTTATACTATGTCTCTATGTCGATGACTTGTTGATAACGGGTAGATGCAAGAAAGAGATCAAAGACTTCAAAGGTTATATGAGCAAGGAATTTGAAATGTCTAATCTGGGAAACAATTCTTATTTCCTTGGAGTCGAATTCTACAAGATCAGTAAAGGATTGATGATGAATCAAATAAGATACGCAAGAGAAATTCTCAAGAGATTTGAGATGGAAGAAGGCAACTCGACTTCGACACCTGCTGAAACAAGGTTGCAATTGTCGAAAGATTCGGAAGAAGATGATGTCAACCCAACCCAATACATAAGACTTATTGGGTCCCTAAGATAAATTTGTCACGCAATTCCTGGCTTAGCATAATGTGTAGGTATGGTAAGTAGATTCATGTAGAAGCCAAAGGTATCACATATAACAGCAACAAAGAGGATACTAAGGTATCTCAAAGAAACTCTTACTACGGTATTTTATTTCCTACAGTCGATAAATAAAAAGAATCCAAGTTAGTGGGATACACTTATGGACTATGGAATTTTATTTCCTACAGTCAATAAAAGAAAGGAATATAAATTAGTGGAACACACTAAATCAAGTTGGTGTAGTGGTGCTGAGGATCGAAACTCCTCAATTGGCTATGTGTTTGTGCTAGGTGGTGCACCAATTGCTTAGGGTTCGAGAAAACAACCACAAATGGAATTATTTTCGTGTGAAGTAAAGTACATAATTGCTTCCCTTTGTGTATGTCAAACAACATGTGTGGTGAATCTGGTCGAAGAAATAACGGAGGAAGGATCATGGAGAAATTACCATGAAGATTGACAATATGCCAGCTATCAATTTGGCAAAGAACACGATAGCACAAGGTCGAATCAAGCACATCAAAATAAGGTTCCATTATCTCTGTGATCAGGTAGCAGAAGGGAAGATGAACTTGGAACACTACAGAACTGAGAATAGGATGAAGACATCATGACAAAGGGTGTACATGTCGAATTGTATAGAAGACTAAGAGCTATAATGAATATAGATAGATTAGACACAATGAATTAGGTGGTGTGTTGAGATTATAATTCCTTATGTTGAAAACAACATGTTGCTCGACACAAGGTGCGTCGAAAATAGTCTAGAGTATGTGTGTCTACTCAATCTGTCGTATTGTGTCAAAGTGTGTATGTCGAGTTGTATGTAACGAAGTTTTGAAGTAGTTTTATTGACACAAGATTTTGACTTAGGTCAAAATAGTTATCTCAGGGCTCTTATATTTTGGGTTTTTGGGTTAGGGAGCAAGAAAACTCAATTATAAATAGAGGGAGCAACCCTTATTTTTGTAACAAATCAGATTGAGTATTCACATAATTTGCAGTTGCAAGTGAATAAGATTTTCCACTAGTTGGCTCCCAAAAAAATAATGATCCAAATATTGCAACTTCTGTGAAGACATCTTACTTTGTGTAACTAGTGTGTTCAATGCTCCACATACATTGCTCCACATACATTACAGTTGCAAGTGAATAAGATTTTCCACTAGTTTTTCTCTTTAGAGAAACCACTCATAAAATAATGTCTCTACTGCTCTGGATAAAATAAATATCCTAATTGGAAATAATGCTCTAAAGATTAAGGATCTTGGTTATGATAATCTAGTCGTGAAGAATGAAGGAGAAAGGTAGGTGGTAAAGTATCTACCTTCAAAGAATAACAAGAGCTGAAGATGTTAAACAACATCTCTCAACACCGACAGAGACTTCAGAAAAAGTACAATGGAGGCAGGAATCATCAATTGAGATGCCACTATAATGGAAAATTGGGACATGTAAAACTCTCTTGTTACAAATTTTATGGCTATCCCTTACTTGTTACACAACATAGAAGAAAGTTGGACAAGGTTAAAGTCAGATCTAAGAAGGTTTCTAAGAATAATGTTTATGGACTCATAGTTCACACTCCTCCCAGAGTCTCTACAAGAGAAGATTGGTTTTTTGATAGTGGTTGTTCTAGACACATGAATTGTGTCACGAATATTTTTGCAAACATTAAACCACTTTCCTCTAGCTATGTTACTGTTGGAGATGGGTAAAAAGGTGAAATAAAGGGCTGTGGAAAGATGAACTCCACTAAGTTGCCAGATCTCAATAAGGTATTATTTGTTAATGGACTGAATGCTAATTTGATAAGCATTAGTCAATTGTGTTGCCATGGTCACCGAGTTAACTTTACTGCTTCTAAATGTCTGGTAATCTATGACAAGAATGAAGTGATCATGAAGGGAGTCAGATCAAAAGATAATTGTTACTTTTGGATTCCTTAAGTTACAAGTTGTTCTTCCACAATCGTGATGAGAAAGGAAGCTAAGATGAAGTTGTTGCAAAAAAAGCTTGACCAGTTACTCCTGGAGGATGTGAAGAAAATCCAACCAAAGGAATAAGACAAGTGTATATCCAAACTCTTTAAGAGAAAAACTGAAGTTAAAGTTAGGAAGGAAACTAAGATGTCTTCTCAAAAGTTACATCATCAGATTACTTCCAAACAGATGGAAACTTTTCACATGGAACTTATAGATCCTAAGAAGGTTGATAGTGTTGACAAGAAAAATATGCTAGTGTGATTGATAATGATATTTCAAGACCTTCTCAAATAAGCACTATCAACAAAAAATCTCATAACAATTTGTAGCAATTACATAGGGGAAGGAATGCAACAGATTCATTACCATTCCTTCAAGTTGCTATGGTGAAAGTTGTCAGAGAGTGGAACAGAAGATCTCTGAGTTCGACTGAGCTGAAGAAGATCTTTTCTAAGGTGATGACAAGTGAAGTAAGAAATGTCACTCCTACATCTTGTGACATAATCAAGGATTGCAAGAAGATTTTTAGTCGAGGAAATGAGTGGATGACTATCTGAGGACGATCATGTATGTTTTGTTCCAGGGCTAAAATATGCCTCTATTGCTATTGCTAATGGAAGATTGTGTGTGTGTGTGTGAAAGATGTCTTAACAAATTTTATGACATTAGTTTATCAAAGTTCATATTGATCTATTGCTTCTGTATAATTTTTTTCTTCTTTTCAAAAGGAAATTTTATCGACTGGGGACAAGGGAAGAAGGTAGAGCACTGATATGAAGAATACATTTTCTACAAGTGATTTATTATGGAGCAGTTTTGTCATCCTTGTTCTGTTTGAAATCCAATGGCAGGCTCATTATGAAATTTTCCATTGTCCAAGCTGGAGCTAGGACATCATCCCAACATTTTAAGACCCCATACAATGTTGCTTAAATTTGGGAGGTAGTCTGATCTCTCAATGTCTTTGGGGGTGTTAACACCTACAAAGCTCAAACGGGTGTCATGATGTGTGTTCAAAGAATGTGGTATATTGATCATCATGTGTGAGGCAAGAGTTGTTGAAGGGAATATGTGGAATCATAACACTAAATGTTGCGTGTAGGCTCTAGTGGATTGAATATCTAGTGCCACATGACTAAGCATTTCCTTGATTTGGTGAGGTTATATCAGATGTTGAAACATCTATGCAGTAAAGGTTTGGGAAGAGATAATGGTGCACTATTGACAATGAGGACTTTAATTTCTTGAAACTATTACATTGATTAGTTGTGTCGTTACAAACAAGGCTAGGTAGCACTCCTTGAAGGCTTATTACACTTTGCCTGTATTGCCCTCTATTGTTCTTCTCCTTTTGTTAGTCTTATTTTGGATTAAAAAAAAGGGAGAAAAGAGTAACTATTGTATGGGGAATAAGATAAGAGTAAGTGTTGTAATGTGTTGCTACTTCTTTTCTTGGGTGCAACAATTAAGGGGGAGCCATGTTTCTATTTTTCATGGTCTTGGTTCTATTTGCCTTGGAGGTCTAGAGTTTGCTTTTTGTGCTGGTAGGATGTTGTATAAGGTATTTGGTTTACCTCAGTTGTTTTCGTATTTTTCTTGTATCTCGTGATCTGAGTTTTTAAACATAGTTGTGCTATGTGTTATGAGTTTCCGGAATTAACGTTTGCTGTCCCCTAAGACTCTGGTTAAGAGATGATTTTGAGTTTGAGGGGGAGTATGTTGGTTGTTCTTGAAGATGTAGGGTGTATGACTAGTCTCTCTATCTCTATCCTAGGTGGACTGTGCAATTATGAAGATATCATTTTCTAAAGTGGAGTTTAAAGTTCAGCATTTAGCAAGGTTCTAAGTTCTGGACTGTGGTGAAGAGTTGTCAGACACGATGTCCTGACATATTGAGAATTTGATATTCTCGTGTGTATTGTGTTGAGTAGCTTCCACTAGATATTTCTTTGATATATGTGTGTGTTTAATTTATGTTCAAACACTGTAATTACTTATGTTATTGTGTTTGTGATTGACTGTGTGTTTTAGATGCTTCTCAAACCTGAGCTACTACTATTTTTGTGTGGAATATATACTAAGTTGTTTTTATCCAAAATAAACCAAAGGGAGAGATTGTTAATTATCTATTTTTTGTATTGGAATTATGTTTGGTAAAACAAACTTAGTTTAGACAGGTTGAATGAAGTTGTTCTATCAAATAGAGCAACATGTCGAATGCAATGTCCTATGAAGAATCATCTGACATCGTGTTTTCGTACAACTGGATTATTGGATACTTTAGTCTGTTTTAGGTGTAGAATATTTTGTGAATATTATGCAATCCTATGTGGCACACAGGTTGAAGATTGAAAAAGGTTCAAGCTGCTTTTAGGGAGAATTATTAGTTTCTCACACCAATCTTTTCTACTATTCTCTTAATGTAATTCTTATCTAACCACACCACTTTATATTTTATTTTTTCTTGAATTTTCTTGTTTTTATGTTATTTCAACGATAATGGGTCTAAACAAAAACAAAGTTTCAAGGGATTCCACATCCAACCCTCAAACCACACAAGATGCTCAAACATTTCCCAATGTCAAATTTCTCACTGAAGCCAATGCGAAGAAGTATCTCAAGTTGGTAGATTACTATATTGGGAGGGAAAGGGAATTCATGGGTGAAGATTTGCAAGGTTTTGAAAAGGTGGTAAAGATGTTTCAACAAAGACAATGAGTAAGGTTTAATAATTTGATTCAAGAAACAAGCAAATAGTTTTGTTTAGAATTTTATGCACATTTGGCCTAACTTGATTCCAAATTTTTTACGTCCTATGTGCGAGGTAAGTACATTTACTTTTTTGTTGATGCTATTAATTATCTTCTTAATCTCCAACCTCTTAAGTCATGTGTTTCTAGAAATAAGAGAAATGTACATCCTCGAATAAATGAAGTCATGGCTTAAGAGATGTTGTATGCTTTATGTAGACCTAGGGTATAATGTTAATTGAGCATGACCTTGCATTGTGACTTAAAACAAATGAATTTCACCCATTTGCTATATCTTGGGCATATTTATTTGTGCAGACTTTAAAAGTTGTGTCTAACCAATATCAATTTATTGTTAAGCGGTGTTTAGGAGTTTTAGCTCTTTTAAATCGTGAACCCATATATCTAGGTAATTTAATTTCCAGAAATATTAAATATATTGCTAACGTCGCTCAAAGATTTTGTGGACATTTATGTATTATTAATGAATTATGCAGGTTAGATAGTGTCATTACTTACTCGGACAACAAGATGATAACTTCTAAAGCGCCAATCAATGCATCAACCATTAGAAGGTTTCGACATCCAAGGAAGGCCAACAAGGTCAAGGAAATAATCAAGTAGAAAATGATGAAGAATTCTACCAGCCTCAGGAGAAGCAATATGGAGAACAAATGCAAAATAATCAACAAACATTTGAATTTAAAAGGAAGATGGAAGCTCATGCAAATTAAAAGGTGGGAAACAGAATTTTCACCCACCTTGTACGTTGAACCCCCATAATTTGCACCATTATTCAAAGACTTCTATAACCAGCAACAAGACCACATGCCTACCGAAAGCTTAAGAGCATGCTTTATAAGCTCCAAAGACATGGATAATTACTTTAGGAACCAAGACCTTGACCAAAAGAGAAGAATATAACATGTGAGAGTATAATGGGCTAGACAAAATAGAGACTTCAACAACATAATGAATGAAATGCAAGACCTTTTCACAATGATAACATGTGAAAAGGATCATGTAGCAAGTTTATAATCTTAGCAAGTTTTTATTTCATTTTATTTTTGTTTTATGCCTAACGAAGAGTAATAACTACCTATAATGCTCTTTCCAATTGTATCATTTATTTTATGCTTGTCCTTTAAACAAGTTTGATGTTGTTTGTTTCTTTTAGATTTATAAATTTGCAACTTTATCAATGAACAGATGAACCAAAAGAATCATCAAAATTAATTTTGATCATCGGGAAGGTTCCTTACAAATTGAAAGCAAAGGATGAAAAAGGAATTAGTAGACATTTAATCGATCTCTAGACACCTTAGCTAGTAAGATTTGAGCCAAATTTTTCCATTGTTTTCAATTTCTTTCATTGAGTGTACCATGCATTACTATTTTATCAGGTTTGAACTATTTATGAAAAAAATTATCTTGTTTGATTTACACATAAAAGTAGTTGTTTGTGATAATATATGAGTCTTTTTAAGCCAACATAGATTAACATGAATATCTTTTGCAAACAACTTTGAGCTTAGCCCTTTGTTTCAGTGACATATCCTTAATATTTATCCATTTGTCTTGAAAGATTAAATCCTTTCAACCTGTCTTTGGAGTTAGGTAGAATATTTAGTTTCCCTGTCTTTTGAAAAAGAATTAATTTCATATTGCTCTTGGAAGTGAACAAAAGTTTAAGTTTAGGGTTGGGGTACTAGAGATAATTGGTCAAAATTCAAAACAATTTTGAGAAAAATAAGAAGTTAAATCAACTTCTTCAAAAAAAGAAAGAAAATGAATAGTAAAGACCACAAAATTGCAAATCTCCCAGTACCATTGATCAGGAAAAGAGTTGGTGTGATAACAAAAGGAGAAATAGACACCTATCTCCAAAGGTTTAAGCATACTTTCCCAAAAATATCCTACCTGAACATAAGTCTAGTTATAATCGAAAAGTCCTTAAATAGTATGTATTGATTATTATGATGAATTTTGTTAGAACATGATCAAACTCAGTAAAAATGTTTTACATGATAGAGAGATTACCCTGTAAAATTGTGTGAGTTATAGTGAGATGGGAGACAGATTGAGTACTTGAAAAGGTTGAGGATAATTTTCTGAATTTTTTGGACTGAAGTTATGAACTAGATTGATGACCAGGTAACAAAAGAATTATTGAAATAGGTGATCAGTAAAAAGTAATTGAGCAGCATCGTGCACACGATAAATTCCATAACGTGTGAGATGAGTCCTTTTATGGGCTTTTCTAAAGCATTATGAACCAATTTGACACCTTTAAAAGGGGATTTCTGGGTCCCATAAGGGATTTTTGACAGCTTTATCTCTTAAAGGACTCCACCTTAAATTCATCCAGAGAACTCGCCCCTAAATTTTCTTGAGGGACCAGCCTATTGAGTATATCTTAAGGGACTCACTTGAATTTATCCAAGGACCCAAAAAATCTTTAAGATGACAATATACTTGATTTAAATTACTTCGTCCTTTCCAAAGCCTTGTGTTGAAAGGATTGTGGGTGAAAATTTTACTAGGTCTAAAAGAGGGATCAATCTACTATGGAACTATGAGGTGAATACTTTAGTGAATCTTGATGACCCAGGGGTCCTAAGCATTGAAGATTGCCCATTTGAGCGTAAACTTAACTGACCAGCATCCCCTATTATATAGAACACGTGGATCTTAAGATGGCTTGGTAGAAAACACCGAAGAAAATGGATAAAAGGAGGAAAACCACTTCTTCTACAATGGAAGAAATATGTGATCTTTTCCACTCCAATGTCTCATATATTAGGAATGAAAAAATAGTTTTCTATTTTGGAACCAAGCCCCATGTGATCTTCTAATAAAAGTCATGATCCTGTAATCGAGAATGAGAGCAAAATTTACACCTGAAATGGACATATAAGGTCTCTCGTAATTACCATGTGATCAGACTCTCTATAATTTCACTATACCCATAACACATTAAAATCCTTCAAGAATAGGGTCACCCTATTATTGTACTTTTAACTAGTATAAAAAAAGAACCAAATATTAGATACCTTGTTTAAAGATAAGCTTATTCAACTCTTAGATGGTCACAAGATCACGACTACATATGAAATCAACTGCAAAAGGTATTGCAGGCAACATAACTTCTACAACAAAATAAGGAATAACTATGTTGTTTTATGACAAATCACTCAAAATTCCTTAAAGGAAGGCTAGTTCAAGTTACTAGATAAAAGGTTAGAAAAGATGGTTGTGGATACCCATCTTTCAAGGCTCGAGACGAATGTGAGTGATAAGCATAAGATGAAGCAGCTATATCACCCATTGAGGAATAGTGCGCTGCTATAAATTTATTGAATTTTCTAACATTGAGGGTGTATGCCATATAGACGTTCAAATAGATAAGTAATCAATCTTACCCAAAATTGAGAATGTGTGTGCCTAAATAAAAAAATTACGGTTGTAAAAATAACCTTGGAGGATGGTTTAATTTCTTTGGATATATATATATATATTATAAAATAAAAAAAAATTTATTTGAAATACATTTTATTTTGTTTTGAGTTTTGATATTAACTTTTGTAAGTAATTTTTTTAAATAATAATAATTTTATTAATTAGTGTATCATTAGTTTAATTTATTACTTATTAAAATATTAATTTAATTTCAGTATGGTAAATATTGAATGCATTATGAAAACTATTTTGGATTATAAAAAAAAAAGCTATTTAATATATTATGAAAAACTAAATTATTTAATTAATAAATAGTTAAAATAATTAATAAAGTATTTACTAATAATTTATTTATCATTTTATTAAATAATTAATTAGTTAAATAGTTTACTTTAATAATTAGTAAATAAACTATTTTGTATTTTAACGATTAGCAAATAAACTATTTAATAAACTAAGTAAATAAATCAATTATTAGTAAATGATTAATAAATGATTTAGTAAATAGTTTATTAACTAGTTCATTTAGTAATTTAATAACTAATTCATCTAGGGCAATGCTATCCTGTGCCCCAGCACAAGTTAAGGAAGAATAAATGACTAGTAGTCCCACTTATTTTATTGTAATAATTAAATATTTTAACTAAAATATTAAATGCATATCTATTAAAATTAATATGACAAAAGTGCCCTGACATCTAATATTTCTACTAGATTTTTTATCTTCCAATTTTTTTCACCTAAACATACTTTATAAATGCATGTCTATTTTTATAGCAGGAAAAAGTTGATGTTATATGTATGCAAACCAGCAATTAATATTTTTCTTTTTATTTTGGATAATTTCTATAGAATTTTTTTTATTTGAATGATATATTTGAAACTGTAATTTATTTTGCTACATTATTGTATTTTTAAAGTATTTTAATTTTGTATTAAAAACCTTTTAGCATAACTCTCATTTGCAGCAATATATTATTGTAATTTTAAATAAATTAATTTCAAACTAATTAAAAATGAAAAGAAAAAAATAAAATAAAAATTACCCTAACGTATCTTTGATGATGGTTAACATTCTCATTTAATTTAGAATACAAAAAATTCTATATGTATCAAAGGGTAATTTAGTCTGTAATTTTTAACAAACATAAACTTTAATATTTTAATTACTATATTTAATTATTACATGTTTCAAAATAAAATAGATGAAATCAACTATTATTAATTACACTTTAACATGTGCCTTTGGGGCACAAGATAGCAAGACCCATTCATTTAATTAAAACTTATTTATTTTAGTTAAAGTATTAAATAATTATTAAATAATTAATTATTTTAAATATAAAATAATTAAGATATATTTAATAAATTAATTCTTATTTTAATAAACTAAAAATTTTAAATATTAAATAGTTAATGTATATTTAAAAGGCAATTTACTACTATTATTGTAAAAAAAAATTTACAATACTAAATATTTTAACTATTTAGTATCTCAAGTTCACAACTAATGAATATTTTAATTATTATATGTTAAATAATTATTTCATTATATTTCAACAAATTAGTATATTAATTAGTAAATTTTTCAATTTTTTAAAATAAATTATGTAACATCCCGATTTTTAATAGCTAATTATTAATTATTATTATTATATATTATATTATGTGATAACTAATTTAATTGAGTGTTTTAATTTAAATGTGAATTATTTGAATATTTGTGTTATTTAAATAACTGTGTTTTATGAGTAGAATAGAGGTTATTTAGTATTTGACCTATTTATGAGAATAGAAGTAATGAAGATGTGCTAAGTATTAAGCCCAATAAGACAATCCTAATTAGTAAAGGGTTAGAAGGAAATCATAATTAGAATTGTCATTTGGTGAAAGAAGAGAAAGAGAAAATAAGAGAAGAGAAGAGGAGAAAGAGGAAAAGTGAAGAGGAAACCATAGAAGAGGAATCTTCAAGAGGTAAGGGGGAGAATCCATGTTATTGTTTGATTGAATGTTGTGGGTAATGATTAGTAACATGTTAGGTTGTTCAATTTCAATTTCTAGAATCTTTGAATGTTAGGGTTTGAAAGGAAATTATATTTTTTCAACTTAGAATGATGACCTGTGACTAGAAACATGTTAGGATACCCTTTAATGATGTTATTTGGTTGATTGGAATGAGTTTTATGTGGTAATTTCGTAGGAGAAAGAAGTTGGTTCATAGCAGGAAAAGTGCAGTATCGCAGACCGCGCTTAGCGTGAGGAGAAGCCCGCTTAGCGCAAAATGTTCTGACTTTTGGGTTTGTTTGTTCAGGGAGGTGCGCTTAGCGCGATAGGCTGGGTTTAGCGTGACCTGGAATGAAAAATGTTATTTTTAGGATCTTTTGACATGAAATCTGATACGATTATATTTATTGTAGTATTTTCATGTATGTGATTAATTGATCCGATCGTGGTTGAATATGCTTTGGATTGGTTCGAATACTATTTCAATGTATGAATGATTACTTAAATATAGTGCGTGCTATTCTTGATTGAATGTTGTGAATAACATTGGTGGAATGATATGTCATAATGTTATTGGTTATATGTGATGATATGTATATGATATATGTAATGATTTTGTTGTTGGAATATGATGATGTGCAATTGATGGATAATTCACATGAGTTGAATGGTGATGATATGCTTGGATAATTGAGGTTTTGTGAATAATCTTAATTTGCATATGTTGTCTTGATAAGTTGTACATGCATACATTTGGCTCGATCCTTGTGTGGATAAGTAGCGGTGAAACGTTGAGTTTACAATTGACTCGATCCATGATGGATAAGTAGCGGTGAAATGTTGGGTTCACATTTGGCTCGATCCCATTGGGGATAAGAAGCTGAGGCTTTTGGTCTTGTCTAGATCGAAAGTGGCTTGGATTCTATGATAATGAATCAGAAGCGGGGTTAACTAAATGTTCCCAAGATCGGTACCACATGCATATTGAGTCACATTTCATTGTTGTCACATGAGTCATTATTGAATATGCGATGTGTGTAATGAAATTGTGATGTTTAATCGTATGGATAATTGAATCATTTGGATGGATGACATTTATCCTATGTGTAATAAATATGAGTATGTTATACTTGGAATGTTTGTATAATCATGTTATCTTGGAATATCACTTGAAGTGTGTAAAATCCGTGAATAGATCTTGTTTCTATATTATTTCCATTTATATACTTTTGGAGAATGATGTGAATTCTCACCCTTCTGTTATGATGTTGCCTCTACGTGGGTAACGTGCAGGTTCCTAGGATAGCGGTGCTTCGCACAAGACTAGTTGAAGGAGTTTACTTAGTTTATTCCTTACACTAGATAGTTGAGTCATTGCTCTGGTCATGTAACACGAAATTTTATCTGGATTTCTGCTTTGATGAGATTTGTTATGTATTCTCATCTATTTTGATTTGTATGAATGAGATACTATGTTGGTGTGGCCTTGGTGCCGATGCATGAATTCTAATGGATTGGTTGTATTATGGATTCATTACTTTTTCATCAAATGATTATAGTATGGGATGTAATCATTGATAGTATTTGTGAACATTAAATGATCCGCTGTGAAAATGCATGAATTGTTCTAAAGCACGAGATTCAAATATGTGTTATGATTATGACCAGTGTGCATATATGATTTTAATATTGAGAGAAATATCATGTGACGCCCTCTTGTTATGCATTCTATTTACTCTGATGGTGTAATATGTATATATATATATATATATATATATATATATATATATATATATATATATATATATATATATATATATAATATTTGAGGAATTAGAAGGGGGTGTTACAAACTACAGTTATTCAATATATACATTTTTATTGCAATTGATAAACCAAAAGTATTAGTTGTTTGTTGGTGGAGAATTTGTGCTATAAGCTAAATGAACATGGTTCTGTTCCACTTAGCCACAATTTTTAAATGTTATCATTTAATATCAATAGGACCAAAATCAAAAAAATGAAAAAAAACAAATTATGTGGAGTTAAAAAATATTTAAAAAATATATATTAAAAATAAAATAAAATAAATAAAATAAAAAAATAACAGAGACGAAAATACTATTTAAGTCTTTTAGAAAATATTGTGTTAAGAGGTCAAGTGGGGGAGGATCATCCGATCTGCTTAAGTGTTACAAGTGTGGTGTGGAAGGGCATCATGCTTCTGATTGTGGAAAGGAGGTTGAGAAAGATGTTGTAAAATGCTTTAGGTGTGGCAAGGCAGGTCACATAATTGTTGAGTGTAGATTTAGTGCGGATATGACTTGTTACAATTGTGGTGAACGATGTCATATTAGTACTAAGTGTGAGAAGCCAAGGAAGGAGCAAGCTAAGGGTAAAGTGTTTGCATTGTCTGGTTCTGAGACTAAGGTTAAGGATAGGCTTATCTGAGGTACGCGCTTTATTAACCTTTGATTGCTATCATTGATACTGGTGCAACATATTCTTTTATTTCTGCGGATTGTGTTAAGAGGTTGAATCTTGAATTATCTGATATGCAGGAAAATATGATTATTGATACTCCTGCTATGGGTTCTGTTTGTACTTCTGTTGCATGTCTGAATTGTCCATTGAGTATTTTTGGTAGAGATTTTCGGATGGATTTAGTTTGCCTCCCGTTAGATCAATTGGATGTGATTCTTGGTTTGAACTAGTTGGAATACAATCATGTTTTTATCAACTGCTTTGACAAGTCGGTTATGTTTCTTAATTCTGGTGTCGAGAATGATTTGATTTTGTCTGCTAAGCAAGTGGATGAATCTTTAAAAGATGGTGTTGTGTTGCTTGCTTTGTTGGCATCGTTGGATCTCGGTGAGAAACAAGCTATGGGTGAATTGCCAGTTGTTTATGATTTTCCTGAGGTATTTCTTGAAGATGTAATTGATTTTCCGCCAGAGCGTGAGGTTGAGTTTTCGATTGATTTAGTTCCTGGAACTAGTCCTGTTTCGATGGCTCCGCATCGGATGTTTGCTTCTGAGTTGAAGAGTCAACTTGAGGATTTTCTTGAAAAGAGGTTTATTCGTCCGAGTGTATCTCCGTGGGGTGTACCTCTTTTGTTAGTTAAGAAGAAGTAAGGTTATATGAGGTTGTGTGTTGATTATAGGAAACTGAACAAGGTGACTATTAAGAACAAGTATCCACTTCCGAGGAATGATGATTTGATGGATCAGTTGGTTGGTGCTTGTGTTTTCAGTAAGATTAATTTGAGGTCTGGTTATCATCAGATTCGTGTGAAAGGTGAGGATATTCAGAATAATGCTTTTAGGACAAGATATGGTCACTATGAGTATTCTGTAATGCCATTTGGTGTGACTAATACTCCTGGTGTGTTTATGGAATATATGAATAGGATTTTTCATGAGTATCTGCATCAATTTGTGGTTGTGTTCATTGATGATATTCTGATTTATTCCAAGAGTGAAGGAGATAATACTGAGCATTTGAGGATTATGTTATTTGTGTTGAAAGAGAAGAATTTGTATGCTAAGCTTTCTAAGTGTGAGTTTTGGTTGAAGGAAGTGAGTTTCCTTGGGCATGTGATTTCGAGTGGTGGTATTTCGGTGGATCCTTCTAAGGTTGAGGTTGTATATCAATGAGATGCTCCGAAATCTATTTATGAGATTAGAAGTTTTCTTGATTTGGCTAGTTATTATCGTAAGTTCATTGAAGGTTCTAAGTTGGTGTTACCGTTGACGCAGTTGACGAGGAAAGGTCAAGCTTTTGTTTGGAATTTGCAGTGTGAAGCTAATTTTCAAGAGCTTAAGAGAAGGTTAACGACCGCTCCTATTTTGATTTTGCCTAATCTGGTAGAACCATTTGTGGTGTATTGT
The DNA here is from genome assembly GCA_021764765.1 of Vicia sativa. Classification (NCBI taxonomy): domain Eukaryota; kingdom Viridiplantae; phylum Streptophyta; class Magnoliopsida; order Fabales; family Fabaceae; genus Vicia; species Vicia sativa. Next base: position 115,074,717 of record CM038792.1, on the reverse strand, counting down.
GATGCTTCTTTGATGGATTTAAGAGGTGCATTGATGCAGAATAGACAAGTGGTAGCTTATGCTTCGAGGCAACTTAAAGTTCATGAGAGGAATTATCCGACGCATGATTTAGAGTTGGCCGCAATTGTGTTTGTGTTGAAGATTTGGAGGCATTATTTGTTTGGTTAGAGATTTGAGGTGTATAGCGATCACAAGAGTTTGAAGTATCTGTTTGATCAGAAAGAATTGAATATGAGGCAAAGAATTTGGTTAGAATTCTTGAAGGATTATGATTTTGGTTTGAATTATCATCCGAGTAAAGTGAATGTTGTAGCTGATGCACTAATTAGGAAATCTTTGCATATGTCAATGTTGATGGTGCGAGAATTAGATTTACTTGAACAATTCAGAGATTTGAGTTTGATTTGTGAAGCGACGTCTTCGTGTGTTAAGCTTGGTATGTTAAAGCTTACTAGTGGTATTTTGGACGAGATTTGAGAAGGTCGGAAATCTGATTTGGTTTTGGTAGATAACTTGTTATTGATCAATCAAGGTCGAGGTGGTGATTTTCGGAGAATGGTATCATGAGGTGTCGTGATAGAGTTTGCATTCCTGATGTTGGTGATCTGAGAAAGATAATTATTGATGAAGGACATCGTAGTGGTATGAGTATTCATCCTGGTGCTATTAAAATGTACCCAGATTTGAGGAAGTTATTTTGGTGGTCAGGTATGAAGAAGGATGTTGCTGAGTTTGTGTATTCTTGTTTGATCTGTCAGAAGTCGAAGATTGAACATCAGAAACCGTCTGGTTTGTTGCAGCCATTATCCATTCATAAGTGGAAGTGGGATAGAATTTCGATGGATTTTTTTTCTGGATTTCCGAGGACTCTGAGTAGTCATGATTCTATTTGGGTTATTGTGGATAGTTTGACGAAATCTGCTCAATTTATTCCAATTTTGATGGCTTATCCTATGGAGAAGTTTGCTAAGTTGTATATCGAGAAAGTTGTGAGTTTGCATGGTGTTCCGTCGAGTATTGTTTCGGATAAAGATCTGAGGTTTACTTCGCATTTTTGGAAGGTTTGCAAAGTGCTTTGGGTACAAAGTTGCGTTTGAGTTTGGCCTATCATCCGCAAACTGATGGTCAGACTGAAAGGACGGTTCAATCATTGGAATATCTTTTGAGAGCTTGTATTCTAGAGCATGGAGGTGCTTGGGATAATTATTTGTCTTTAATTGAGTTTATCTATAACAATAGTTTTCATTCGAGTATTGGAATGGCTCCATTTGAAGCTTTATATGGAAGAAGGTGTAAGACGCCTTTGTGTTGGTATGAATCTGGTGAGAGTGTTGTGGTTGAACCTAAAATAGTTCAACATACTACAAATAAGATTAAGATGATTCGGGAAAAGAAGAAGATTGCCCAGAGTCTTCAAAAGAGTTATCATGATAAGAGGAGGAAATATCTTAGCTTTGAGAAAAGTGATCATGTGTTTTTTAGAGTTACTCCCGTGACTGGTGTTGGTAGAGCATTGAAGTCAAGGAAGTTGACTCCGTGTTATATTGGTCCTTATCAAATTGTTGAGAAGATTAGTGAATTAGCCTATCAAATTCATTTGCTTCCGTCACTTGCTACTCTTCATGACGTATTCCATGTATCTTAATTGAGAAAATATATGCCAGATATATCTCATGTTGTGCTGCTAGATGATGTGCAAGTTAGAGATAATTTGACGGTTGAGACTTTACCGATGCGTATTGAGGATCGAGAAGTTAAGAAACTTAGAGGGAAGGACTCGTATCCTGAGTTGTTCGCTTGAGGTAATTTTCGAGGGCGAAAACATTTTAAGTGGGGAGAGTCGTAACATCCCAATTTTAAATAGCTAATTATTAATTATTATTATTATATATTATATTATGTGATAATTAATTTAATTGGGTGTTTTAATTTAAATGTGAATTATTTGAATATGTGTGTTATTTAAATAATTGTGTTTTATGAGTAGAATAATGACTTTTTAGTATTGGGCCTATTTATGAGAATAAAAGTAATAAAGAGGTGTTAAGTATTAAGCCTAATAAGACAATCCTAGTTAGTAAAGGGTTAGAAGGAAATCATAATTAGAATTGTCATTTGGTGAAAGAAGAGAAAGAGGAAATAAGAGAAGAGAAGAGGAGAAAGAGGAAAAGTGAAGAGGAATCTTCAAGAGGTAAGGGGGAGAATCCATGTTATTGTTTGATTGAATGTTGTGGGTAATGATTAGTAACATGCTAGGTTGTTCAATTTCAATTTCTAGAATCTTTGAATGTTAGGGTTTGAAAGGAAATTATGTTTTTTCAACTTAGAATGATGACCCATGACTAGAAACATTTTAGGATACCCTTTAATGATGTTATTTGGTTGATTGGAATGAGTTTTATGTGGTAATTTCATAGGAGAAAGAAGCTGGTTCGTAGCAAGAAAAGTGCAGTATTGCAGACCGCGCTTAGCGTGAGGAGAAGCCCGCTTAGTGCGAAATGTTCTGACTTTTAGGTTTGTTTGTTCAGGGAGGTGCGCTTAGCGCGATAGGTCGGGCTTAGCGTGACCTAGAATGAAAAATGTTATTTTTAGGATCTTTTGACATGAAATCTGATATGATTATATTTATTGTAGTATTTTCATGTATGTGATTAATTGATTCGATCGTGGTTGAATATGCTTTGGATTGGTTCGAATACTATTTTAATGTATGAATGATTACTTGAATATAGTGCGTGCTATTCTTGATTGAATGTTGTGAATGACATTGGTGGAATGATATGTCATAATGTTATTGGTTATATGTGATGATATGTATATGATATATGTAATGATTTTGTTGTTGGAATATGATGATGTGCAATTGATGGATAATTCACATGAGTTGAATGATGATGATATGCTTGGATAATTGAGGTTTTGTGAATAATCTTAATTTGCATATGTTGTCTTGATGAGTTGTACATGCATACATTTGGCTCGATCCTTGTGTGGATAAGTAATGATGAATCGTTGGGTTCACAATTTTCTCGATTCATGATGGATAAGTAGAGGTGAAACGTTGGGTTCACATTTGACTCGATCACATTGGGGATAAGTAGCGGAGACTTTTGGTCTTGTCCGGATCAGAAGTGGCTTGGATTCTATGATAATGAATCGGAAGCGGGGTTAACGGAATATTCCCAAGATTGGTACCACATGCATATTGAGTCACATTTTATTGTTGTCACATCAGTCATTATTGAATATGCGGTGTGTGTAATGAAATTGTGATGTTTAATCGCACGGATAATTGAATCATTTGGATGGATGATATTTATCCTATGTGTAATAAATATGAATATGTTATACTTGGAATGTTTGTATAATCATGTTATCTTGGAATATCACTTGAAGTGTGTAGAAGCTGTAAATAGATCATGTTTCTATATTATTTCCATTTATATACTTTTGGAGAATGATGTGAATTCTCACCCTTCTGTTATGATGTTGCCTGTACGTGGATAACGTGCAGGTTATGAGGATAGCGGTGCTTCACACGATACTAGTTGAAATAGTTTACTTAGTTTATTTCTTACAATAGGTAGTTGAGTCATTGCTCTGGTCATGTAACACAGGATTTTATCTGGATTTCTACTTTGATGAGATTTGCTATGTATTCTCATCTATTTTGATTTGTATGAATGAGATACTATATTGATGTGGCCTTGGTGTTGATGCATGAATTCTAATGACTTGGTTGTATTATGGATTCATTACTTTTTCATCCAATGATTATAGTATGGGATGTAATCATTGATAGTTTATGTGAACATTAAATGATCCATTGTGAAAATGCATAAATTGTTCTAAAGCATGAGATTCAAATATGTGTTATGATTATGACCAGTGTGCATGTATGATTTTAATATTGAGAGAAATATCATGTGACATCCTCTTGTTATGCATTCTATTTACTCTTATGGTGTAATATATATAATATTTGGGAAATTACAAGGGGGTGTTACAAACTACAATTATTCAATATATACATTTTTATTGCAATTGATAAACCAAAAGTACTAGTTGTATGGTTGTGGAGAATTTGTGCTATAAGCTAAATGAACATGGTTCTGTTCCCCTTAGCCACAATTTTTTAAATGTTATCATTTAATATCAATAGGAACAAAATCAAAAAAATGAAAAAAACAAATAATGTGGAATTAAAAAATATTTTAAAAAATATATATTAAAAATAAAATAAAATAAATAAAATAAAAAAATAACATAGACGAAAATACTATTTAAGTCTTTTAGAAAATATTGGTATACGACATAAATGGATTAGTTACATGTTCAACGATTGATGGGTGAGATGTGTTTTTCTTAATAGAGGGTAGAATGGATTTTGGTGGTGGTGATGGTGATTTCGGGTGAGTTTAAATGAGAGAAACGAAAGGTTATATAGTTGAAAGCATAATCAGCTTCTTTATCTCTGTCTAAAACACAGATCCTCTACTCTCTCTAAATAGTTCATCTTTTTCACTTCCCCCCTAAATCCAAATCTTTGGATTTACGATGTAGCTTCTTGCTTCGGTGTTGCGATGCTTTTCAAGACGCTTCACCCTTCACCCTCTATAGATTGGCCCCAGTTTAGTTTCGTCGGCCGGTTCTTCAAAAATCCGTTGGGTTTGTCCTTCAGCTTGACCATGGCGGTGTTGTTGTTGGTTCCAGTTGTTGGATTTGGTTTCAATAACCTGTGAGGGTAGGCACACTCTATTTACGGTGGTGAAGGTTAGTTTCAGTGAATGGCACGATTCTTTTTTTGTCTTCATTTTTTTGGACTACTTTTATGGTTTGGTGGATGAAATTCTTTTTTGTTTCCTGGTTTGCTCTTCAGATCTGTTGAGATCCGTAGGATTCAAAAGCTTTGAAATTTGCATATGTTTTATTTCAATGATTTTGGAATAATTTTGGGCTAGAAATGGCCTCTTATTCGCTGTCTGTGAGTTGTGGGTTCGGGAAGCTGTTGACGGTCAGGTTCATTTGTCGTTCCTCAAGAGATGAGTTTGCTTGTCTTTGATTTATCTGATGTTTTGTGACTTGTACACACTTTTCTTTTGCATTCTAGTTTTGTTCTCCGCGTTGGGTTCACTGGTTTGTATTTCGTGTGTATATTCCTTAAGTATTTGATTTCTTTTATTATAGTTCCCTTTTAGGGTTGTTCTTGTGGTTGTTGTGTTCGGTTTATGTCCCACGACTTTTGTAGTCTTTTTTATTTTCTATATATATTTGTTTTATTAAAACTAATTTTTTTCTATATATTTGTTTTATTAAAAATAAAAAAAGGGAGAAACCTAAGTGAAAAAACTCACTACAATAATACCATTAAAATCAATAGAGAAGGGTTTATGAGGATATGACTAGTTCTTTTTAACCTTTTCCTTAACGGTTCAAGATACTATTTTTATTCTTTTTATTTTATTTCATATATAAAAAAATATACAACAACCTATATGTTTTAAATTGATGCTCTTTAATAGGTTGAAATCTAATAGGTTCATAATGTTTTCTCTTGGTTCTTTTCTCAATAATGGCTATCTTAAGGTATTCTTTAATAACTTATTATTTATCTAGCAAAGTTAGCACTTGAATATCTTCACATACACTTCCTTTTTCATGAGTTCAAGAAGATGATCCAACAACAATACTCTCCTTTAAGGGCATAATAGTTTGATTCTTGCTAATAATATTCATTTTAATGAAACTTTAAGTATTAATGAAATTTTCAGCTTTAATGAAACTTCATTGTCTTCGTATAGAATCCTAAGGTGTGATTCTCATTATAGTGTCTTTTACAAAAATAATAATATAGAAACCTATAGAAAAATGTATTATTATAGGGGTCTGAGGCCTTTCTATGTTCCACCTTCACTATAAACCAGATAATAAGATATTCAATTATCTCTTAATAATTAATTGCATGTGCAAATTATATTTAAAGGTGTGAACAATACATTAAGAGAAGGTTTGAATGAATTGTGTTGGAGTTAAAACTTTTTTGAATTTATTTAAAATAAATAAAATGTTTAATTAAAATACTTAAGTTATATAGATAATTAAGATATAAGACACTTAACATATTTAATTTAGTTCTTTTATTAGTGTGTGAAATATTTTTATTGAGGGAAAAAAGAGAGGATAAGGAAATAATGATTCTATTGTTATTGAATTGAATAGTTATAAATGATAATACATTAAGTAGACTAACAAATTCTAATTGGACTTTTGGGTTTAGGTTACACAACTTGGATTAGTACAAATATCTCAACATACCCTCTATAATTCAAGTTGTCAAACATACTCTAAAAATAATCAATCTGAATTACTTCTAATTTCTTTCTCAAATTCAAAAATCTATCAAAATTCAAAAAACATACCCTCTATAATTCATTGCCTAACTTTTCAAGTTCACCTCAATCTGCTGCAATTTACTCTCCTAAAAATTACTAATATGATCTTAATAAAAAAAGTTTTAAATTAATCAAAAAAATTGAATACTGAAATTCACCCCCCCTTTTGTGCTTGAAGTCACATGTCCAACATAAGCTCTCTTTCTCCCGCTAGTCTTGATTTTGTGTGGACTTTCCCTGTTGGTTGTGAGTTTTCCATCTCCGGAGGTTTTTCCTCCAACGTTGGTATGCCTTGACAATTGGTCTTCTAGTTTAATTTCTCAGGGCCAAAATTATTGTTTTACTTAGCTGCTGCTACTTGTTAGACGAAGACGTGCATGAGGGAGATGGTTTCCTTTTTCTATTCGAAGAAATAAACCTTTTTCCTTTATAGGCTTGGAGTTATTTTCTTCAGATAAGAGGCGCGCCTTTCTCCAATTTAGTTTATATACTTTAATTGGGATGACGACTTTGATCCCATATGTTAACCAAAAACTAGTCTTGCTGGTAGTTGAATATGGCAAGGTCTTAAATGCCCAGAGGACGTGTGGGAGTTCATCCACCTAGTTTACTTTTATTGTTGTCAATCTTCACTTTAACTCTCTCAAGACTGACCAATCTGCTATTTTAACATGCCCATTAGTTTGGGGGTATTCCACTGATGTAAAATGCTACTTTACTTTCAGATCTTCAAAGATATTCATGAAGTTCCTATATGTGAATTATATATGTGAATTGTGTTGTGTTGTGCTTCACGACGACTTGAAGGGTTTCGTATCGAGCTATGATGTTCATTTTGAAGAATTTAAATATATTGGTTGATGTAATCTTTGTAAATGCTTCTTATTTTACCCATTTTGTAAAGTAATCCACTATGATTATCAGGAACTTGATTTATTCTTGCACTATATGGAAAATGGCCAAAAATATCCATCACTTATTGCGAAAAAAATTCAAAGATGATATTAATACATGTATCTTATATGGGGTAGCTTTGTGGACATATACATGGCACTGACATATGTAAGACTTTTTAACATACTCTTTAGCATATTAGACCATAATTTGCAAATAGTATTAGACTTTGAGAACTTTCTTATCCAATGCTCATGCGCCTAGGTGTTGTCATGCTATCCCTTCATGAACCTCAACTAAAGTGTAGGCGGCTTCATCTTTTTCCATACATTTCAATATGGAGGTTGATAACCCTTTCATGTACAATGTCCATTTGATTAAGGAGTAAAAGCTGACCATTCTCTTCACGAGGGAAACATTGACTGAGTTAGTATGGAATAATCCATGTTCAATATAAGCCGCAATTGGTGTTATCCAAGATGGTCGCGTGTCATTGTTTATTGCCATCATCACAATTTTTGGACTCTCTATGTTTTGTATTATAAGAGTTTCTTGAATTAAGGAATGATTTACCTCAAAAAATTTAGTGTTGGCTAGTTTATTCAAGACGTCTGTGATGATGTTCTTCTTTTTTTAGGATCTTCCCTATCTCTGATTTTTTGAACTTCACCAACTTCTTTATTTCTAGGAATACATATTAACGCAACAATAACGCTTTAGTATGGGCTTTTCCTTTAGTTTGTGAGACTACTTGTTAGGATTATGTTCTTGCTTGATGCTTTTCGCCCCCATCTCAATGATCAGAGTAAGCCCGACAATAATTGCCTCAATCGACTTGATTGTTTATAGTAGGAAATTTAAAACAATTGTGCCTTCAAATCTTTCTTGGATTCATAAGAAACATCAAACTCAAACATCTCAATGGACCATTTCATATATTTCCTTTCTAGATATGGAAGATGAATAACTTACTTTAACAAATCGATCATGATAACCATGTCATGGGCTAAGAAAAATTGTGAAGAAGATATCCATCCTCTAACATATTTATTTTTTTGATTAATATAAATATTGATGAAGACTCTCTAAGAAGAACAGGCTTAAAAATTCACATGATGAATGCTTGTCAATCATGAAGCTTAAATTAAGATGTTTGATCATGATTAAGATTGATGCAAAGAATGGTGATCAAAGAAGAAATATTGATCGTCAGGTGTTGATATATGATGAAGCTAACCAAGTTAAGAATCAAATTAAAAGATCAAGTTTAAAAGTTTCATTTAATTCACGTTATAACACTTTATATGCTCAAAATAATCCATACATTGCCATTTCTAAAGTTTCTAAACCATCATGCATAAAAAATATTCAACCATTGCCATGAAAAAACTATTTTTTCACTTTAAACACAATGGTAATTGATTACATGAAACTGGTAACTGGTTGCAAGGTTTTCATGTTTCATATTTTTGAAACAATGTCATTTTTGTAAATTATGGCATCTAAAACTGCCATAATCACACTTTCAGAACTGTCGTAATTTTCTTTCTTTTGTGTAACTGTTACATGAAGGTTCTATTTGAAAACTGGAAGAGTGGTAAGCGGTTACACAAAAGACTAAATTGGTTATAGATTCATTATGTTTGAAAACTATGAATATTGAAAAATTATGGCAGTCAAAATCGTCGTTATAACACTTTCAGAACCACCATAATTATTTTATTTTTGAAACACTACTTAAATTTGTATTTTTTTAACATCTGGTATGTGGTATTCGACTACCACATTATGGTATTAGAATACCAAGTTGAAGAAGTGCATTATTTCATTTTCAGGATATTTCTAATACATTGCAATGCTTCATACTTTGATTCCAAACTCGTTCATATTTTCATAGAGGTATCATAGGAAGTATATAAGGATATATACTTATGGAATTTAAATAATCTCTTTAATACATATAATTTTATACAATTCAAATCTTTTTTTAAAGTGTTATTTTGTGTATAACTTTCATATCATTTAAAGAGTTTCATTCAAACATTCTGAGCAATTAGGTATAAGAGTTTGAATTGTGATCAAGAGAAAAAGAGGAATCATTTACTTGTAATAAATGCCAAAACAAGTTTATTCAAATTACTAAAAGTGTATTGTGACTTAATCATCAAGTTTGCTTGTGTAAAAGGTTTTTTTAATTGGGTTGATTCAAAGTAATCCATAGTGTATGGTGTTTTGTGAAAAAGGTTCGTTGAATTGGGTTAATTCAAAGTCCACTATATAGTTTGGTGTTTTTGTAAAAAATGTCCTTTGAATTGGGGTGGTTCAAATTCCACCATAATTTTTGGCGTGTTATGTGAAAAAGGTTCTTTTAATCGTGTTGATTCAAAGTCCACCATAAAATTTGGTGTTTTGTGAAAAATGTCATTTGAATTAGGGTGATTCATAGTCCACTATAGGTTTGTTGTATGCTTGTGCTTTAAAAGCATGTAAAGAAGTCTTGGTGGGAGACTTGTATAAGGATCTAACTTAGTGAAAATCCTTCAAGATTTGAGTAGAGTATATATATACCCTTGGTTGATAAGGGGAGCTAGTATAATTTCTTGTGTCCTTTATTTTTCAACATTTTAATTTTCTACATTTTATTATCCTAAGAACATAACATATATTTATAACTTCCGGAAAAATAACAAGTTAAGAATTCTTGTGCAAAAATGAGAAAAATCAGGAAACCTTAATCCATCCCCTCTTAGGTTGAATCTCATAATTACAATAATGTCATAGATTTCTGGGTGTTGTTACTAAAACTAATGTTGTTTTTTTTCTATATTTTGGTATTGCATATTCGTCCCGACCAGGGCTTTGAAGATGGAAAAAATTGGGCTTCATTGTCCACATGGATCACTTACTAGCATAACACTGAATTCCTCCTATAATACAACCAAATAAAGGTATATAGGTTCCCTACTGTAGGTCGAGATAACACAAAAGGAGTAGACATGACCATATTTAGGGACACGAGGGTCTGTGGACACTCAGGGGTCCACTAAAAAAGTACTTCTTTCTTCAATATCTGGTAAAAAGGTAGGGTGTGTTTTTTTCCCGAATTTAAATGAATCCATTTAAATTCGTCGACATACCATTCAACTTCATGACTTCCTTATTTGTTGTAGGGGCCGCCATCTGAACAAATATTTCACACTTGTCTAGATTCACTTGTCGGCTCTAACTTTGAAGGTTCACTTCTTTGGGTTGAGCCTCATATTGTATTGTCGAATTCTTTGAAAGACTTGAGCAAAGTGTTGGTTGTGTGTCTCTTCTTTGCTAGACTTGAAAATCATGTAATCCATATATACCTCCAATGTTTTACCAATTTCTTCCTTTAAAACCTTGTTCACCATCATTTGATATGTTGCTCATGTGTTTTTCAAACCAAAGGGCATTATGTTGTATTAATAGTTCATATATTTGGTCATGAAGGCAATTTTCCATATGCTTGTCTCGTACATGTGTGAAATTTCTGGCAGCAGATACTTGATGTCACAGAGAATGTTATGACACAGTATCTGACACTGCTTTGACAATTCACACGATAAATATAAGCGATAAATAACACAATAAGTTGTTCACCCGTTCGGTTCTAACAAACCTACGTGCGAGGCTACCAAGCCGGAGGAAATTCACTATTAGTAGTATCAATTCGAGTTAAACTCGCGTTTACAACTCCTCACTTAATCCCTACCCAATGACACTTCAACCTAAGTCCTACTTAGATCGAGTTCCAACTCACTCCCCTCAATCACCGCTGATATCAACCTATTGACTAATTGAATTGTGAAGACACACTTCAATAAAATATCTTGATCTTGCTTCAAGGCTTCAATCAAGAGACAAACACTCGTGCTTTAAAGCTTTGAGTGATAAACTACCCTTACAACAAATCCTAGTCCAATGCACTTATCAATTGATAGTTGCTTGGCTCACAAGAGAAACTAGAATTACCAATACCAATTACTAACCTTAACGTACACAAACAAAAGCCTTCAATGTCTTCAATGGAATCGAGGCGTGTGTAGAATAAGGTTGATTTCTTTATATAGAAGATCCTGAATCTTGATTTGGGCTTCCATAAAGATAGCTAGGGTTTACTTAATTCTCTCCTAAAAACATGGTTTGTTCAACAACCAATTTAGGTTTAATTAAGATTAACCTAGCAGCCACGTGAGCATGCTTTCTAATAACAAAAACATAAATAAAATGCTCAACAAACTTCGAAAAATCTCGGAAAAGCGATTCTGAGCAGAATGTCACACGAATGTCATAACATCATGACATCGTTTTCGAATTTCTGACTTTAGCTTCCGATTTGTACTTTTACCATCCTTGTCCAGGATTTATCTTCATCTCGAATGTCATGACATCCATCATGACATTGTTAAAGCCTAGTTTTACCAAAATTGATGCCAACTTAAAACACTAACAATGTGTATCGATTGTATATAGAGTATGCATCCATAAAGACAAGAGTTTAAACACAATGAGTGTGTATTATGGAATGGAATGGATACGAGTCTTTAGGAACACCTTGTTCAAATTGGTATAATTGATGTATATTCTCTATTTTCACGAGGCTTTCTTGACCAGGACAACATTAGATAGCCATTTAGTGTATTTCGCTTTGGAGATGAAGTTAACATTTAATAAACCTTTGACATTTTTCATTGTTTCCTCTGCCTTCTCTAGAGACTGTTGCCTTCTCATTTATGAAACATACCAAGCACCTAGATCAACAGTCAATTGGTGGCATGCCATACTAGGATCTATTCTCGACATCTTGTAAGGAGGGACTGTAAAAAGATTGGCATTAACTTTCAAACATACTATTAATTCTTCTTTTAACTTAGCAAGTATCCTGAATCCTATTCTTACTGATCTCATTTTTTTATCATCTAACTAGACATTCTCAAAGTATTTGTCCATAATTGGTCTTACGATCTTCGCTATAATTCCAATGGAGGTTGGTGATGTTTTCCACTCTACTGCCTTCTTTGGTCTTTCCTTCAGGTATGATGACATCATTAAATGACTCCCCCTTTGGCACATTTTTGGCTAAAACAACTAGACCTATCAGAGTACAAATCCAGCAGAAGACTATTACCTAGTTCTGAGTTTCCCTAAGCTTTCCTAAGCTTTAAGTACCTAGAACTAAGAGAAGATAAATTCTACCCATACAAGAATCCCACAATTTCCCACAATTGCCCCACATTGCCCCACATACACTTTCCCAACCATTAAATTTCAGGCCATACAATTCCCCCATACAATTTCCCAAACATTAATACTTCCCACAGTATTTCTTCTCCCCCTTTTTAGCCATAAAGGGCCAAAGGCAAAACACTTCAAGCTCCCAGGCTGTTTAAAAGTGTCAACAACAAGAGAAATATACCAAAGTAATTTAGTACCCGAAGTATAACAGGATACATCACGGTCGGGACAATGTTTACAGTCATCCAAAAGGAAGAACAAATGGACACAAAAGCAGACTACAAATAACGAAGGAAATAGGCGAATACAAAACAAATAAAGAAAGCAACACAACAACTTAATTAGTTGCTCTCCTCTTTGAAGAGGCATCTTCTTTGTCGACATCGGCATCATCGCCTTATCGGAAGCTTGTTCGGGCTTTGCGTGTTCGGAGCTTTCCTTTTCTTGACCATTGGTGTCCTTTTGCATTTTGAACAACCAAAAATTTTGCTCTATACTTCTTTGAGGAAGTTCGATTCGGTTATTTGCTCAACTTGAGAACCGTGAATACCTCCTTTGCTTTGGAAATCGGAAGAATCGGGGTTCACATGAGTTGCACGACGTGATCATCGATGTCATGACATTCTTTGTGACATCTGGATCATCCGCTAAACTAGGGCTAGCAGGTCTTTGATTAAGGGCCGAAATTCCGGGAGCAGTGATGTTCATCTAGGATTACGGTGACTATCCTAGCAATGGCTTTCTACATACTTGGTACCTTCCTATTTCTTATCTCGGGAGCAAGAGGCGTAGTCTTACCAGTGACGATGAACCTTGATCCTTCATGCATCTTGATTGGGAATCGGTTGCCATTGAGCGAGGGAGACCTTCAGGTTCAATATCCATGGCTTCAAATGCCTAATCTCGACCATGGTGGGAGATGAGCAGTCGAGAATCGAGGAGGATGAGGAAGACATATTTCTCGGGAAAGGTTGAGAATCGAGACCAAGAGTGACAGAGCGATTGAGAGTATCATTGGATGGAGAAGATATGATACTTTCAAATGAAAATGCTATTATATGGAGGAGTCTTTTCACATTCTTGAACCCTATAAAAATAGGAGGCAAATAATCAATGACCCACTTATAATTAATAAATGGTCTCTTCCTTTCTTGGAGGCAATCTTAATTGCTACAATTCCTCATCTTGACAAATGCCAGTTTGCTCCTTAAGTTTTCAAATTGACTAGCATCAAGAGCCTTGGTAAAATGTCATTGAAGTTACGTGACTACATGATCCAATTTAATCACCTTCTCCTCCACAAGTTCTCGATGAAGTGATGTCGATGTCTATGTGCTTAGTCTCTTGTGTTGTATAGGATTCTTTGATATATTAATAGCTTTTCAGTTGTCACGGTACAATGTCATGACATCATGTGACATTGTACTCGAAAGATATGCTTCATCCGGACCATTTGAGAACAAGCTACCGGTGCTATGTATTCTTGATGGATAGACACACAGTTTGCTTCTTGCTAAACCAAGAAACAAGATTGTTTCCCAAGAAGAAGCATCCTCCGGAGGTACTTTTCTGTCATCAGACTCCAGATCGGCATCACGGTATCCGACGAATTGGTTCACATCCATGGGAATATAGGATACCATAATTGCAAGTTCCACACACATATTTGATTCTTTTCACTTGGTTAATGTGACTTACTTTAGGCTCGACGATATCTTGCACATACCCATTGCATAAGCAATGTTCTGTGTTAGGTACAACAAGCTCCTATCATGTATAAACTTTGATCAACCTTTTCTCCACTTGCATCCTTGGTCAACTTCAAATGTGTAGGGAGAGTCCTTTTATGGTGGCATTCTCCATTCCAAACTTCTTGACAATATTCCTTGCATACTTGCTTTGTGAAAGAAATGTTGAATCTTCCATGTGTGACTTGCAACCCAAGGAAGTAAGTTAACTCTCCCATGAGACTCATTTCAAACTCGCTTGCATTTGATTGGCAAATTGTTTCACCATTGTCTCGACATTCCTCCAAATACTATGTCATCAACATAGATTTGAGCCACCATAACCTTTCCACCTTCATTCTTGACAAAGAGAGTTTTATCCAATCCTCCTTTCTGTATCCTTTGTGCAAGAAACTTGGTCGACCTTTCATACAGCCCTAGGGGCTTGTTTTAGACCATATAGGGCTTTCCTTAATCAGACATGTTTAGGAAAACTTGAATCCACAAATCCTTAAGTTCTACATATACTTCCTCATTTAAGTAGCCATTTAGGAAGGCACTTTTCACATCCATCGAAATAATTTGAATTTGAATGCAACTCTAGTAGAAGCACGATTGATTCGGAGCCACGGTGCAAAGGTCTCATCAAAGTCAATTCCCTCCACTTGAGTGTAACCACGAGCAACAAGTCTTGCTTTATTCGGTGTGGTCCCGCATCGGACTTGTTTTTGTAGATCCACTTAGTGCCAATGATGTTGGTTCCTTCGGTCTAGGAACTAATTCCCATACTTCATGTTGCTTGAATGGTTCAATTCCTCTTGCATTGCTCAATCAAAATTCAACACATAGAGCTTCTTTGACACTCTTTGGCTCTATTTTGACACGAAGCGAGTTTGAAGCAGTTCTCTGGATCTTGTAACAACACCTTTGGTTGGGTCTCCAATGATGAGATCCTTTGGATGATCTTTCGAATCTGATTGAGGGATCTTTGTTTGCTTCCTCGTGTTGATTTAGGTGAAGTAGGAGTAGGAACATTTTCCTTATCGGATACTTGAGGTGATGTCTCAAACCATGTCTCAACATCATATGGGACATTGTGCTCGATAATGATCATCAACAATGACATTAATAGACTCCATCATAACTGGGTTACGGAGTTGAATACCTATATGCTCTTGTTTGTGGAGTATCCGAAAGATGCCTTCATCACTCTTAGAATCCATTTTCTCCTTTGATCACGATCCGTCGAATATAGCATTTGCTCCCAAACACATGAAAGTATTTCACAGTTGGTTTTCTTCCTTTCCATAGCTCATACGGTGGAGCAGTTCCCTTTCTTAAGGTAACCTGTTGTGAACATAAGTTGTATTCATAGCTTGACCAAAATGAATAGGAAGTTTCTTAGCATGAATCATTGCTCTGATTCTGTATAGTCCTATTCTTTCTTTCCACACCCCATTTTGTTGTGGTGTTATAGGAGAAGAGAACTCATGGTTGATCCTTCGAGGCGAATTCATCAAACTTGCTATTCTCAAATTCTTTTCCATGGTCACTTCTTATTCGACAATCGACTTTCCTCTCTCTCAAGTCTTTTGCCTGACTCCTTAAAGACATCAAACACTTGATTTTTCTTTGATGAAGTTTATCCGGTAATCTGGAGAAGTCATCCACAACAACATAGGCATATCTTTTTCCACCAAGGCTTTCAACTGCATAGGCCCCATCAAGTCCATGTGTGCTGACTTTAGATGTGGTCGATGTCTAGACATGGGTGTGACATTACGGTTTGCTTTCCAACGGAACTCACCACACCCTTCCTTCATCAATGTGAAGTCTTGGTATCCCTCGGACCTCCATTGAGATGATCTTTTCATTCCTCGAGATGTAGATGTCCTAGTTTTTGGTGCCACAACTTGACCTCATTTTCATCTTTGTCATGGAACATACGGATGAGAGGATGGTGTTCTCGATTCCACATGTATAGTTGTCTTTGATGATTCCTCTCATAACTACTTCTTGTTGATCATTGATTACAAGACATTCGGATCTAGTGAAGTTAACTTTGAATCCCATATCACATAGGCGACTTATGCTTATGAGGTTAGCGATCGAGCCTTTACCTGACTCCACTTAGATTTGGAACTCAGGCGGTCTAAGTTTCCAACACCTTTGATTTCTCCTTTAGCTCCATCTCCAAAGGTAACAAAGTGGTGGAATGAGGTTTGATTATTAAGAGGTTTTTATTCGGTCGTATGCTTAGAACACCCAGTCAAAGTACCAATCTTCCTTGGCGGACACTCTAAGAAGTGTGAGCAATCATTGCTTGATCCTCTTCTTCCACTTTTGAGTGTATGGTACTTTGATGTTTTTAGGATTAACATAGGGAGTCGATTAGGGTATCCATAGCCTATAATGGAAGGGTTTTATGTGTCCAAACCTTCCACAATGATGACATCTCCATCTTTGAAACTTCTTCTTCATGTTTCTCGATCCGATGTTGATTCCAATGTTGTGACATCGCCTTGACTTTGATTTCCTAGGCCTCTTCTTTTCTTGTCACTACGGGTTCCTTTGCATACATATCCTAGACCATGCTTGTTTCCGATTTTGCCCAAGTGAAGAATTTCTTCAATTTTTTGTTCGGTCGACATTTTGTGATTTAGTCATCGATCAAGCTTGGAATTTAACACGTAATTTCGTTGAGATGTCCTATAGTGTTTGTATTCTCCTTCTTTTCGACTTGACTTCACATTTTGCCTCCAACTTCTCAATCGTTTTTTTTTCATTCGGTGACATACTTCACCGATACGGTTTCTTGTAAGTATCGAAGTTCTTCAAAGGTCACTTCCTCATCACTAGAGTTATTATCGAATTACAACTTCCGGAAGATGCGGTGACAAGATTAGCGCTTCTTCCTCAGTTCACTTCGAATCGGACCAAGTATGACCATTCCTTTCTTTTGTTTCTTAAGAAAGGTGGGACATTCGACTTTAATGTGTCCATATCCTTCACATTCATGACATTGGACTCCTGCTTTGACTTCCTTTTCTTGACCGGATCTTCGGAGTCATAAGATCTGTTGATGTCGATGAAATGTCCTTGACATTTGACCTTGACTTTGGATCAATCCTCTTGATGAGTTTGTTGATCTTCCAAGCATAGCTATAGCTTGGATATCTTCTCCTCATCTTCCACCTTGCATCCTTCTTGATTATTGGATACAAGTGCTATGCTTTTGTTCTTCGTCAGCGGTTTCACCGATTCCCATCTCAAAAGTCATAAGAGATCCAATAAGCTCTTCAACTTTCGGTTCTTGATGTCTGTGCCTCCTCTATTGTTACTTTCATTGCAAATCTTTTAGGCAAGGATCGAGAATTTTCCTCACTAGCTTCTCCTCGACATCTTTTCACCAAGAGCTCCCGAGGCATTGGCAATCTCCAAAACATTCATGTGAAACTCATGAATAGTCTCATCTTCCTTCATCTTCAAATTCTCAAATTTGGTAGTGAGCATGAAGTCTTGACATCTTCACCTTGGATGTTCCTCATGAGTGGTTTTGAGGGTGTCCCAAACATCCTTGGCGGTTCACATTGATGAACCAATCGAAGATGTTTACATCAATACCATTAAATAAAGCATTTTGCTTTAGAATTCCCCTGCAAGCTCCTCTTCCTCTTTGCTCCATTCTTCCTCGGGTTTCAAGACAGTAGTCCCATCTTTCTCAACCTTGGTTGGATGTTTCCATCCTTTATCGCCTCTCCAAGCCTTGATATCCAGATCTTAAGAAGGCAACCATACGAGGCTTCGGTACTCATAATTAGACCCATCCAAAATAGGTGGTCTACCTCCAAATCCGCTTCTTTATCCATTATGCGAAACTATTATCCCTAGATCTCACCGAAATAGCAAGCGGGTGCCCGCTCGATGCCAATTGAAATTTGCGGATACTTGATGTCACGAGAGAATGTTATGACACGATGTCGACCTTGCTGACAATTCACATAAATATAAGCGATAAATAACACAATAAGTTGTTCACCAGTTCGGTTCTAACAAACCTACGTGGAGGCTACCAAGCCGGGAGGAAATTCACTATTAGTAGTATCAATTCGAGTTAAACTCGCCCTTACAACTCCTCACTTAATCCCAATGACACAACCTAAGTCCTACTTAGATCTGAGTTCCAACTCACTCCCCCTCAATCACCGCAGTGATATCAACCTATTGACTAATTGAATTGTGAAGACACACTTCAATAAAATATCTTGATCTTGCTTCAAGGCTTCAATCAAGAGACAAACACTCGTGCTTTAAAGCTTTGAGTGATAAACTACCCTTACAACAAATCCTAGTCCAATGCACTTATCAATTGATAGTTGCTTGGCTCACAAGAGAAACTAGAATTACACAATACCAATGTTACTAACCTTAACGTACACAAACAAAAGCCTTCAATGTCTTCAATGGAATCGAGGCGTGGTGTAGAATAAGGGTTGATTTCTTTATATAGAAGCGATCCAATCTTGATTTTGGGCTTCCATAAAGATAGCTAGGGTTTACTTAATTTCTCCTAAAAACATGGTTTGTTCAACAACCAATTTAGGTTTAATTAAGATTAACCTAGCAGCCACGTGAGCATGCTTTCTAATAAGAAAAACATAAATAAAATGCTCAACAAACTTCCGAAAATCTCGGGAAAAAGCGATTCGAGAATAGAATGTCACACGAATGTCATAACATCCGTCATGACATCGTCATTTCTGCGAATTTCACTGACTTTAGCTTCGATTGTGTACTTTTACCATCCTTGTCCAGTAGGATTTATCTTCAATCTCTGAATGTCATGACATCCATCATGACATTGTTAAAGCCTAGTTTTACCAAAATTGATGCCAACTTAAAACACTAACAATGTGTATCTGATTGTATATAGAGTATGCATCCATAAAAGACAAGAGTTTAAACACAACTGAGTGTGTATTATGGAATGGAATGGATACGAGTCTTTAGGGAACACCTTGTTCAAATTGGTATAATTGATGTATATTCTCTATTTTCACGAGGCTTTCTTGACCAGGACAACATTAGATAGCCATTTAGTGTATTTCGCTTTGGAGATGAAGTTAACATTTAATAAACCTTTGACATTTTTCATTGTTTCCTCTGCCTTCTCTAGAGACTGTTGCCTTCTCATTTATGAAACATACCAAGCACCTAGATCAACAGTCAATTGGTGGCATGCCATACTAGGATCTATTCTCGACATCTTGTAAGGAGGGACTGTAAAAAGATTGGCATTAACTTTCAAACATACTATTAATTCTTCTTTTAACTTAGCAAGTATCCTGAATCCTATTCTTACTGATCTCATTTTTTTATCATCTAACTAGACATTCTCAAAGTATTTGTCCATAATTGGTCTTACGATCTTCGCTATAATTCCAATGGAGGTTGGTGATGTTTTCCACTCTACTGCCTTCTTTGGTCTTTCCTTCAGGTATGATGACATCATTAAATGACTCTTCATTATTACTTCATGTATTTAGCAAGCTCAACAAAGGTCGACTTTGACTACGAAGAACTAAAAAAAAATCATCATAGTACTTCAACTTTAGGTGCACGAGAGAAGCCAATACATCCAGGGGCGCCATGAATGGTCGACCGAAGATGCCATTATAGACTCTTTCACATGGAATCACAAAGAAACAAACATCCTCTATTCTATTATTGCTTCATTCTCCTAGGGAGACTAGCAAATACACTTATCCACAAGGAAGAGTAGAAGAATCCTTAAACGCTATGAGGCTATACCATTCGCATGATCTTGGGTCTTATTTCCTCAAGCCCAGTTTAATGAGAATTCTGAAGTAGATCAGATTGCAGGAACTTCCATCATCTATAAGGATCATTGAGATATAATGATAAGGATGGTATCAATAATGATGAGTGAGAGAGTAACATTTAGAATCCTGTCTACCTTATCATGATATTGGAAACCCAAAATTGACCTATTTTCACCCCACTTCTTTCCTAGAGAGGTATACTCACTACATCCTAATGAAAGAGTCTCTGTTTGTCTGAACGGATCTTTCTTAATCATGTTTATGGTGAAATTCAACGAAGAATTCAATTTGGAGGATTTGGAAAGATCTTCTATTAGGGAAATTATGGTCACTTCCATCTTAGCCTACCAATCGAGTAGGTTGAGATCTGAATCATAACAGATCTAATTTAATCGGGAAAGATTTGATTGAATAAGAAATTTGATTGTGAATGGTGGGAGGGGAGGTTGAATGGTGTTGGAGTTTAAAATGCATTTTTAATCTGTTTAAAATAAATTGGATGTTTAGTAAAAATGTTGATGGTTTGAGATAAGAAAGAGAAACAAAACAATATTTATCCTGGTTTGCTACATTATCACGTGTTATGTCTAATCCACTCACACTTGAGAAAACAATATTTGTTTGTATGATAGTTCAACTTCAGATAGACCATGGATGATGTTGAGCCTAACACTATCAAGATGGGGCGTCCTATAATGCAATTGTACATGGACTTACCATCAATAACTATCAATTAATATTTAATTGTTTTTCTAACTTTCATCCTTTCAAAAGTTACCAACAATTTGATGTAACTCTAAGCTTTGAGTGCATCCATTGTAGGGTATTAAGTCACTGGGAATTAACTATTATGACATTAAAATACTTTGTATACATGAACTTGCAAGAACTTTAAGCAAGGTGGAAATGTCACGAGTTGACAATTGGTTCAAAAAATAAGGTGGAAACGGTGAGAACTCCTACTATATATGACATCAAATAATTCCCAAGATTCGAGTGATATAAACAATATGAACCTTGATGTTGATTGTTGCCTGTTGATCTTGGTGATGAAAAGGAAGATTTACCCGCAAATACTCTAATAATCAACTAACAAAAATCCACGAATGTGAGATTTAATATTTAAAATAATATGTACTTGAGCGAATTTATAATAGAATTCTAGAATTTAGCTACCTTAAAATCTTAAAGATATATCTTAAATGAAAAATATTAGATAATTCAATTAACCTCAGCTATTTAAATATGTCTAGGCTTTATTGAGTATGTTAAATTCTTTAGTGTATTTTTAGAATATGCATCTGTCGAATGACGAGACCTAGATAACATTGTCTCATTGAATTAAGCTTTGGTTAAATCCAAAACAAAACAAAAAGTCATTTGTCATACATGTAATTAATTTATTTTAGATGATTATATAAAAATAAATCTAATTTAGTTTAATGCAACTTAATTTGATTGAATACTTAAATATCCGTTATTAATTTTTTTTTAAAATATAAATATTATAAAAACGCATTAAAATTATAGTTTTTTTTAATGAAAATGTGAATACAATTACAAATAAAACACATGTTCATTTTTCTTTTTAAGAAAAACAACACATAAAACAGAAAAAAAATAATCACATGTCCAATCAAAAGAAGAAAGAAAAACAACATGGAGTAGTAGGAAATGGTTATAGATTTTCCAATGAGGAAATCTATCCACTTTTTTTATTGGACGGTTTGTTCTTTATAGCTTTTCATTACACGGAAGTTGGTCTAATCATTACAATTCAACAAAGTTCTTCAAACAACACTCCACTTGGCGGCGGCGGCGGCTCGGCTTGGCCAAGTCAACTTCTTACACGGTCCACACGCCAACCTCAGATAAAAAAAAAAGCACTTAAATAATTAAGTTAATTAAATTCAGAGAACATGAAGTGACAAAAAATCACTTTTTTAATAATTGATTTCACGAGTGAGTGACACGCAATAAATGCGGCAATGGGTCACACACCAAACGAAACTTCCTGCTTTGCGTGTAAGCGCAGGTTAAATAAATAAAAACAGCTTCTAGCGCCAAGCGGATAAGGGTATTTTCGTAATCTAACAGAGAAGTACAGTAAGTGTAAGGATTCTGTTTCTGGAAACTTTGTAATTGACCAAAATGCCCTTGGGCAGTGGGAAATAACTTCAATACCTTTTTGTTTATGGTTATAGTTATAGACTGTTTTATGTTGTGACTTGTAAAGTAAAAAAATAATTTATTGCTTTTGTTTGGGACCACATTGAACCAACCAACCAACTTTTATTTTTTAGTAAGTGAAAAATATATACTATATGAAGTAGTATGTTAATTAAAGTTGTCTACTAGTAATAGTATGCATTAAATTAAAAAGAATAAAAGGGAGAAAATATGGAGTGGTTGATTCTGAATTGTTGATAAAAATTGGTTAACTTATGGGAAATTTTATTTGTCTACTTGACTGGTTGGTAGTAAGTTGGTAGGGATTAAATTCAAATTTTATAAGAATTTAAGGCATTGTTTACTTAGTTTTTTGTTTTTGTTTTGAATTTTTGGTGATATTTTAGCTTTTCTAAGAGATGCATGAATGATTGTGACAAAGAAAAGATAAAATATTATTTAAAAACAGTATATTTTTTTGAGAATGATGATTTTCTAAAAATTATATTATTGTTTTCATAAAATAAAAATTGTTTACTTGATAAACTATATCATTTCTTTATTAATTAATAAGTTTGACATAAATTTCATAAAATAAAATAAAACAAAATATTTTTAAAAAAATTAATTGATATATATTGTCGGTATAATTTTTTTAGTACATCATAACATAATCACTCAAATATATTATGTTAATAAAAATTAAAAATAAATATTTAAAACAAATTAACGATTGTGATTTATTGATAATTGTAATTTTTTTATATTATTGGTGCGCGAGTGTTATTCCCAAAATAAAATAGAATTTATATTTATATTAAAAATTTTTTTTTGGTGATATGAGAGTCTAATTGATAGATAATATTAAATATTTTTGCAAGTGTCCTTGTTATTTGAATTTTATTATTTTAAAAAAATATATAAATTGAAAGGATTTCTAAATTCAAATTGTTTAAATTTTAAATGATTAAAAAATAACATTTATATGTAAATTATTTATGCAAATATATCATCTTGAAATTTAATATCTATAATTTTTTGATAGATTTTAATAATCTACGCAATATTTAATTCTAGTATTTAGAATATAAAATTTGAGATTTTAATTGATTTTAATAATTAAAAAATATTTAATTCTAGTATCTATAATATAAAATTTGAGGGATCAATTTTATCATTTACTTGTAATGAGCCAAACTAAACAAAGAAAAATACATGGACTAAACTAAAAAAATGGTATAATTTTTAACTAATAATATATTAAAATAAAATAGAATTAATACCATTTTATCCTATAGTATATGCAAATTTTGATTTACTCTTTAAATATATAAATTAAACATTAAATTTAAGAAAGTAAATATTTTTTTTATAATTAATAAAAAATTTATTTAAGGAGTAAAAGATAGAATTTTAATTTCAAGGGTGAGGGTATTATATATTTAGTTTAATAAAAAATAATTATAAAAATAATTAATTTAAAGTCATTTGATATTATTTTTTATGTAATCTACATGATGATGAGAGTGGGACCATATATGAATTGGATAGGATATAGTTGATGAGAGGTAGGGGAGTTATTATGCCACATTTATCGTGGGTACCTACCAAAGTGATGATGATGGATAAAGCATTGGAGTGTTTATGAGGGAAAAAGATGGGTTAAATTTGGAGGTGAATATTTCCAAAACACCCTAACTCTTGGAAGTTAAATCTCCCAAAATAGACAATATCACGTTACTATGAGAGAATTTCAGAGAGTTGGTCCAAGTTTCTAAGTTGGTCATAAAATATGATAAAAAAAAGGAAAAATTATGAAAAGGGTTTTTAGATACCAAGACACAAACTTTGTTACTTTGCCTTAATTTAGATTACTCTCTTTCTTTAATCTAAAAGAGTAAATTAATAGTAGTATGTAGTAATCTAGTACTGTTATTGTCAATTTTAAATAAAGGTAGAAATGAGCTTTCAACATTGACATGTTTGGATATAGTCCAAAATAAATAAATAAATAGGCTTTTTTTTAATGAAATGATTAGAAAATAAACAAGTGAAGTAAGTGGGAGAAATTGGATTAGAAAATGAACATGTAGATGCGAGATGCCAACATGTAGATAGGCAACATAGGTTATTGTTTAGGGTGTTAGAATTTATTCAATAATAATTAATCATATATATGTTTTATATATTATATCATATATAATATTACGGAATATAATAAATAATCATGATTATGTATATAATTCAAAAAAAATTGTCAGTGATAATTATAATTCTGAAACGAAAAAGTGTAGAGACAAGTGACTAACACTTGTTGGCTTGTGGATCTTCCTCGAGCGGTACTCTTAATTTTTTGAACACTCTTCAGATGGGGGAGAAGAGAGCATTTTGCTTGTGTACGGTATATTGGAGACCATAACCTATATATAGTGTGATGGTCAATTAGGATTCTCATTATTCTCAAATTGGGTCATCCTAACATCCACTCATATTTGAGCCCATATCCAATTATTTAATTAATCAACTAAATAATTCCTACATAAAATCTAAATAGTCTTTTTAACATTATTTAATCACATAAATATTTAAGGCACTTTATTTGATAAAAATAGTTAATATAATTAAATAAATATATTAGGCCACATAATTATTGGAATGCTAATATTTAATTAAATAATTAAAATATTCCAACAATCTCTCACTTGGCCAATATATCTTAATAATTATGTCGTAATTCTTTAGGCGTGCGTCCAAATGCTATTTATCTTTAGATTTCAACTTTACAATCTGGTCCACCTCATACATCAATAATGGAACCATCGCGGTTGTCGTCACTAATGTATAACGTGACGAAACCCCGACGACCACCACATAAATGTACTTGGTGACATAGATCGATATGGATGAGTGACATGGAAATTTCATGCAATGTGATCTCTAAATCATGTCTATTTTCAACTGGTCCAAGTGAAGTCTTTATTGGGATCAAACTAAAGTTTGCGAATTCAATATTTGCATAAACAATACATAAATGGTTATAACATAAATAACCTTATAAACATTATTTCTGCAGATAATCTTAACATAAATTTTGTATCAATATCAAACTAACATTATTAACATAAAGAAATAGTGACTCCCACTAATCTAAGACATTCTTAGTGACAATAATCATATGAAAATCCTTATATGTCAAGTCTTTGATTAGTGAGTCTTTAGCTTAAATTCCATATGCATATATTCTAGTTTCAACAATAATAACTTATAATTCAATGAACTTTTAAAACCTATTGTTGAAACAATATATGTCTGTCTTACAACAAAATATAACTTGAGTGATTTTTCAAAGTCTTATATTGAATTGTAACTGAATCACATAAATACTTACCTTCATTTATTCTGTATTAGAATGTCTCTTCCACATATAAAATATCAGATTCAAACATACTAATGATCTCCTCATTGTCAGATCTCCAATTTGTGAGTACAAACTCTTTTGTTCTCTACAATAATCCTCATGGTTGACCTTTTTTTTCTTCAACAATTTAATTTTGAATTGCTCAAGTATCTACTCAATGATTTTATGTACGTCTTTTCATATAGGTATAAAATCGAATATAAGATTCTCATAACCAAAGTATAAAAAAAACTTAATTTTCTAAATTTCCAAATTCTTTCATTTTGGACAATAATTGAGACTTAATAGTATCCCTTGATAATTGAGACATACCTTAGTTTATTATCTTTCAAGTCAATTTTATTTTCAACTTTATTGATAGATATATAAATCCTTTTGTAATAAGTGGATAATACCTTGAGAATAATCTCTAAATATCTAAATACATAATACAAAAGAGATAAACCCAAAATCTTTCATAATTGTTAGAGATTTACTGATTTCACGCAACAATCATATATCATTGTTGACTAAATAAAATCAACACATTAAACTAGAAATATAAACTTATGAAATATCAAAATAGATAAGTGCAACACAAGTGCCAAGTCGGCAAAATCGGCCTTGAACAAAATAAAATGAGATATTCAAAACATGAAGTAATATACAAGACATTCAATGTGGATTAATAACCATAATGAGTCAGAAGCAGAAAATAAACTTTTAATGACTATCGAATGATCTTTATGGACATAGAAAATTCAAGGATTATTATATGACTGAGAAAAATAGAAGATACATACTCATAAATATTTGGATGAGATGAATTTAGTTTCTTCCTGATTAACCAAAAATCCTGAGTTATTTCTATGTTATGAGCATACAACCATGTTAAATCTTATATCAAATTTTTTGATGTTTGTAGATATTTAAGAAAAATAAATTTTAGATACACTCTTTACCAAAAATTAAATAATCGAGGATAAAAAATTATTTATTTATTGTATAATTACTAACTAGTTTATTATATATTCTCAACAATTTTAATGTCGAGCTTTATTTTTAATTCAAATTTTTGCCAAGAAAGTTGAATTTAAAATTAAAGTTATTCTAAGAAAACTTTTTTTCCCTTTCTAAAACGTTTAACTTTTCATTTGTGTCTTTTTATTTTTCAATATCACATGTCATCATCTTACTAGAACTTATTTATAATAAAATAGAATCGAAAGTGATGTTATACAAAGTTAAGAAATGCAAATCAATTTTTTTATACATCACTACTTTAAAAATCCTTAGTTAGGAGTAGTAACATTACATGCATTGTACGAAAGCAATAGAAAAACTTGAAAGGGTGATGGATGAGATAAAGTTAATTGGTTGAGCCGAAAGACTTTACATCAATTGTTTATAAACAAAGTCTTAAAATCATAGATACTCTTGATATTGTTTGTGTATTTGTGGTTAGTTTGGTAGGACATAGACATATTGGAATTAGCGGAACTATTCATGGTACCGACAAGCTCCCTAGAATCTATTGCTCAATCTATTTAAGTCTGATTTATATAGTTAAAAAGTTGAAGCTTATTTTCTTTTTTAAGATTATTTATTTAAAGAGTTAAACATGTTTTTAATCTTTTTAAATAAATTAATTTTTAGTTTAATTTTTGTAATTTATTTTTGAAAAGTTGATCTTTTTATGTTATCAATTTTTTAACCTTGCTTTTTTATCAATTTTTTAACAACGATAGATAATGTTTCAAACATTGTTGAAACTTTAAAATTTTGATATGGAAGTGATCTTTAATAGATAATATTTTTTTTACTAAATGTATTTTTATAAATTTTTTGCAAAGATTTTTTACCCTTCTGTTAGTCATTAATTTTTGACTAAAGAAATTTAATCACAAGTTAAAGGTCATCATCAAGATAGAGATGTCAATAGGGCGGGGCGGAGACGGGGATACATTTCTATTTCAATCTATGTCCTCAAATTTATTCTCCATTTTTATTTCAGATCCTCGCCACGGGGGGATTTGTTCCCCATCTCCGTCCCCACGGATCTCTGCGGGTCCCCACGAGTCCTTATAGTTTTTGCGGATATCTATAAGTATAAATTTTTACTTATTATTTTTAACTAATTTAATAGAAAAATTCAAAAACTAACGACAATAAATTAGTAAACTAAACATCTACGATAAATATATTGTTTTAACAAATATTTAATCTTGAGATTCATGAACACAAAGTTTTCAAATTTTAAAAAATTAAAATAGTCATTTAGATCTCTCTCTTTTACCAACAAGTTATTTGAAATGATAAATAAATCTACATAGAAATGTTAAACTATATATTAATTAAAGATATTATGGAATTTTAGTGCGGGGCAGGGAATCCACGGGGCGGTCGGGCGGGGGACATGTTCGCCATCCCCTTCCGCAAAGTGCTTTGGGAGAACTTTATTCCCTCTCCCCATTTCTGCGGGGGAAAAATTTCCCATCTTTGGAGCCCAAACGGAAAATCTCCGTGGGGATCCCCATTAACCGGTGCAAATTGACATCCCTACACTAAGGACAAAACATATTCAACATTACTAATAGCGAGGTAAGAGGCGACAACAGATAGATAAAGAAAAATCCTTTTGAGACTTAACGAAAATCAAGTCGAATGGGAGTCAGGTCAATGAAGTGGATGAAGTTCATTCGAACGCGAAAGTATTTAATATTGAACCAATTTCATTAACGGTTGTCAACAGAACGTGAGAGATCTTAAAAGAAAGTTTTATCACAGACTCCAAACGTGGTTATGAAATAACCGTTGAACATGTAGGATAACAACTACTTTTGTTGTTTATGTAAGTAAATTTTATTTTCAATTTTAAAGGTCGAATTTTATAACATTGCAAGAAAGAATTCAAAGTATTTGTGTCATGAGAGAAACGGATCACTTCTGAAAAATATATTATTTTCAATTTTAAAGGTCGAATTTTATATATTATAACAATAAACTTTTTTATTTATAAAAATCTATCACAAATTTTATAAAATATATGGATTTTACAGAGAAAAAAAATTAATTTAGTGATGAAACTCTCTATTAGAGAATTCTAACTTGAAACACCTTAAAACTCTTTTATTATGAGAGTGAGATACACCACAAAGTTAAAGTTACAATAGGTTATGCCTCCCTACAAAATTATCTTATTCCTCAATAACCATATCTCCTAGACTACCAATAGCAACTAGGCATGTAAGAACTGCCCCCTAAACGACAAAAGTTTTGAATGTTGTCACCATGAAATGCCCCCTCAAACCCTAACCAAGAAATACTAAAATCCACACTTTATATCTTGTAAAAAAGGATAATACAACTTTCAATATCCGAAAATAAATACAAGCATACACTGTAAATCTGTAATGCCTAGAATTAACATGCATATATTCGTAGACAATATATAATAACATTTCCCTTTTTGTGACCCTGCCATACAATAAGTTTTAAATAAAAATAATAGCTATAGATATGGATTAATGAAAACAATAGAATTGTTTTAGGTTAAAAATAAAAACAGTAGTCAAATAATTTCTTACAAGTAATATTTTTTAATTAAACTGAATGATAAATTTGATGCTAAAAATAACGTTTTGCAACAACAAGTATTTAATTCTAATTTAAAATTAAATTTTTTTCTAAAAACAAAATTAATATATAATTATACATGTTTCTAGTATCCAATCTCGTGATATTCACGACACAAATTTCAAAAATATTATACAAATATAATTAGCGTCATGGAAAAATTACGAAACTAAAGCGTTTGGACAACTTTTTGCAACGTCATATTCATGATACAAATTTATGTTGTAATATTCATGACGCAAACACTTTGACAACTTGAAAATAGATCAAAATATAGCCTAACATATTTGCATGTGAATTTCACGTCACAAATTTATGTCATGAATATCACGTGACAAATATTTAAAACACTTGATATTTCTTTCCTACAACTATTAACAACCCACATACAAACATATACTTAATTTTCTACTTACAAAATATTAACAAGTCACATATAAATTGTGTTTTACATACAAATATTAAAACACTTTTTACAAATAAAAAAAATATATATTCAAGAGAAAAAAAATCAACCCCAACTCAATATATTTATTATTAAAAATAAGAAATAAAAATCAAAACATATCTTATTGATTCTTTGCGTAAATTTTTGAACAATTTCTTGAACCTTTGCCTTTAATCTACTTTTTAATAACTTCATCAAAAAATTGAAATCAGAGATAAAATAAAATTGTTAAAATATTAAACAAAATAAAATGAAAATTTTATACCTTAATGTTAGAAACTTTATTAAAATTAACGAGGAAGAGTAGAAAATTTGAAGAGAAAGAATTGAATGATGAGAAGAAAAAGAGAAATGGTTGAGATGAGGAAATGATTCTAGAACGAAGCAGATATGAAAATATATAAGATATTTATTGTCGTAATAATCATGACTCAAACGTAACATGTTGGAAAAATAATGTCGTGATTATCACGCCACTAACATTTTCTCAGACAACTTTTACTTTTTCCCAGTCTGCATGTCAGTCAGATTTCAGTTTACATGACACTAACAATTTTCAAAAAATTTGAATTTTCCACCATTTGAAAAACTGAAACATTTGTTTTGATTATTTTTTATTTTTTAAGGTTGTGATTTACATGACACTATATTTTTTTCAAAATTTTCTTCCTTCCCCCCACGTGAAAAGTTGAACATCATTTTTTTATTAATTTAAACGTTTGTGCCATGATAATCACGACACAATCTCCTTTTTTTGCGTCGTGATATTCACATGAAAAAATTACGTGACTGGAGCAAGGATTTCTTGTAGTGTGTTCCGTACTAGAATAAAAGATAGGTGTTGATCGAACAACCTTGAGTTCTATGTGGTAGAGTGAACTTCCGATACAGAAGAATGAGGCTGGACATGCAAGATTAACACTCTGATGCCCAAATAAATGAATGAGTGAAAACATATTTTTAGATCATGAATGAGAGAATACCATAAATGACACGAGTCACTCTTCATATAGGACAGACAATTAAAATTGTCTCTATGAGATCTAACGCCTATGCAGGTGACCTTCGATCAAATCCAATGGTGGGAAGTGTGATAAAGACCAGAATCACATGCTCTTAACTATGGTGATGTATCACTTGTTCCACGCGCCTTTTTGCACGATTGGACATTTCATCATGAATCTTGCGAGTGTCCCGTAATAGTTTTTCCCCAAACCCTTGTTCATATTTGTAGAACGTGGGTCTGTTGTGCGTGTCTTTAGTCTTATTTTCGACAAATGAAAGTGGAAAAGCGTTGATGGGACATACATTGGAAACATGTGCATTAAAGGCATTCATCTTGATTAACAATGTTTAGCAAGGAAGCCTCAACATATGGCTTTATACTTGACATAAATGATGACTTCTTGAACTATAGTACTCGAGTATCCTAACCAAAATGAAGTAAGATCCTCATGGTTGATGGTGCAGTTTATGCTTCCTATTATCTATTATCATGGATAGTATAATTTCCTTTATTGTAAGATATATGTGGAACACTAAATTTACCATATCCATTACTCTACTTGTGGATTTTTAGAACTCTTTTTGTGTTTATAACTTATTGCTTCAACTTATTTGCGTTATATCTTTTGGAGGAAATTTTAACCACCAAGCTTTTGGGCCTATCTCTTTCAAGGTAACATCTCAAAAAACTTTCTCTCTTTTCGCATTTGTTTGGTCTACCGTGGTTTCAAGAGAATGGGATTTTGAGGGAGAAACTCACCATCGATGGTGGGACATTGGGTCACGATTCTAATATTGGAATATGTTAGGGTTTGTGGCCTTTAAAAAATGATTTTCCGCAAATGACTATTGATAGAGATGAAAAACTTACTCTTATATCAACAATGAGCTTCTACTTACGGTCGTTTCTCTTTATATGGTTGGAGAAATTTTAAATGGATACTCTCTTCTAGGAACCTGGGGAGTGATAAAAGATAATTTGGGTATGTGGGTCAATCAAAAGACACTGGATTATGCCTTCATCAAAGTGGGTACTTCCAAAGACTATGAGGTGCTTCCTCCGAAGGGAATACGAGGTTATGCAACAAGTATGATGTGTGTGACATCCCTTTCTATGAATTCATGTTTTCTTTGATAGGTTTTTGCATTCATTTCAATGAATTTGAGGTGGGTGTTATAAATCACCTAAAAATATCTCATTTTCAACTGCACCCGACGAGCTAAGCTTACATCAAAATATTCTAGTATTAGAGTGATTATAAGAAGAGGACACTGACCTTGATGCTCTTTTTTAATATCTTTAAAGCCAAACGCAATTCCATTGGCATTGGTTCAATATTTGATTTCTCTTACAAAGAATAGTAAGGCGCTCGAGGTTTACTTCGAGGACATGAAGAACTTCATAGACCAATATTACTTGGTCATGCCCTTTACCAAGGCATCTCATGCTAGCATATATAACACAAAGTTTGACCTACCTTTCTAATATTTAGGTGAATTATCCAAGTTCTGGTGTCAGATTCACATATGGACGAATATCGGTTCTTATGTTTACTGTAACATCCGGATTTTAATAGTTATTTATTAATTATTATTATTTATTATATTATGTGATAACTAATTGAATTGAGTGATTAGAATGAATATTTGAATTATTTAAATATGTGTGTTATTTGAATAATTGAGTTTTATGAGTAGAAATGAGATTATTTAGTATTGGGCTTAATTATAAGAATATAAGTAATAAAGAGGTGTTAAGTGTTAAGCCCAATTTGAGCTTACTAGTTAGTAAGGGTTAGAGGGAAACAATAGTTAGTGTTTTCATTTGGTGAAAAAGAAAGAAAGAAGAGAAGAAGAGAAGAGAAGAGGAAACCCTAAGAAGCTAAATCTTCAAGAGGTAAGGGGGAGAATCTTCATTATTATGCATTTGTATGTTGTTGTTGGGTAGTGATTAGTAACATGCTATAAGATTGGGTATCTCAATTTCTAGATTTTGGTTACTCAAATTGAAGTTGTAATTTGGGGTTTTTGATGATTAAAACTAGATTAGATGATATCAATAGGTTCCCTATAGTGTATACATGTTAGATGATGTTTAATTGATGATACATAAGCATTAAAATTGTTTTGGAGATGGGAATTCGTGGCTGGACAGATGTAGGTCCGTAGCAGAATTTTCTGCATAATTTGGAGGGTGCTGAGCGCGCGGGGCTCCGCTGAGCGCGATCACCTGTGTGCATAAAAATGAAATGTTTAATTTATGCATGATTGACTTAGGGGATTGCTTGCTTATGATTTATCATTAATTTGCATGATTTCTAATAATTGTTTTGATGAGCTTTGGATGGCTTTTGGATGCAATTTCGATGAATACATGCTACTTGAATTAGTGTATGTATGTTATGTTTTGGATGAATTGTTGAGAATAACATGTGTTGGCTTGTATGCTATCTATTATTTGTGATTCATGATGATTGTAAATACTTGTGTATTGCTTGTTATTGATGAAATGTGATGTTTGTGCAAGATGATGAATAATTCAAATGTGTTCGATTATTGTGGTATGCTTGATAATTAAGGTTGGTGGATAATCTTAATTGCATATGTTGTTGGTTAAATTGAACATGCATTCACGGGGAGTTGGAACTCCGGTATTGGCTTGATCCTTGAATGGAAATAGTAGTAGTGAAACTTTGGGTTCACAATGTGGCTTGATCCTTGAATGGAAACAGTAGCGATGAAACTTTGGGTTCACAATGTGCTTGATCCTATATGGAAACAATAGTGGTGGACTATATGTTCATATTGGTGGCTTTGGTCTTGTCCGAATCAGAAGCGAGACTTTAATTCTAAGTTATTGAATTGGAAGCGAAGTGAGCAGAATGTTTACGATGGTACCACATGCATGAGTCACATTGTATTGTTGTCTCATGAGTCATTTAAAGAATGTGTGTGTGTGTGTTGGAATTTGTGGTAATTGATTATGTTAATCATTGAATTGATTGTGTTGATGACATTTATGATATTTGTGATAAATGTGGATATGTTATACTTGAAATGTTTGTATAATCATATTATTTGGAATATCACATGAAGTCTGTAGAATTCTTTAATAGATGTTGTTTCTATATTGCTTCCAATTTATATACATTTGGATAATGATGTGAATTATCACCCTTCTGTTGTGATGTTGCCTCTATGTGGGTAACGTGCATGTTCTGAGGATAGCGGTGCTTCACACGAGACTAGTTGAGTAGTTTATCTAGTTATTCCTTATACTAGGTAGTGAGTCATTGCTCTGGTCATGTAACACATGGATTATTTGGATTTATGCTTCTATGAGATATTTTTTATGTATTCTCATATGTTTTGGATTTGTATGTTGATGTGGCCTTGGTGCCGATGTATGAATCTATATGACTTGATTATGTTATGGATTCATTATTATTTCATTCAATGGTTATAGTATGGGATGTAATCATTGATAGTATTTGAGGAAATGAAATACTCCACTGTGAAATGCATAGTTTTGTTTTAAAGCATGAGATTCGAATGTGTTATGATTATGACCAGGTGCATGTTATATTATGTTTTGTTGGTTTTCTTATGTGTGGAAAATAACATGCGACACTCTTTGTATGTGTGCATTCTATTTTACTCTGATTTATGCCATGTTTATTTGGGGTTAGAAAAGAAGTGTTACATTTACAACTCTGACAATTTGTCCCAAGAAGAAAACTACTTGAAGATGAAATTTATGGTTTCCCGGGGACCACTTCCCTACTAGTGAAAGTCACTACCAAAGAGGACAGGAAAGTCATATTTGGCGAGTAACATAGAAAATTTCTTCTTTTGATTATTGCTTTCCCGGGGACCGCTTCCTTATCTTGTTTGTTTTGTAGTCAGAAGATAAAATGTAATACAATCATACGATTCTTTTAATAAAGTGGATTCCCAAGGCCATCATTTATCCCACAAAGCCATAAATATGTAAACTATTAGGTGTTCTTGGTGTGGAGTACTATTCCAATCTGTCTACCCTATCTACCTTCACATCTTGATCCCAACAAAAATTAAGGATTTTCTTGATTATTCCGCAACAAAAGGTGTTTTGCGCTCCTCATTGAGTGTGGTTGGGAGAGTCATTCCACGAGCCTGGCTATTGAAATTATCCTGGTTATGGATGATCCTAAAGAAAGCCTATATCAACCGTATAAGACCATGGAAGGTCTAGTCTTAGGGAAGGTTCAGGGTTGACTAAAATAGCCTCAAATGCTACATTTCTTGTTCTTCCTAGTCATTGAATTTCTAGGGAGTTTTGTTCCCTTATTTATGAAGAATTTTATGGTTATTACTCGAGCAAGGTCGAGGCCTTTCTTCAAGAGGAGTTATTGGAAATGGCATATTATACACGTCAGGAATCTACTATATTAGCATTTGGCACCAATGGTAGAGGATATATCTTTTTTCTTGTCCGCCTTTGAAAAGAGAAGAATACTATTAAGAAACACGTCAACGCTCTCACGATCAAGCAAGATTAGTATCTAGAGAAGATCACGAAGGTTTGAATCCTATTGAGATAGATGAGACTAATGTGCATACTTTTAGGTACCTTCATTTGCTAGTCGAGAGGGTGCAATCACTTGTTCAAGAGATGGGGGAAATATGATGCTCTAATATCCTCTATGTTGGCACTTTAATCCTCGGAGGCGGCTCTTGTTTAGGAGAATTAAGAATTGGAACTTTCCAAAAAAAGAAGAAGAAACAAGTTTAAGGTGTATATGAGTGAGGCTTAAGAAGCTTGGAAGAAGGTTGAAGACGGTATTCAAGAGATGCCTCTTGAAAAATTGAGCTCTCCAAAGAGTATATGAAGGCGATGGAAGAAAATGTATTCGCTCTACGAGTTTCTTTTGAAAATACCTTAAAGTAGGTCTAATGTTTTCATCCCAAATGGGCGCATTTTAAGAGAGCTTATCGGTTCTGACCAAGATATGATAGATAGAAAACTAATCTTTATTGGGGATGAGTCGGGCTCGTAGTATATTTTTGTGTGTGTCCTAGATGAGCTTACCTAATGTAACATTTGTTTAACATAAATTCAATAATTGTTGTTTCATGTATTTTTCTTATTTTGTTTACTTACCATGGTTTCTACTTTTTATGGTGTTTCTTTAGTTCCCTGAGTTCATCTCTCTAGGAGTTTGTTGTCGTGTGAGATTATGCCTAAAACTTCGGTTGGACATATTTAAATACTATGACCTTCCAAGGGTCGGTACCCCTTCCTTTGAGCTTGGTTCGAGGTTTACATAGTAGAGACTCACTTTTGTGTTATGGAATGGCTAGATACTCATAGGGGATGTTGAGGCTAGCTGTCACTGTGTTTCATGGTTTTTATTTGTCTAACTTCTACCGTGGAGTTTTGATTGCATATGTCATATGTTGGTATTATTTGTGACAACACCCATGGGCCGTGCATATGCTTTATGACAATGCGGAATGAAATTTGTGAAAATTTATTTAGGATTATTACCATTTTACCCCTGTCATATATGCGATTTTTGGTTTACCCCTGTAAAGTTTTTTTGTAAAAATAACCTTTCCACTTGAAGATTCCATAATTTAAAACCTTGTAAAAAATTTGTTTTTAAAAGCAACCCTGCCAATTGAAAATTTTGTCATTTTAAACCTTGTAAACTTGGAGGTTTTTTCATTTTAAACCCTCCAAACCTGACTGGGCAAGGTTGATTTTACAAAATATATATATATATATATTTACAAGGTTTAAAAAAACAAAATCTTCAAGTGGCAAGGTTGGTTTTTCAATTTTTTTATAGGGGGATAAATAAAAAATCGTCTATATGACTGAGGGTAAAATGATAATAACCCATTTATTTATCCTCATTGAAAAAGATATTACATCATGACGCATAATGTATTTTATATACATAATTAGAGATGTCAACGGGGCAAGGAATGTTCGGAGGATGCTTCTCCTCTCCTTGCCCCACCCCCAAGTTTATTCCCCATCCCCAATATCTACCACGGAGGAATATTTTCCTCCATCCACATCCCCATAGATCCCCGCAGAGATCCACGGTGATCGAATTCTAAGAAAATATTTATGATTTTCGATCAAAACTATGACAATAATATTTTGTTATTTTTTACTTTTTTTAAAACACATATTTTGCATCTTTTATTTTTTTAAAAATAAAAATACATCTTGCATCAATAATAAAAAAAAAAAAACAAAGCACATGTTATTGCTAATTTTTTTGTTGTTGTAAAAAAACAATAATTATTAACATAACTTGTTGCAATCATGCTTCCGTCAATTTACAACCATCGTGCGGCTGTCATCCAGCGCAAATGGTTGATTATGTGTAAGTGTGGAAAATCCATAACTATTAATTTATTAATTAAACGAAAAACATGTACTAAGGGAAGTAAAGTGAATTTGAAGAGTAATTACCATAAGCACAATGAACAAAGAAGAGTGGTTGTTGTGATGATGATGTGATTAGATGAGATGATGAATGGATGAGACAAAGATAATTGAGAAAAGAAAAGGAGGAGACAATGTCTACATCCTATGTATTGGGTGCACTTTTCTAGGATTGTGTAATTAGATAGTGAAATAATACTATACAATAAAACATAAAAATAAAATGATCCACTAAAATGACTCTTTATTTTCTAAGACATTAATATTTTTTATGTAAAATTATATAATATATAAAATATAAAAGTTAAATAATAAGTTCGGAGTTGGGGAATCCACAGGGCGGAGGGTATTTTCTCATTCCTCGCCCCAAAGTGTCATTGGGGGAACTTTTGCCTCCATCCCCATCCTCGCGGGGGAAAAATATCCAATTTTGGTGCTCCGAACAGATAATCTTCGCAGGGATCCCCATTAACAGATGCAAATTGACATCTCTATATATAATAAAGGGGAAACTTAACCAAGCGACCTTGTCATTTATTATTGGTTTATGAGCGTGCTAGCATGATGCACCATGGGAGGCTTAACCCTGCATTAACAATCGTCTATCATAACTGTTAGATCTAAATGATTCGTACCATGTTTTTCTGTCTCTTCCTTTGACGACTTGATAACCACTTATTTCAATTGCTTGGTTAGTGAAGTCATATTGATTTACATCACATCCTCTTTATTTTTCCCATTTTGGTCGCATTGCAAATCCCAGTGTATCCTCCATGTTGTTGATAAGTCAATTCATATTGTCTCAAACTCATTATGAACATTGTGATACTTCATTTTTCAGGTAGACTTGAGACACTACCATATCCAAAATTGCCACGAAGAGTCTTCCCAAGATGCAGTTATAGACGCTTTTGCAAGGAAACACTAAGAACTGCAGGTCAACCATCCTTATGTCCCCCACTTTCCCCTCATTTCCCCTAGGGTGATCATTAGCTCAATGTACCCCTTGGGGAGACTAATCATGCAGTTCAAAGCTTGTAAATAAACCTCCTCATATGGCCTCAACTTCTCACTTTTTAGCCCTAAATTTTTAAAATGCTTCGCGAACATAATTTTACAAGACCCCCGATAATGAGTCTAGATACGTCAAAGTTGTATATTGTTGCTATTACGACCAAAGGAAAAAATATTTTTGGGATTCTGCCTACCTTTTCACTATCCTATAATCCAATAACAACTATTTCTAGTTTTTTTTAGAACTCTCACCATCCTCTTTACTAACCGCCATCATCTCGACGATTCTTCTTTTTATCATACCTTTAGAGGGTTAATTGATCAAGGAAGTCCCCAGGTGATGGATGATATGTATTGACGTTTTCCTTTTCGGTCTTCTTCTTTGTTTCTACTACTGTCCTTCTTTCCTTTATCCCTACTGACAACCTCTAAAGTTTTCTTTAGGTATCCTTTTTCCTATTGTATTTCCTAATGTCTTGATCTTCCTTTTGGATGCCTCTTGGGTGTATCGGGTAATTCACCCATTTTCTATTAGCTCCCCATTCTCATCCTTCAAGTGGATGCATTGGTTAGTGATGTGGCTGTGAATTTTGATAAAAACATAGTACTTTGATTTACCTATCTCTTCCGACTCCTTTATTGAGTAAGAGTTCTTAATCTTGACTTCTTTTAAATTAATGCTTATGAATTTTTGCCAATTTTTCTATTTCAATGTGTTCAAAGAAGTGTATGACAGGAACCTGGTGCGAGATCCTTAGTCTCTGTCATATCGACAACAATTAGAGTCCCTCTCATTCTCACAACCATGTATAAGATTCCCTACTCCACAATATATCTCTTCTTATTTGGCTATGAGTTTACCCTCCTAGTTAATATAGGGATATTCCCTATCAACATGGTGTTCAAGATACTAGATTCCTCCAACCTTAACTTCTCGTGGAATATAAAATTTGACCTCAACCCCTTCTTAAATATCATATGTTTCAAACTGTCATTCGATCCCCTACTTCTACTGCCACCTTTATGACCTAGTCAATATATCATTTCCCATTGTGCACGCTCCTAAACTAGCGTTAAGTTATTGGAGATCGTGGAGCATTTCATTCTTAGGGATCATACGTGATGATGAGTGATGTTTTAAAGTTTGACCTTGGAACAATTGTAGAGGAGTTTGAAAGGTAGGAAGATCTTGAAAGGTTCTTGGTCTGATTATTGAAGATGTTACACTTTGCAACGTTGGAATCATAAGAGGGGTAACCAGG
Source organism: Vicia sativa (assembly GCA_021764765.1). Taxonomy (NCBI): domain Eukaryota; kingdom Viridiplantae; phylum Streptophyta; class Magnoliopsida; order Fabales; family Fabaceae; genus Vicia; species Vicia sativa. The sequence continues at coordinate 115,035,223 of CM038792.1, read as the reverse complement.
AATATAGTGTTTTTGTCGGTGGGAGATGTGAAGACTCCCTTACCATATCTGAAGTGTCAGTTAGGGAAGCTGGTGTGACACTGGTATTACGTGCAATGGTTGAACGACTCACTTTCAATGCTACCATGATAACATGGATTGGATCAATGACCTTTGTGTTGAAGAAAATAATGTTTTGAAAAAGACAAGATCGTTGGTATGAGATTGTGGGGAAGAGACGTGGCTCTTTGTGAAAAGTCGAGAGAATTAGAAGTCGATTCTAATATGCGGTGCCAATGTTCCGTCTAGGAACCAAAAATAGGTGTAGATCAAATAAAATTGAGCTCTAATGTGGTGGAGTGAACTTTCGGTACCGCGGAGCAGAACAAGACCTGTTAGGTTAACACTTCAATCCCAAGTTACTAAATGATTGAAAAAGTGGTTGTAAAGATTGGTTGAGAGAATACCTAAAATGACAAGATCAATGACCGTTATATTGAAGATATCAATGCTCTGAAAATGACAATATTGTTGGTATGAGACTGTAAAGAAGCGGTGTGGTTCTTTATGAACCAGAAATAGGTGTAGACCTAACAAAGTTGAACTTTGATGTGGTGGAGTGAACTTTCGATATTGCAGAGCGGGACTGGACCTGTTAGATCAATACTTCAATCCCAAGTTAGTGAATGAGTAAGAAAGTAATTTTGGAGTGTGAATGAGAGAATACGTGAAATGACACATGTCATGTTTTATATAGGACAATCAGTTAAAACCGTACCCAAGAGATCCTACGCTCGTTATACATAAGATTTTTTTATCATATTCAATAGTGAAAAGTGTGCTTCAGGTCAGAGTCTTGCGCCCTAATGATGTTTCATATGTTCGTTGTGCATTTCCATTCGATAATTATTATTGAACCTTTCATCGTAAGTCTTGCAAGTGGTTCAGAACAATTAAATTTTTTGGACATATCAAAATTAATTATTAATTATTTTTATCTTATAAAAGTAAAGTATTTTGAATAATTTGTCTCTTTTTAGAGTACAACATGTTTAAGAAGAGGGTGTCATAAAAGAGCTAGCTGATGATACAGTGCAAAGAACAAGGAGGCATAATTCTTGGAATAGAGTCTCTTGGTGTTTTATACAAAGAATTCGCACGTGCACTGGTCTTTTTGCATAAAACAAAAACACCTTACAGGAAACAAGGAGATTTCAATTCTCATGTTGTAGCATGCCATATGTGGTTATTTATTGTCATGCAGATAGTAGATTATAGTGTGAATGTGGTTGATTTCCTATGTGTTTGGTTTCACATTGAATTTAACATTTTGCTAAAGTTACATGACTACTATGTTTCTGTGCCATTTCACCGTTTAATAATTTATGGATGGAGTATTTTAATGATGGAAAATAATATTTTGAGGAATTTTAAAATAATTTGATCAAAATTTATTACTTGGATAAAAAAAAATTGTAAAAATGATGTAAATTTAATAAAGTATTTTATTTAAGCCAAATTCAAGAAATTTCAAATGACACTAAAAGTAAAAAATTTGTGATTGCTCCATAATTTAAAAGTTAAATTATTTATTAATAATTTTTCAAATTTTGTAAAATAATTTTTATATTTTAAAAATGAAACAATTCAAATACTCTATCCAATCAAAAAAATTTAAAAATGAAAGAAATTCAAATAAATATTTAAATTTCATAAAATTTTAAAATTTTTTAAATTTTAAATTGATTCATCCGAACACACTCTATCTATATACTCTAAATATACGACAAAAACAATAGGCAGACATGATTCATTAAAAGTTAATGTAGGTTGTACATTAAATTTTCAATGAGTTAGTAGTAAAATGATTGTGCTGACAAGCATATGCTACGTTACACTAGTTCATGGTGTTTGAAAAAGCAAAGTTTGTAAATCTACAAGAAAGATGGTTGTGTTGCTAAAAATAGAGGCATCATTATTGATATCTATCTCTCTGTGGTGTGTAGGGATATTGAATTGTAAGAATAATATTTAATTGTTTCCCTTAAAAAGAAGAAGGTTATGGATATACTCTAGGTCAATATCTTTTGAAATTATTTGTATAAATTTGGCTTTTGACCAAATGATGAAGTTCAAAAGGAGTTGTTTATTAATGTAATACAAAACTATACAATGGCCATATTCGTCCTCATCCGATTCCTTCTAATCAATCACTTAGTGTTTTTGTTAGTTTGAAAAAGTAGGTGAGCAAAAAAATTGAATATTTTGAAAACAATAATATAAAAAGAAGATAACAAAAGAGACATATAGAAAAAGAGGAATCTTAAAAGTGTATTTATATTTGGGAGATTTTCAATATATTCTCGATATACGAGTTATCAATGTGAGATTTTATTTTTTTTAATGCATTCCTTCACGTCTATAATATTGGTTCGGTAGGTTCGGTGAGTCCAATAAATTGTTAGAATAATAATTTAAAAATTAAGTGGAGAAATAATGGAAATACAATTATTTGAATATTTATAAATGAAAGAATTCATTCCTTGATCACCTTACAATTTTAGATGAATAAATAATGTGTCTTCTACAAAGGTATTTAGTCTTATATTATGTATCAATGCTTCTTAATGGATCCTCCTAACAAATGGTATCAGAGTCTTTGGTTCAAGAAAGAAATTGACTTACTTGTATCAAAATGTCTAAAAAATAATATCCTGTCGCAACGTGTCAACGGCGGTACAAGTGTATGTGACGGAGTATTGTGGACTCACACTTGTGAAAAGTGTTAGAATAATAATACAAGTGTAAGCAAATGAAAAAAATACTCTCACATTATATATGAATATGGTGACTTAAACAATTATAATACAATAAACTCTTAATACCACATTTCAATTTGAGTTCTTTAGAATTTCTAACATCAAAGGGGAAATTTGCACCTTGAAGCAAGGTGATTGTTTTATCTTATCCACGTAGTTAAAGATGATATGGAAAGAATTGGGCAAATTGTTATCCAATCATTAAACTCATTGTTGAAGTTACCTTCCAAAAAATTGAAAACGTTCATGTTTCCAAAGATCGAGACCAAGTCATTTATTTTCTGAAAGGTTTCAATGATCAATGGTCACATATTAGATCTCAAATTATATTGATGGATCCAATTCCTTGCATTTGTAAAGTTTACTTCTTACTTGTTCATCAAGAAAGGCAAGTTGTCATATCCATAAACGAGTCTAAAGTTAAAGTATTTTTCAATCATAGAATTCTTAAATTAAGGAAGGCTCAAGTTATTATGAAAGAGGTACTAAACATAACATATTTAATGGTGTTCGGGGTTGAGGCACCAAAATCTCCACTCATTGTGGAATGACTAGCCAGATAATGGATATATGTTTCAATAAACATTAATTTTCTTCATGCGAGCCACAAGATGGTGGAATCAACAATTAGGCAAATGCATATCGAAATGAAGATGAATCTCAGTCTGAAATTGATGAAGAACATAAACAAGATAATGGTCCTTTTGTTTTCAAACTAGATTAACAAAAGACTTTGTTAGCACTCTTTTAAGGCTATTCCACAATACAATATCATAATGTAAATCATTTGACCTTAAAACCTAATTTAGGAATAAGTATCATTTGCACAATTCCTAATATGCTTATTCCTCAAACATTCACTTTGGACACACGTGCAAGTGAACATGTGTGTTATACTCAGAAATCTTTTCAGCGCTAGAAGAGATTCAACCTTATAACTGTTGAATTTCTTAATGGATCTCTCGTAACCACTTACTTTAGAAGAACCGTTTGTTTTGTTCAATGCTTTTACATCACTAATATATTAGATTTCCCCAATTTTACTTTCAATCTTATTTATGCACTTTAACTGACTCAAACACTTAATGACAACTTATTTTTAATGACATTGACTAATATGACTCAAACACTCAATGACAACTTATTTTTGGCTATCCCTCAAATTTAAAATTGTTTGAGATAAATAATTTTTTTTCCATATATAAAGGTTCCTAATTATTTTTCTCCCCGTGACATAGGTTTTTATGCATACTAAAACTATCTGGCTTAACATCATCAGATAAAATGTCAATGAAGTCGCCATCGAATAATTTTTATCCCGCGAGAGGAAAGGAAAACATCGAGTAAATCTGAGGGGGAGAAATTATGGTCTTACGACCAAGAGATTAGGTAAGAGAGTCTATTATGCAAGGGGAAGGTATTAGCATCCCACATGCCCATAGTACTCTACGGTATCTACTTCTACTTTATATCCAAAGGGTATGTTATATCTATCTATCGCTTAATCGCTACAATGCATGTGAAAGAAAGAAAATAAAGAAAATACGGGGAAAAGAAGGAAGTATTTACAAAAAATTTCTCGGTCGAGCCCCATGACAAGATGCCTACGTATTCCCTCGTGCAATGGAAAAGTCAGAGCGTCGCAGTTCGGCTCACTTGTTTTGGTGGGTTGCAATGTTTTTTTTATGGGAAGTTTGATTACGCATCCTTACGATTGCAACTCGTGCTTGGAGTTGCAGCTATAAGAAGTCTTATGCTCGGCCGCTCGCACACTTAGCAACTTGTTCGGATTTGAAAGGGAACACCCTTTCCAAAAAGGTTTTAAACACAAAAAAGAGCCCGTAGGCGAAAAATGTTTAAAGTGAGGTTTGTTGCTTTTACCTTGAAAAAGGAGTTTGAATAATTATTAAGTGTTTTGATTTTCAAAAGAAAAGAAAACAATTTTTAGTTTTATTACATGCAAGAATGTAAAAGAAAGAAGAAAACAAAAGGGGAACTAACTTGTTCTACCCTAATGTTATCATGAATGATTGAACCTAAGGTTGAGGATGTAAGAGAATCTCTACCTATGTTGACATGCCAAGGATGAAAATCCTAATGTCTAGGCTCGGAGCTATCCGAACCGAGCGGTCCTAGGGGAAGCTATCCTATATTCGTCTTGGTTGAACAACCAAGGAATGCAAGAGGAGGAAACAAGCAAGTGCTTTGGCAGAAGCACACAAACAATGCAATGCACAATCAAATGATACACACATGCGCGACGAAGAAGAAAGAAGTCCCATAGCCTTAATGGTAACGAGCATACCAGAGTCAAATAGGAGCCAACTTTTGGAGGAAAACTATAGCCACGAATGGAATTAAACGTGTCAAACAGGAGTTTCCTATGGGAGAAAGGTATCACATCATGATATGAATTATCAAGTGTGAAGAGCATATGAGTACGGGTGTCAAAGCAATGAATGCGAACACCAAGAACAGAATTTTCCTATGGGAGAAAGGTATCACAGCATGATATGAATTATCAAGTGTGAAGAGCATATGAGTGCGGGTGTCAAAGCAATGAATGCGAACACCAAGAGAAAGCATGGAGAGTTAGAATAGGAAACTCTTGCCACTTTTATTATTGACTCGATAAAAGGAAGATTCACGGTTCGCGTGAGCTGAGCTGACACGAACCAAACTGTGCGGGGGTTGATTGCGAACCTTTTTCGTGTGTCTATCATATAATCATCATATATATCAATATTTCATGTAGATCTCAAAGTATCAAAGTGGTAATTTGCTTGGTGGTGCCACTTAGTAGTTTGCCTAACCACTCTTGACCTATGCAAGAACAAAAGTAAACACACGATCAAAAGTACCTACCTATGCATGGAAGAGGATTTTAAACAAACCACCCACAAGTAGCAAACAGAATTTCTCTAAACGGGTCTTTAAATAAACCAGAGGGGTTACTGAACATGCTCCAACTACGGAAGCCCCATCATGCATCTCTATTCCTACTTCTCATGGAAAAAGAAAGAGGTAAAATCCTACTTCTCATGCTCTCTAAAAAAGTGGTAAAAGAATGCGGTAAAAAGGTATAAAAAATACCAAACGGATAACAATTTGTAAAGCAAAAGCAAGCAAAGAAATACACCGGAAAACTTCAAGTATTTTTGCCAAGAAATAAAGAAAACTGGTGAGTAATGCACTGAGGCATCAAAGTATGGTCAAAATATGCGTTCATACACATCCGAGGCAAGTAAACCTGCAAAAGATTGCAATCCAGACAATAGAGACAGAGGATGTGCATATCATATGCACAATCAGAGTGTGCGTTCGTACACATCTGAGCTAAACCGATAAACTTGCGAGAAGGTGAAAACCAAGCAAAGCAGACCAATGGTATGCATATCACATGCAATATCGGAATGTAAGTTCGTACACATTCGAAACAATCCAATAACCTACAAGAGATCACAATCCAGACAATGCAGAAAAAATAATGCGCGTTTGTACGCAAGTAAGATCAGAATGTGCATTCGTACACATTCAAATCAAATGATAAACCTGCAAGAAAGGTGAAAACCAAACAAGTAGAAAAAAGAATGCGCGTTCGTACACAAATAAGATCGGAATGTGCGTTCGCACACATTTAAATCGAATGATAAACCTGCAAGAAAGGTGAAAACCAAACAAACAGACAAAAGAATGCACGTGCGTACACAAGTAAGATCGGAATTTGTGTTTGTACACATTCAAATCGAATGATAAACCTGCAAGAAAGGTGAAAACCAAACAAGCAGACAAAAGAATGCGCGTTCGTACGCAAATAAGATCGGAATGTGCGTTCGTACATATTCAAATCAAATGATAATCCTGTAAGAAAGGTGAAATTCAAACAAGCAGACAAAAGAATGCGCATTCGTGTGCAAATATGATCGGAATGTGCGTTCGTACACATTCAAATCAACTGATAAACATGCAAGAAAGGTGAAAACCAAACAAGCAGACAAAAGAATGCACACGCATGTATGCGAAATCGAGATGTGTGTCATACACATTTGTAACACAAGTACCTGTACAAAGTACCTCTCATGCAAGACTCCATAAGATGAGAGCATATGAGATTTCAAGTCAAATAATAATTAAAAAATTAAAAAAATTCAGCTCCAGGCCTCGCTAAGCTGGTCTACCGCACTAAGCCCGGTTTCGTGAACTGCGAACCCTGAATTCCAGAGAGTTTCGCTTAGCGAGCCCCTGGTGGCACTAAACGCAACCTACAACTTCAAAAAAATTCGGCTGCGAACCAAATCTTCTTTTCATGACATTCTCATGCCAAAAGCCATTCCAAACAGTCAAATAACAAAGAAAAATGCTTATTGGAAGCACTAAAACTCAAACAATAATTATTTAAAAGGAAATGCATGAGAATGAAAGCATGAGAAATGCATCAATTCAATCCAAAACAATGCAAATCATATCACAAACATGTGAAGAATGCACAAGGCATCAAATCAATCATCAACATGCAAAGTGATTCATGGGCATGTGAGGAATGCACAACAAGGAATCAAATTAAATATCAACATGCAAAGTGATTCATGAACATGCTTTAAACGACACCTCGACGCATTTCGAGTTCAAAAATCAAGCTACAAACATGTAAACTCAATTCAACTAATCAATGCCAATGTGAATCAATGCATGAACGTGCCACTTCTAATTTGATCATTAGCATAAACACTTAGAATGCATGTAAATTGACTCATGAATATGTGTTAAAATTCACATCTCGACACACTTTCGAGTTCACAAATCAAGAAATTTACATATGAAATCACTTCAAATCATCAATGTGAGAACTATTCAATTCATGAACATGCAATTTCTAACTCAAACATTAGCACAAACACCTAACATGCATCAATTCATACATAGATTTGGCACATGAATAAAGGTTTAAACCTATGGCTAATCACATGCAATTCAAGGTTTCAGATCAACAAATCAATAGTATCAACAATTAATCTCTTGAATAAACACTTTCCACATGAAAATTAATTAATAAAATAAGTGCTTATTTCATCCAATTCCGGATTTCATCATGATGAACACATCAAATCAAAATTTCTCAACCTAATCCATGATCTATATTCAATTCCTCAATCAAATCCTTGATCAATTTTCAATTCTAGAAAAGTTCTTATATCAGGAATCAATTATGCAAAAGTACTTAAATCAAGAATTCTTACCGTCGAAATGAAGAGGAGAACAAGGATAAGAGATCATTGATGTCGAATCGAAGATCGGAGATGAGATAATAGGAGAGATAGAGAGGCACGAGCTTGAGAGAAGAAGAGGAGAAAATTCTTCACTTCGACACCATGAACGTTCTTCAATTTTCTTCAATGTTCTTGGGAAAACTTGATGAAAAGCTTGATTTGATCCTTGAGAAATGAGAGAGCATAGAAGAGTGTGTTTGTGGTGAATTAAACAAATGATTCTCCTCCTCTACTTTATGAGAGGCAAAATATATTTATAGGTGAGAAAATTGGGCTTAGGAGTCGACACACTTTCGAGTTCACAAATCAAGCAATTGACATATGAAATCACTTCAAATCATCAATGTGAGAACTATTCAATGCATGAACATGCAATTTCTAACTCAAACATTAGCACAAACACCTAGCATGCATCAATTCATACATAGATTTGGCACATGAATCAAGGTTTAAACCTAAGGCTAATCACATGCAATTCAAGGGTTCGGATCAACAAATCAATAACATCAACAATTAATCTCTTGAATAAACACTTTCCACATGAAAAACAATTAATCAAATAAGTGCTTATTTCATCCAATTCTGGATTTCATCAAGATGAAAACATCAAATCAAAATTTCTCAACCTAATCCATGATCTACATTCAATTTCTCAATCAAATCCTTGATCAATTTTCAATTCTAGAAAAGTTCTTATTTCAAGAATCAATTATGCAAAAGTACTTAAATCAAGAATTCTTACCGTCGAAGCGAAGAGGAGAACGAGGAGAAGAGATCGCTGATGTCGAATTGAAGATCGGAGATGATATAATAGGAGAGAGAGGCGCGAGCTTGAGAGAAGAAGAAGAACAGGAGAAAATTCTTCACTTTGACACCTTGAACGTTCTTCAAATTTCTTCAATGTTCTTGGGAAAACTTGATGAAAAGCTTGATTTGATCCTTGAGAATTGAGAGAGAATAGAAGAGTGTGTTTATGGTGAAATTTAACAAATGATTCCCTTCCTTTACTTTGTGAGAGGTAAAATATATTTATAGGTGAGAAAATTGGGCTTAGGAGTGCCTTGGATCCATAATTAGGTCCAAATCGCGATTATCCGAATTATTTTCGTCCACAACCCAAAACATCCGTGCGAAATTTGAACTCGGTCACAACACGAAAAACGTCTGGAAAGAAAAATTGCATACGAAAGTCCAAATTTCGACTCAATCGGATGAAAGGTTGAGGAGATATGAATTTTGGAAGTTTCAGCACATGTTTCGGGCATCTGACACATGCAGAATTTTATTTGCGTCGCTTGGAGAAATTGCTTTGAACGAGGATCTTCTGATCAAAATCCGGACTCAGAGTCTTTGTAACAAATGAAGCCAACAAAATTTGTGAACTTTTAGCACTGGTCCCACCTCGTTTCGATAAAAATCGAGCGAGATATGAGTTTTTCGAACATCGCGTATCAGATGAAAAATGCTCGGTTCGTCTCAAAATCAACCCCAAAGAATAAAAATCTGGTATTGATTGGTAAGGAATCAACTCTGGACTTTTGAATGAAAGTCGGAGAGGACTTTGATACGGAATTTTAAACATTGACCCCGCGCAATTTAGATGTTCTATCCAGGAGTTATGACCATTTTAGCTTACCGAGAACACGATTCAGCACTAAAATTCAACTTATCCCACTTGAAAGATCAATTTTCTTGGGGACTTTCTTCACACAATTAGCTTTCGGTTTATGAGCAATAGTTGTAGATAATAGTGAGAAGGACTTGCCAGTTGAAAATCATCAAAAAATTCCCTATGAGCTAAGAGTTATGCCTTTCGGAGTACCCGAAACGCACCGAAAACCTAAAATTACTTTATTAAGAAATGCACAATTAAAGTCTTTTTTCTCGACGCAACGGCCTCCGATCTGAACAGATGAACTGGAAAACATATTGAAATATCGTAATGCCTGTAGAGTCAAACCAAAATGACCTTCTGACCAGAAAATTTTGCCTAAAGCATACGAACCGAAAAACATCAAATTTTGGCTCGAAATGATCTGAGATGACCGAAACGCATATTTTCTTCCACAATATGAAATGCTCAAAACCTTGTAACCACATGATCAATGCTATGCATGTATGTTTATGATAACGAAATTATAAACCAAAAATACCAAAATGAATAGGGTAAATTTTGAGATACAACACATACAATACAAAAGAGAATATATTTTTCTCACTGTTCTCATACATATAATGCTATATTTATTTAAATCTGCGTGGATATTTTGGACCCTCTATTTCTTTCACCCATGGTAGGCTTCGAATACTTCATGATTGTAATTGATGATAAAAACAAATTTATCTGGGTATTCCTTCTAAGTCTGGAATAAAAAACTTATGATCTTATTAAGTCTTTAATCTCAATGGTTGATACTCATTTCAATGCTAAAGTTTAACATATAAGATATGATAATGGTAATGAACTTCTACTCAGGGAATTTTACAATAAAACAAACATAATTCATCAAACATCTTGTGTTTATAATGCTCAACAAAATGGAATTGTTGAGACTAGAGCTGGTAAAACGGGTTATCCGATCTGTTTCGGCATAGTCTGTGACGGGTTTGGATCTTTGGTGGACCGAGCCTAAAAACTCAAAATTTAAACGGGTTATAATTTGATTGTCTAAGGCTGGCCCTTCACGGGTTACGGTTATTCAGGTCAGCTCGAATAATATTTAATATTATTTTTTTAAAAAATAAATTAATTTATTAATTAATAGACTATAAACTAAAAAACTAAAATATATATGACTGTTAATCACTAAAAAGTATAAATCAATTACATTCATAACATCTAAAATAAAATATCATACAATAGACATTAATTGTATAATGTATTATAGTTTTTATTAAAATGAGCATTAGTAGTAAAATGTATTATAAAATAGACATTTGTATTTACATTAATTGTGTAGTGTATTATAATTTTTATAAAAAATAGAGAACAGTTAAATAAGCGGGCTACCTGCAACCCGGTCGAGCTAGCCCGATTAACACCGAGCTTTTAACGGGCCGAGTTCAAAAGTCCAAATGATAAATGTATTCTAATTTTTTTGTTCAAACTCAGATTTTTTGACAGATTTTCGGGCCGACCCGGTTAGTCTGACCCGTTTTGTTAGCTCTAGTAGTAACAATAGTGAATGGTAAGAATTAGGACTTTCGTTCAACACTTATGTATACATAGTTCTGATATCAAATGTTAGGTCATAATTTATAGAATCAAATATATTTTCTGTCCTTATAAATTTTTTAATTTTCAATTTTAGTCCCTATTAAAAAATAATATATTTTAACCCCTACTAATTTTTTATGCATATAATTTTAGTCCTTACTATTTTTTAAAATTTTGAAAACTATTTAATTACTCTAAATTTTTAAATTTTTGAATAATTTTTTTCATGCATGTTTAGAATATTATAAAATATTTCTTTACTAAATTTTAGAATTTTTTAAAATGAGAAGAATTAAATATAAATTTTTTAAATTTCAAAAGATAATGATAAAAGTAATGAAAATTTCAACTTAAAAATTAAATTTTGAGTTTCTTTTTTTTTCGAAATTTTTTTATTACGTTCTAACAATGACTGCAAAATAAATATTTAAAAATACACATTAGTTTAATAGGAGAGACGTAAAATATGTGCATAATAATATTAAGACTGTTAATGAGACATAGAGGACTATTAATAAAATAAGGTTTGGAATTTTATTCTATCAAATTTGAAGTATTAAATTTGCCTTACTAGACAATTTGCCATTAAATGAAGAGATAATTAAGAACTATAAAATAGAATTATAAATTAATAAATTAACAACAAAAAAGAAAACGAAATTAACTATTAAAAAATTATAGCATTAACAATGAAAAAGAAAGAAATCTTTTAAATTTAGAAAAGAATAACAAATATAAGTTAACAATTTAATTTTAATTAATTGATTTGAAAATCTATTGTTATTTTTATTCTCTTGAATTTGTTCGGTGTTTTTAAACATCTTTATGTAATTATATAAACTACGCAATTTTTTTCTTTATTAGAATCAACTACATTAGGCTAGTTTTTACAAGAATGAAGACCCTCATTTAGTAGAGATCCTGTGCGGTAGTCCAGATTGCACAACCTTTCCACCGACCCTGATAGCAAGAACGTACGATATGTTTTGGCGAATGCTCTTTTAGTAAAAATGTTAAAGATATGGATGTAAAGTTTGATATGACAATATGATATAAAGTTATTTTTGGATGTTTGTAAGCTTAAACCAACATATGTCAAGTGGTGTATCGTATTATTCTAAGATACCACCTTATCATTCATATATAATTACTATTGATGATATTTGTATTGGTTATCGTAAGTCGTGTCTTGTTTGATATATTTCAATTGGCCGAAGTATTTGTGAAGAAATAAATGCTTGTGCATTTTTTGATTGACAAGAAAGATCGACACTTAGGTTAGCAAATGTTTTGGTGTATAGATGAATATGTGGAAAACATGTGTGTGGAGTTGACCGGAATTTCTCCACTAGTGAGAGTGAAGCCTGGTGATTTTACGGTGAGACATGCAGCTCCCAAAAATATTTCAAATAAAATAGTCAAAGATAAAAAAATATGTTTCATCAATCAACATGATTTCATACCATTTTTCTTTGACACTTTTTATTTCCATCAACCAAAAGTAATTGATATTTTATAGAGCCAAATTATGTACAAATATAATTTTAAGAGGATTAATTTTATTTGTTTTGTCTTCTATTTTTATATAAATTTTATTATCAATTAAAAAAAACTAAAAAAGAATTATGATACAAATTGAGTTGTTGTGTGTCTCAATAATGGTTTGCAATTGACCTTATCCCCCTTGTCGCGGTTTAGTCAAAGAGGCGTACATGACCATAATATACGTACAAAAATGTCAAAACTTGAAGTTGTTTTTTTTGGTATGAAGCGTAGAAAATTACATCCAACTGAGTACTAGTATTAGGTTAATTTTAATTTTATAGGTCAACTATTTGGTGTATCTACCTACTCATTGAAGAATATTCTTCTAATCAAGTGTGATTAGCATTTAATAATGGCAATTATTGGCCACAGTCCCAACATGTGTAAAAATATTTCTAATCATACTTCATGCTGTCGTATTACAAACGTACTAATAGCTTATAATATACAGTAATTTATTTCCTTTTTGACTAGTAAAAGTAGTTGTTCAAACTAACAAGATTCACTGTCTAAATTAAATTAAATTAAATTTCATTCAATATTTTGTAAAAAGAGTAGTATTATTCAACTTATCCTATGTGAACTTAAAAGTAGAAAGAAAGATAGTGTACATAGTGGGAACTGATTTTCTAAAAGGACAGACAATTTTTAAAGTCATAACGTCAACAAATTTATTTTGATCACATTACCTATCTTATGATAACAATGATAATTAATCACACACATGTCATTGTAATAGATAAGTACAAGGTTTGTAAATAGAGTGAAAGTAGAATTTGACTTTTGTACGTAAAACCAAAACCATGACATTCAGACACGTAGAAAGTTAGCTTATTATCCTTTGACCAAAAAGCTCGATGATTAATTGCTTATTGTTCCCACCGTTGATAGAAACAACTTTTGTAAATTATTAGGTGGGAAAGACTCATTGGAACACAACCTTTTCAAGTTGCTATATTATGTCCCACTAGCTGACCCAAATTTTGAGTTTTCACTTGATGATATGACCCTTAATTGTTTTATATTCTATATTGACATTTTATTTATGCACATGTTTTCAAAGCTTAGTTAATGCATAGTTATGTGTAATAATAATTTGACTAAAAATCATGTGTACCACAGGTGAAAAGAATATGTGCAAAAATAAAATTCCTTCAAGTTGATACATTGTGACACATTTTTGGAATAAAATAAAAATAAAGAAAGGAATTTGAATAGAATTAAGGAATGAAGGTTTTGTTTATGGCTATTAAGAAGGGTAGGGTTTATTTAAATGGCAAAGGAAGCTACCACGTAATACTACTAAAAAGTAAAAGTTGAGGTTGTGCAACATTTGAACTTTATAAGTTAACATATGTATATACACAGTGTTGTAACTATATTTTGTGTCGACTTTCAGTTGAGAGCAAAAGTGTTTATATATATATGGTGAATATGTAACCACATGTTAATATGTTATATTTCTATCACAGCCACAACCGTAAAAAAGGAAAGAAAAAAAAAGTGGTGTTCTTTTGTCTGTTTGTCTAATCACTATTCACATAACACTTCAACTTAATCCACCAATTCTTTTAGTATTCTAATATATGTCATAAGGGCACATATTAAAGTACTATAAATAAATAAAATATGTATAATAAAATACTATTAAATTTTCAATAAATTAAATTTACGAACTTTAAAAGAATATTCCTTTAAATTATATCTTTCACAGGTGATTTTAAATACAAATGTTAACTTTTGTCAATCTTTGAATGGTAGGTTCTAGTTTCAATTCTAACCACCTCCACCATCCAATTATCATAATTAAAAAGTTAGACCGATTGGTGTAAGTTGAAATTGGGCTAAAAATTTAAATCGGACTTAAATTTTAAATTTTATTTTTAAGGTCTAAAATTTTAATTTAAGTAATTCAATTAAATTAGTTTAATAGATAAATCAGATTATTTGATTTGTCTAATATTTATTGAAATAAATCGATAAAAATAAGATATTTTTTATAAAATTGTAAAACAATCATTTTTCTAAACCCTATATTAAAATTAGAATAACACAAAGAGAAAAACTATTTTTAATTATTAAAAAATTTATTTTTATATTATAACATTTTCAATATTATTTAATACTAATTTGATCATTATTATATTTTAAATTATAAATTAAATAACACTGAAAATTTTATATTGTATATTTTGTATTCTTGTAACTACACAATGTCACTATTAAATTATAAAAATAATAATAATTTGATAATTTTATGAATTCCATTTTTATAAGGAGTTTATCATGTAGTAATAAAGTAAATTAAATAAATAATCGTCTGAATCTGAACGAAACAACTATATATTACTTAAATTAAACAATTGAATCAGTCTGAAATCCAATATGATCTAACCCGTAAACACAAAAAACACAATTGATTGATTGATGTAATTCGGATGGTTCAAATTTGTCTAACTCTAATAATTAACATGGTTTTAGTGTCGGTTGTCACTAAATTTCATGCCAATTTAAATTATTTAGTTTTGGCATGAATATCATGATATATTTCTATGGATGAAATATCTCTAGAAAAATAATTTGTTTATTTTTTAATTGATCCACAAGGCGTAAAATCGACACTAATTGTATGTTTGGATCATAAGAGAAAGTGAAAGGAAAGAAAATGATAGGAAAGAAAGCGTAAGAAGAGAAAGACACTAGAAAGTGAGATTATTATTTAGTAGTTTGTTATAAGTGAAAGTGAAAGGAAAAAAAGTTAAAAAATGACAAAAATAACCATCGATCTTATTTTTTATTTTGATATCTATTTAATTAAATTTTAAGTAGAACTTTTTATATTTTAGTTAAACAATTTTTTTAAAAAAAATTTATGATAAAAAAATACAGGGGAATGACTTTTATTTGAAAAAACAAATGAAAACATTATTTTAATTTTTTTCTTTATATGCTAAAAAATCTGACTAATCACCTACATATGAAGTTGCAGTATATTAATACTTAGTTTAAATCTATAATATATTACTGTTTAAGAAAACGTTATTATGTTGCTATTATAGTATTTATTTTTGTCACAACATCATATAAATAATATATTAATAAGGGTTTTATTTGTCTTTTCCTCAAAGATTGCTCTAAGATGCTTGTTTCTCCTCAATTCAGCGCAAAAACATTTTTTTGTGTGGGTTCCAGTTGATTCTTTCTTTCCTTTCCTATTTACACTGCTTCCAAATAGTGGAATTTCCTTCATCATATCTTTCCATAAATTCAAACACAGTGTAAGGTCAATAGATGTTCTAGTGAACGAGTGAGTAAAATAGTAACATACATGCATAGATTTGAAGGAGGTTTACCCTCTTGCAGTGACCGACAAATGATGATTTTACTAAAAAACAAAGAACCTTCACAATTGCATAAGTTGTTAAACATAAGAGAATAAATCCAGACAATAAACATATTTTCATATCATTTATATTTAACACTTTTATTTTTCTAACACAGAAGACAATATATCTTTTACATAAAGTACTAACAATCTTGTATATCAATAATGTGTTCCTAGCTAGAACGACGAACATAAATTTTAGGAAGATTTGAATTCTCTCAAGTGTTGTCTCTACTATCCCATCTTAGGTTCAAATCACAACTCTTCACTTGTAGTTTTTCTGTATCATAAAAGTTAGATTATTGTACAAATTCATATGTGATTATTTGTTTTAATTTTAACAGAATTGATTTTGTTCTTCAAAACAGAGTTATGACGTAATTTGTTACTTTTTTTTGTCTTTATTTACATATATTAAATATTATCATCTATAAATATAAAAGTTGTTATTGGTTAACGATTTATATTTGCGTCTCTATATTTTAGATGAATATTTAAAATGATTAAGTTTAAATACATTTTAGATCTTTTTTTTAAAATTTTTAATCTCCTTTAAAAAAAATCATTTTTTTTCTTTATTCAATATTTCTTGAGTTATTTTTGGTCCCCTTCCAAAATATCAAATCTTAACCAATTAAACCATTGCATGCATTAGTACTATTGTAATTATAAGATATTTAAAAAAAAATTATTTCAAATTATAAATCATTTTACAATTCTAATATGATAACTTTTTACTAATATGTTCTCTACTATTTATTATTATTCCTTCTTTCAATTAATTTAATTTTTCTTTCTTATATAATTAATTAGTTAATGAAGATCATTACTATAACATCATATATATGTTGTATTTCCATTCAAAATAAATTAGGTTTATTAATTAACATAAAATATCCAAAATATTTTATAATTTAGAAAGGAGGGACTATATTTTTGCAACGAAGCTCTCTCGTAATTAATAGAAATTCATTGTTTCATTTCTTCCATTATTATAACCCATAACAATTCCATTCATCACTATGCCTAATAATTTAGTTTGCCATTAAGGAGTAGGGAGTAATAATTAAATTTTAATGATATAAATATACTAGCATATTGCCTAAGAAAGATTGCATTGACATAAACTTATCATGAATACCCTAAATCATATCATGGTGTTGAAACATGACAATATTTTATTGTGGTATTTTGTCAGAATATAATACATGCATCAAGGAAAGAGAGAAAAACATAAGTATTTAAAAGAGAATGCAGAATGAGTCTAAAGAAACATCATTTATATACATTTTTAGAGTATATATGCATGATTTTTCTTTGTGTTGAACCAATGGAAACATGGTGTAGGTTGTGACTGTGTTGACTGGGACATGGCCAGTAAGAAACATAGTTTGTTGATAAATAAAGTATTTGTGAATTGATAACATTAAGGAGCACAACTCAGTTGGTATAATGTTTGTTGCTTGATTCAAAAGGAGTAAGGTGGTGTCGTGTCCCTCCCCAAATTTTTGTTTATTGAATATTATAAAGTATTTAATTGATGTGACACAAATCTATGATATGGGGACTAACGAATTAAAATAGAGGATAAAAATGCATTTAAATCATATATTCAAATATATCACTTAATATAGATTTATTTTTGTGATTTCTACATTATGTAGAATTTATTCTTCTATTTTGATGACACAAAGTAGCATTACATAAAATATTTATGTTTACACTTTAACTTTGAGTATAAGATTTATTGATAAAACAGCAAACACAAATTAGAAAACCCCACTAATATTTCTTTCACCAAACAATTATTTATATTTAAGAGAAAATTTGTTAAGGATTCATAAATAATTTCTATGAATAAGTTATTTGAAAATAAAAATAAGGAAATTTAATTTATAAGTAATTAGATGTCAAAATATTGGTAGTTTATTATGTTCAAAAATCACGTGTAAAATTTATGGGAATCGTCTTTTTCACACTCACATGAGAATAAACCATAAGAATTACCAATTTCATGCTTTATAAAACTTCATTCAATTGTGGATATAATGTATTATAAAACTTTAATCATTTTATTATTATTATTATATATTTTTTACTATATATAATTTTTTTACTATTAATTTAGTGATTACGAATACTCAAATAAACACTTAAACACTTAAGAAAAACATAATAATTTATATTAGAACTCATGATTTTACATAAAATATCTTTACATATAAAGTATTATGTAGATTACATATAAAATCACAGGTCATGTATTTGTAAATAATATATTGGATGTATCTATTAAAATCACCACGTAGTTTAAGAACTAAGTTTAGCTGTTTTTTCTTTGTGGATGTTAAGATAAGTATCAGTTTTGATTAAGATATATATAAGTTTTAACAAAAATTTAAAAATAATAATGCATTCAATGTTGTGATTCTTAATGGATTATTATTTGGATATTTTCAGTTAGTTGTGAAATTTAACTAAAACTTTGTTTTAAGTTGAAGTGTCGTTTTCATTTTTAGAATCTGCTGAAGCTTGTGGTTGATGGGATGCTGGATCATCCCTCCTCTTTCACTCACCGGGTATTATATATATATATATATATATATATATATCTCACAATAAACAAAGATTTTCTTCTTTTGAAAAAACAAATTTTAATTATTGTTTGTTCAAAATTTATAAATGAATACTCTAACTCAATCAAGGAATTATAAATGAAGAGAGTTGAATAATTGTTGATCTTGAGCGCTACATTCTGATCTCATGTACAATGATGTAGGATGGATCTGTATAGTCAGTACTCTAACATTCAAGTCATTTTCAAGATTCAAAGCGAGTACAATAAAATTGAAGATCATAGATTGTGTACCTCACTCTTAATATGTGAACTATTTTATATTTTGGGTTGAGTAGAGCGGATTTGAGATGGATTGGGCCTTAGTCATTTAGACCTTTGACACACCCATAACAGTTTCCCCAAGGCTTTGTCGGACATTGAAGATCCGATGGAATCCATAAGTATCATTGACCATCCTCATAGAACTGAATCAATTTGGATCAGTTTTTTGAAGAAGTATCGAGGAACATGCACATTTAATGAGGTCTTATGGATGAAACATTTTGCTACCCATTCCTATCATATGCAATGACCTGGCTAGCTAGGGTAAGATGAAGTATAAATGGTACTTGATTACACTCGAGTTGGCGTGTATCTATGAGTCGAGATTTATCTATTGATCTTGTGATTTTTGTTCATATTTGGTCTTGATCCTTCAGATGTCATTGTTTATAAATAGAGTGAGTTGAATACTTGGAAGTTTTTGCCACCTTTTAGCTTTCAGTTAATTCCCAAAAAAATATCATTGTCCCTTTATTCTCTAGAGCATTATTAGAAGTGATTCAATGCTTCATTTAAAGCTTTCACATTTCTCATTCCTCATGATTCATCATTCTCTCATAACAAGTTACTCTTTAAACTTAAGCTTTTCATTCAACGTTTCATGCCTTTTAATCAAGATGAGCAATAATAATGTTGATTTATTTTAGGGATTTTGAAGTAGAAACTTCATCTGGGTCATCCCCTGATTCACCAAACCCCTATATTAATTGTGATTATGCAGACCAAAATATATATATATATATATATATATATATATATATATATATATATATGACAATTGTGTGTCGGAAAGGAAGTTTGGGGATTAATTGGAATAAGGAATTATTTTTGGGTCGTTATACACCCTTATATCAAATGTTGGAGGAAGAAAAACTCACATTGAGGTCTTTATAGGGCCCTGGCGTCCTATAAGAAGAAAAGGTGAAAGCCAACTTGCAAATAAGCGAACAAGCTAAGAATTATATTCAGGTTGGCCTTCTGAATGTTGGTTATGAGTTTAGGGATGCTGATGTGTTGGAACACCTAAATCTTCAACATCGTTCGGTCACGTCGAAGTATGACTAGATAGATGCTAGAGTGGCAAGCACTTCTTTAGCTCTACGCATTGAGGCTTCCCTACGTGATGCTGAAATTATGGTCGATGATCCTTCAAAGTGTTTTTCCTCATGATGCCATAGGAGAAGAGGATATGAAACTCTTTTAATGACTGCATGGTTCCATTCTATAAATGCATGTTTATAAAAATAGGAGTTCAGATGAATTTTTTTGAATTTGAGGTGGCCATTCTTAAAAGTTGCTCATTCCCATTTCAGAGACATGTTCTTATATAAGGGTCTTGCTACTATGTGTTGTGTACAAGTCCTGGAAGCCCCATCCCTCACAAATCATTATGTTTTCCATTACATCCCCATTTATTCTTCTCAATATTACTGTGTTTCATCCAAATTACTTGTCTAAGCTCCCTTTTAACCTGATTTTTCACTCCTACCATATCCAGTCATATTTTATTTATCTAGGCTAGGCGACAATAATGGAGGAAATGCAATGTTGGTTTCATGGGCTTGGATATGAGAACAATCCTCCTCAATTCAACTCTCTTGCTTTCAACAACCCTGGACAGTAATGTATACAAACCAAACAAGTAGAACAATAAAACAATTTGTTCCTTTCCACGCTCTTGCTTCCAACAATCATGGACAACAAGATATACAAAAGAATTCTGGAAAATATTGAGTTTTACCTTATGAGTGGTTTCATTAAACATGTATCCTTGGTGAACTTGGTTTTGAAGCCTCTGTCTCAAAGTTAGCTTATGCCTAGAAGATCCTTTAACATAAAGTACATCTTCAATGGATGTGAAAGGTGATGCTCCAACTTTGCCTATGCCAAGAATTTTTCCTTTATGGTTTTCTCCATATGTGATATAACCCTTGGATTTTAGAACTAAATATGAACATTAGTTTATATCTCATGTCAAATTCTTAGAACAACCACTATCGAGATACCATAGATTTGAAGTGGTCTTCAATCAAACCTACAAAATAAATTAGGTTTTGTTTGGTACCCAATGTGCCTTGGGTAATTCATAATTAGTCCTTTTTTTGACCTACACATAATGCCCATTTATCACACTAAAGTTCCATAAATAGCAAGCATTATATGTGTAACCAATTATACCACAATAAAAATATGTAGGAACAAAATTACTTTTGTATCTATAAACATAAGATTTTTTTCTTAATAAATTTCTTCTTAGGATGATGATGAACTTTTTGTGCTTTATTCACTTTCTCTTTGATGGATTGGTCACTTACCTTAACAAAGATAGTTTTACTAGTACTTGGTGTAACACCCCTTCTAAAATATCCCGCGGATTTAATAAATAAATCAGAGATAACATGCAATAAAGGGCGTCATAATTCATTTAAATAGAAAATATCATAACAATAGTCATGCTTCACTGAAGAACTTTATTAAAATAATCAAAAACCAATGACATGTTCTACCCAGCGGAAAAATACAAACAAACTGGAATGAAATTCAATTCATAATTATTCTCAAAAATAAATCAAAGAACAATAGAGTATCAAATAAAACTCTCAATCAAACGTTCCCCAGTGTTACAACTATCAGAGCATGACACTGACACGCGGATAACTAAATAGCACAACTCAAAGCCATCCTCACCAGCTCCTAAGCGGTTAATACTTCAATCTGAAATCATCAAAGTAAGGGTGAGATTTCATCAGCAATTAAAATGCATTATACGTTTCTAGAAACAATAAAACAGTTCAATACATTATTTCACCCTCATTAGCATAATTAGATTCAGTCTACAATTACAATTCATACAGTTCAATATGCACATAATGACAACAATAAGATTATAACACTGGAAACCATCCTATCATGTTATAATCCATATGCAATGCAGACTCTATGCATGTGTGTCATACCCCAAAATTTGCCCTCCATCTTCTCAAGATATTTCATACATCCATACTCAAGGATTCCTCAAGAGTTGATCAGACAAACTCTCTCCTAGACAATCAACCCAAACTAGGGTTTGACATTTCTCAGGTCAAGATGGACTTCCAACATCTCCAATGGTCTTCATGCCTCCTAATATGCTTCAAAGATTCTCCATGACAAGTTTCAAGCCTTACAAGTCAAATTTCCTCAGACAATTGCTCAGATGGTTGAAAATCAGTTGTATTGGACAGAAAGTCAACTGTGGTCAACATACAGTCAAACTTCATAATTTTTGGTCAACATCCTCATTTTGAAGTTACATTCATCATTTGATCAAGGGTTGATCATGATTCATCAAGAAAACTCAAGATTTGCTCAAAAGTCAAACTTTCTAAATTAGGGTTTCTAGATGAAAAGTCAATGAACTTTGATGATCATAACTTCTTCATACTTTCTCAGAAATTTTTCCACCACCTCTTGTTTTGAAGGAAATTCAATTCTCTACAACTTCATGTCTCACAAGAATGTCCAAAAAATGCTTCATCTGAGAGGTATGGCTCAAAACATTACAGGTCATTTTCAAAGTCAACAAAAAGTCAACTTTTTGTTTTGAAGATATATTGAGCATGGAAACTCCAATTGAGATGAGACCAAAACGTTTGGTTATAGGACTCTTAGAGCTTTCCAAAAAGTCCAAGAACACTCAAAAATGTGCAAAATTGAGCAAGATACACTATTCAGAAGTTGGGTAATTTTGGACAATTGCACAAAAGGACATTTTGGTCAAAATGCAAAATTTTCCAAATGGGCCTAAAATCTTTTGATCCAAACTTGTTCATGACATTATTCTTGACCCATAAATGCTTGGCCATGGCAATTTTCTATTTTATTGATTTATTTTTGAATTTTAGAACATTTAATTCAAAATTAAATTATATAAAATATGAAAATAATATATTTTTCCAAAAGGGCTGATTTTATACCAAACTTGAAGTCCAAGAAAGCCCAAAACACTTGCCAAATTCGTGCATGATCATGCATTGAAGAGGAAATCAAATTTCTTTCAAGAAAATTGATTTTATTTGAAAAATATTGAATGCTCCAAATCAAATCTTTTTTCACTCTTTTTCCTCTCTCAATCTCTTCTATAAATACTCAGCAATATGCCAAGCCACACACACGAAACCCTAGCTCAAGCCAAACCCTTATTCTTGCAAATTTTTCTCAAAACTCTTGAAAATCGAATTCCACACAACAGCCGCTTTCAGCCATCAAAAACCATCCCATTGTCTTCAGGAGGTAGGTTTGAGTAAGTATACACTCTTATCATTGATCAAAGCAAGCTGAATCGATGCATATACATACATACATATTCAATTTTTTTTTATTTTTGCATTTGATTATTCTGCTTGTGTTAATCGATTCTAATGCTTTCAATGTGATCATGAGGTTCCATGGATGAGATCTGGGCAATCGTTCGTGGGTTTGGACGTTAGAATCACGTTTTGCCATTCTTAGGGTTCCTAAACGGAGAAGCTTCGAACCGGCCTGTACAGGCCGATTCAGTCAAAACTGATACCACCAATGGACTCAGAAGGTCCGGTTTAGGTTGACAAGGTCTTCTTTTTCCTTTTATTCGCGCTGTTTTGCAGGTTTGGACATTTTGATCACCAGAGAAGATGACTGGCGTTAGGGTTCCGGTGGCTGACTCCGGCGTGGACTCTTTGACCGCATGCGTGGCACGATCCCTTTCTCTGATTCGCTCATTTGAAATTACCTGGGGTCCACGCACGCTGACTCGTTTTCAAACTTATCCCTGACGCGTCATCATTCAAATCCAATTGTTTCCAGCTTCACAAACACCAAATGCAAGATGGCCTAGTGGTTAAGGCGTGGCATGTAGAAGATACTCCAAGAGGTCCTCAGTTCAACCCCTGCCAGGACCGGTTTTGCTTTTCTTTTACAAAACTTGCATATTTTCATATTTTTTCTATTTTTTCTTATTTATTTAATATTTCCATTCAATTTTAATTTCTTTTCATAATTTTATTTCTGCATTAAAAAATTACCAAAAATTATTTTTCTTTTTACATTATTTTCAGAAAACCTTTATTTAATTTATAAAATTAAAAAATATAATTTTGCATGCATATTTATTTTTATTCATAATTTTGCATTTTAATTACTTTTAATTCATTTTAAAGTATTAAATTGCATTCAAAAAATTCCAAAAAATTATTTTAGCATATTAATACTATTTCCAGCATGTCATATTTTTCCCGATTAAAAACTTGCATTTTTCTAACATTTTTTCTCTTGTTCGATTCATCTCGTATTTTCCGATTTCTCATTCTTTTACAGGTCGATCCGATTCAGACGATTCTTCTTTATCATTTTATTTTTTTCCAATAATGTAACTGTTTATGGGATGTAATAGTTTAAATTAGGTTTTTATTTTCCGCAAGTTTAAATTATGTATCTGCCCCAAAGCCATGTAATAGCGTAGGACATTTACCTTTCCGCACCTTTACATTCCGCATTTTAATTTCCGCACCCTATAAACTGTTAGTAACTAGGCGTGTATGGCAAGACTAATAATGAACATAGCTCACTAATTCCAAGATAAAAATATCTGAAATCGACACACTCTTTTTCACATATGCACCCCTTAGGGTAATTCTTTCTCGTTGCCTTACGAATTCAAAAATGGTCATGTCCCTCGAACGTAGAGGTATTCTAGCACCGTTGCCTTCCAAACAAATCATCATAGTCCCTTCGATACAAAGATCATAAGACCCACGATGTCGCCTCCGAATACATGATCTTGACCCTCGATTGTCGCCTACGAAAAATGATGATAGTCCCTTCGAATGTGCTAGGATACTTCCTACAAGTTGCCTTCTATGACCATCCGATGTCCCTTCGAATGTCCCGCTTACATCCAACAAATAGAGTTACCTACCAACTAATGGTATGGCTAGCGCTATTCTAAAGGAAAGTAAAACAATACGAAAACGACCAATTCTGAGTAGGTAATAAGACTTTTAGTTGCTTGCTCTATCAAAATACTTTTCACACCTCATATTTTTTCAAAGTTCAAACTCTTTTCAAAAACGAAACATTTCCGAACACTTTGTATACATTCCTACATGAATCATTACAAAGTCAAAGCGAAATGCCTTTTCAAAACATCTTTTTCAAACACACAGAAAGCACAATTTTAAAGTGATCTAGAGCAACTAAGAGCCCGTAGATAACTACGGATGGAAAGGGGTGCTAATACCTTCCCTTTTCATAACCATTCTCCCGTACTCAGAATCTAACGAAGGTCTTTTTCTGTACTTTTACCTTCCCTTAATTGGATAAAAATAAAAGTCGGTGGCGACTCTTGCTATCCGCACATTTGCGATATAAAACACAAAAAGTCAGTTCACCGTATCACAATGTGGTACCAATCGTGAACTAAATTCACACCCTGTTCCGTTTACACCTCGGACACAACGTTAATCAACGATTCGCCCATACACCATTGGGACACGAATCTAGCCTCACCACCACTAAACCACTGGGTACGGGTATTGGCTCTGCAGATCCAATTCCACACAATGGGAATTAACCACACCAGAATGCATATGCATGCACATAAAAAACATGCAACATTCAAATAACGAAATATGATATCACAACATCATTCCATACATAGCCAACACCAACAAACATCACATGATAACAACATAATCATGAATAAACAACAGGAACAACACATAAGCATGTAATCCTCATCCAACCAGATAGAACAATATTAAACAGTTCATCACCATTTCTAGAATTAGCAAAGTTTACAAAATCGGAAGAATTAACTCTTTTTAAAAGAAATTCCATAAAATAGTATTTTCTTCATTTTATAAAATAGTATTTTTAATTTAAGGAGTACTGCCCAAAACGACACTCGAATCGGAGTTACAGTTTAGAAAATATGAGTTTTTAAAGTTTTAAGCATTTTTGAAATTAACACAGTGGTAACCGGTTCCTCCCAGGGAGAACCCGGTTCCCCCAAGTTTGAAATAACACGCTCTCTGTTTTTACTATGGGGAACTCGGTTCCTCCAAACTAGAAACCGGTTCCCACCAAAATTCTCCATTTCCTTTGCAATTTTTCAACTGGGAACCCGGTTCCTCCCCAGGAGTAATCGGTTCCCACTCACCCAGAATTTCTTCTCCCTGATTTTTGTACCAGGAACCCGGTTCCTCCCACATGGGAACCGGTTCCTACGACCTGCAGAACCAAAAATCTGCAACTTTGACAGTAGCCTATTTTCAATCTTTTCCTTTTCAATCCCATACGAACCATAGCAGAAAAAACACCAAATTTCATCCAATACACAACAACATAATGACACATAGCATAATTCCATCATCCCCAATAATTTCATAACATTACTAACGGTTCAATTTCACATAATTCAACACATTTAGGGATAATTCCTACAAACCTAGATTTTCTAATTGAAGTTTCCTAACGTACTCAACTACTCAATCGAATCCCAAAATCCATAAGGCATCATAACTGGATAAAATCACCCCTTACCTCGTGATAATTCTTTGGTCTCTGACGCTTTGGCTTTTCCTCCTTTTTTCTCCTCTTCTCAATTGTACGTAGAATGAAAACCTCCAATTTATCTCTTCCTCTTTTTCCTTTATTTTATTCCTCTTATTATTCTAAAATAGTAATAATAAAATAATTCGTATAAGTAGAGTCTTTTACTCCTCACACTCCCACATTATCCTTCACACCACCAACAATTCACTTCTATTTAATTAATTAATTAATTCCGATAATTCAAAAATACCAATAATTAAACTTCTAATTAAATTAATAATTAAAATTCCAATTATTTAATAATTGAATTATTTGGGGTGTCACACTTGGTTTGTTAAATTTAGATTAACCAAGTCCACTTTTATCGTTGGAGTATCTTTGTTGACTAAGGACATTGTCCAACCCAACTTGTCATTTTTCATATATTTCAAGAACTCTTTTTAATTGGAGAATTTAGAAAGGAAGTGAATTACACTCTTTGCATGTAAAATTTTATTTTTATATTTCAAGAAAACTTTGTTTTTCAGTTTTAAAATCTTTTTCCATGGTGCCAATCTTTTCTTCAAGAGATAGAATTTATTTCTTTTGTGTTGACACCGTGCTATATTGAATTTTATATTCATTGAATAATCCATCAACAATACCTTGTACATCTTCATTATAAGAAGATGTTTCATTACTAAACTTTTATCCTTTGATATTTATTTTCTTTTTATAATTTTTTCTTTTCATTAAAACTAACAAAAGCAATGACAAAATATATTGAAAGGAAGCTTTTGTTGACACTTAATATACTTGATTTCTCCCCATATCTTTTGCAATTTATGCATTGTTTCTGAAAAATAACAAAAGCAACCATCTCGTTTCCCCCTTTTGCTATTATTAAAAAGAAAAACAATACAATTCATAGTAAAATATTATAAGGGAAATGATATACAAGATTACTTATCTTTTTTACAATGATTTGATGTCAAAGTTTGTATTAACGTTGACACTTCTTCAAATCATATTTCATTCAATGAAAATTTTAGAACTACCATGTCATATGGTCTTGTATCTTGAAGGACCAACCATGATTTGTCAATATTAGAACATGATCTTCAAGTACCTACAAAACAATTAGTAATACTTAGGTACCCAATTTTCTTTGGATCCTCTTGAGTTAGATACCTTCCTCACTCATACATATTCACCATAAGGAATGTCATACTTTCTTATGTAGTAAGCATTATGTCATACCCCAATTTTTGACCTAATATACCACCTCACATTTTCATTATTTCATCTTTAACAGTCTAGAACAGAATTAATCGGGTGTGGATTTCACAGGTCAAAATTAGGGTTTCATCAAATTTTCATCTGATTCAAGAGGCAAGAAATTAGGGTTTGAGTCTTAATCACTTCATTTGATCTATCTTGATCAAATCATCAAATTTTCTTGATCTATCGAGGATCGACCAATTATTTCATCGAGGATGAGGTTTTGATCAATGAATGACTTTTTTGATTAGAGATTGATCTTCATATCTTGGATACAACCTCTTGACCTAATTTATGGATTCAAAACATCACAGAAGTTCACAGAATTTATCAGTCAATTTCTGGATCATCTGATGAAATTTCATCTGCACTGAAAAGTCAAACTTTGACTTTTGGTCAACTTTTTCAAGACAAAACTTTTTCAATCATCAAAATACTTCAAATGATCCATCATGATCATAAAAAATCAAGAAATTTGGAAAAGTCAACAAAAAGTCAAAATTTTCAACACTTAGAAAAATTTTCAAGTGTTAAAATTTCATACTTTTTCCAAACTTCATGGCATTTTTTCACATAGTTCCACTTTGAATTGAAACAAACTCAAAACATGAAAGTTGTAGCCCTTGAAACAAGATTTCCAAAATGTCCAAGAACTCTCAAATCCATGGAGTCTAGCCATACTTTTGATTTTGAAACTTAGAGCTCCAAAATCCTTGATTTTCAAGTACAAACTTTCAAAATTATAGGTCATTTTGAGTTTTTCTTTCTTTCTAGAAGCATGCCACCTTGCCAAGTGAGATAGGACTGATAAATATCAGAGGAAGAGTAATTACAATGAGATAGGATCAAGGTAAGAATTAACCATGGTTAAAAGGAAGCTTCCTTTTGCATTTATTGCAAAAATGACTTCCTTGCCCTCTAAGGCAACTTGTAAATACCAAAGCCAAACTTTCTCACTTATCTTTCAGAACTTGTGACCTATAAATAGAGGTCTTGTTTGCAATTCAAACCACACCAAAGCTATGCAAGAACATGTTTTCTCTCTTCTTTCTTAAAATTCAAGAAACATAGTTCAAATTGAGAAATTGTGCATTTTTGAAAACTTGTGAAAAACCTTGAGAAATTTGGTGTCTAATATGTTTTAATATCAAGATAGAACTTGTTTGAAACTTAAAATCAACACAAGCAAAGCTAAAAATCAGATTTTGCATTTCATGTTTCAAGCTTGTACAAAACTGCCTTAAACTTCAAATTCATAGTTTGGCTCGAGCAACTTGTGTTTTGATCATCCAAACATCATCGATATACTTCATATGAATGATCCAAACCATTAACATCAACCTGTAACATCTCTAACCACGATTTCCAGTTTCACTTTGAGCTATATGCAGGTCGACTTGGTCAGAACATTCCAAGCTACTCTAGAGCAAGCAGACCATTCATACACGATCCTTGAAGGCCGTTGGTGCTATAGGAGTCATCAAAACTCAACTGGACACGCTCCTTCATCAAATTCGATCTCAGCTTGAACAGGTAAGAGCTCGAACTTCAAACTCCACGATTCTTTGATTCCAGTCAAAAAAACTCTTGGCCATTTTGTTTCTGCACTATCAACGATCAATAACCCTCAATCAATTGACAAAATCATTCACCATACACGATTTCAATTAAGATTTTCAGTTTTAGGGTTCTTCGTGTTCTTGAGAAATTCAAACATGTTAGGCTTAAAATAAATGAAATTAAATGACATCATCATGTTCCTGGGCTTAAAACGATCAAGTTTCATGTTTACATCTTTTGATTTCATCAAGAAACGAAGGATCTATGGCTGATTGAAGGATTGGAGAGGAAGAACAAGCTGCGCGCGTTTTTTTAAATTCAAAAAGTTGGTTTATAATATTATAACATTGATTGATTTCAATACACGGATGTATTGCCGCCCAAGCGGTTGCCAGCTCACTCTTAAGTCACTCTTGCCATGCCTTGCCCAATGGTCCGGGGTTCGAGTAGCCTTGGGACCATTTTGCCAAACTTTTTAATTTTTTCACTTCATTTTTTACCAAACTTTGACTTTTTCAAAACCCAATCAAAACTCCTCATTTTGAGGTGATTTTTTGTACACTTGTCAATTAATGTATCTATTTTAAGATAGTGTCAAAAATTTTCATAAAAACTTTCATCCGACTATGTTTTTATCGAGCCGAAAACGGTACTTTTGAGTACTTTTCAAAACACCTTTAAAGGTGATTTTTTTCAAACTTTCGAAGCCCGATTCTTTTCAAAACTTTCCACAAGTAAATTTCATCTTTCAAAACACTTTCAAAATCATTCTTCAAAAGTTTTTCATCAAAACTTACATCTTTCTCCATGATCGATCTGATTAAACGATAAAACCAAATTCATTTTCTCTCAAATTTCTTAACCGATCATGGGCCTCCCTTACGGTGTAAGTCCCAACATTCTTTTATGTACATAATTTTTTCCTTGTACATAACTAATTCTTTTATGTACACATCTATTTTACCTGTACATAATACAGATACCTCTGTAAATACTCAAATACAGACAAACTTCGATCGTTCGTTTCCGTTTCGATTATATATACACTAAATACCATTGGTATTAAAAGGAGCATTATTCCCTGTGAAACTGCTTTTAAACCAATGGGCCACCCTTACGGTGTAAGTCCCAACCCTCCTATGTACATCCACATCCTCTTGTACATAAATACTCGTTCGTGTACATATTTACTTCCTTGTACACATTCAAACTTGTAAATAATCAAGTTACGCTCGTTTTAAACGTTCGTTTTACATGCACTTGTTTATATTTCCTTCATAAACTCTTGTAAATAAACATCATGCATCTGTTTATATTTCCTTCATAAACTCCTGTGAATACATATCACACACACACACACACACTTGTTTATATAACTGTCTAGTTATAACATAACAACTAGTCTAACCAATAGGTTCCCCACAATATTAGCCTCCTCTTGGGCTTTGTACAAGGTAACTCATTTCAACTGAGTTCAGCCTCCTCTTAGGCTTCATATAAGAAAACTCATTCATCTGAGTTTAGCCTCCGCTTAGGCTTCATATAAGACAACACTCCCCTGTTGAGTCAGCCTCCTCTTGGGCTTCGTTCAAAAGAACTCCTCATTGAGTTTAGCCTTCTCTTGGGCATCATACAAAGAAAGAGACAGGAAATCTCTTAACAGCCTCCTATTGGGCTTCCAATACAAAGAATCACCCGCGTTAGGATAGACCCCTGAGAGTATAATTTCCCGGTGAAATTGCTCTTAAATCCCAAAGGAGAAACTTTCCCAATCATAGAAATAGCAATTAAAACACACGAAACATATCAAACGTATTCATATATAAAGCTATAGATAACTATATATATTTAGGGTGCTCCATCTATTCCCTTTATATAACAAACCCCCTTACCCGGAATCTCCCCAATGCGTTGCGTCTAGTTTGCGCTAGTCGTTACGCATATCATAATCAATTGAGGGTATTAACAGCTTTCCCCTTTTTCATAATCATAATTTCTTGTGTTGAAAATAATAAAGCTTGATGCTCGCGGCATCTTTATAAACAAATCAAAAGAGTAAATTGTTTCGAGGCAGAGAATCTGAATTCATATTCGATTCCCTAGCACGTCACTTTTTAACGCGAACACATTAGAAGTATGACCTTTTGCATTACAATAAAAACAACTAGGTCTAAAAACATGATTCTTTTTATTGATATAAAAGTTATTTCTATCATAAGGCTTTTTATGATAATTTGCTACATGTTTTTTCTTTGATTCCTTATTGTTGAATATGTTAGTAATCTTTACGAATATAGTTGGACTTATATTAGGTATATCAAAATTATAAAATTCAAGTCCACATTTATTATTTGAAATTATTTGACTACTTGGCACATTATCCAAGTCAATTTCCCCATTTCCATATTTTTCAATGACTTGGTTTAATTTCATTTTTTTTAAATTCAAAATAAAAATAATTATTGCATGTTGGATTTTTTATTAAGTCTAACTCCACTTTTGTGATATTAACCTAACTTTCTAGATTTAAAGTAGTTTTTTTTTTAATTTGAAAATTTTCTAGAAAGTTTAAAAAATTCATGTAATTTACTAAAAGCACTCTGTAATTCATCATATGAAGGTCTATCATCAATTTCACAATCAGTAATCTCATGTTCTTATCACTTGAATGATGTGATGACATTAATGTCATGTTTGTTTGTTCTTTATATGTGCCTTTATGTGTTACTTCCAAATTATCCTAAATCTCATTGGCCATTTTGAAATTTGATACTCAGAAAAATTCATTTGCTCCTAATGTCGATGCAAGTATTGTATTTGTCTTCTTGTCGTACAACACTTTTTCTTCTAGTCATCGGTCCAACTTTTTACTTTTCGTTTTTATTCTTTGGTTATAATGGTTGTAGGAATGAAACTTCCATTTTCAATAGCATCTCATATTTCATCACTTTGTTCTTCTAAATACATCTTCGTACGTATTTTCTAGAAATCAAAATATTCACCACAAAACAATAGAGACTTGTTATTACTATCACCGTCTCTAAAAACTATATTTGTATTTGTGAAAGTCATTCTGGATCTTTACGAACATGTTACCTATAATCTGCTCTGATGCCAATTGTAAGTATTAGAGTGTACAATCTAAGAGGGGTGAAGTAGCCGTGCTGGATTTTTCTTTTATTTTACGCAAGTTTCTTATGTTTTATTTTTCTAGAAACATGTGATGCATTGGTCTTTATTTAAAATGATATTATGCAAAAATTAATATGCTTAAATGTAAATGAACACACGAGACTTATACTAATTCCCCTTATCAATCAAGGGTACATCTAGTCCTTTCACACATGTTAGATCTTTGTACAAGCTTCACACCAAGACCTCTTATCTTCTAACATAACAAAGAAGCACACCACTTTCTTGATTTCACAAGCCTCAAACCTATGATGGACTTTTAATAATTCAAATTCAAAGAACCTTTTTTTCAACGGAGAAATTACCTCCATGATCCTTTAAGTTATTTAATTGTAATAGATTGATCCTTTATGTTGTTCTCCCTACATGTGGGTCCTTTATGTTAACTAACCCTTGCATCGTTGACCATCATTGGATCATATAATTAAATTTTCATAATTTTTTAGTGCATAAATTTTTTTTAAACTAATTAAAATGCGCGAAAAGGCAAAAATTAAATAAAAATAGTAAAACAGAAAATAAAATTCTCCTAAAATTACACGAAGTGTAAAACAAGAAGAAATATTTTTAGGAATTTTTTCATAATTTTTAGACCAAAAACAGATTTAATATGAATTTTAGAAGTTAAAATAAAATTAATATAACAAAATAAAACAACATAAAGGTCTATGATACATTTGTTAGTTAATATAAAGGACCCACATGACATTATAAGTAAGCTTTGTATTTGCTTGGATCAAGGATCTCTTGTCATACTATAAATTATTCAACTTTAGTTTATGTCATAAGTTCTTGCTAGTTTATTTTCTTCCAACTCTATTTTCTATCAAAGAGATGTAGAACTCAAGTCATCTGGTAGCTTTTTCTTTTATATAATTCAAGTAATTTATCTTCAATAAGGTTTCATATTTTCCAGTGCTATTGATTTTACTTTTATTGTTAAATATGCATGCTTGAGTAATGTTTGTTTAATTTATTGTTTATCTCACCATAAGTGAGTAGTCCATTAAGGACTAAGAGTCACGAGACTTGTCCCATGACATATTCTCTTTTATCCAAATGAATCGATTATGAGAAACATGAATCACATATTATTTTAGAGTCTGAATTTTCTAAAAAACATGTCATTTACAAAAGTAAAGATAATACATGTATAGGCTCTTTTGTCGTCCGGATCGTTCGCCCAATCAGAATCACTATAGGCTGTTACTGACAGAGCTTGAGTAGTATTAGTAGGTGATAGAAGCAAGCCATGCGTAGAAGATCCACTAAGATATCTGAGTATGCATTTAACCATGCTCCAATGACTGTTTAAGGGGTTAGCCATGAACTGACAAGCTTTGTTCACATAGTAAGCAATATCTGGTCGTGTCAGAGTGATATACTGCAGGGCTCCAACAATTGATCTGCAAATGGAAGGATCTTGTATTTTATCTGTACCAAACCTGCTAGGTTTACAACTTCTAAGCATAAGAACAACTACACCATTTACTTCTTCCATGTTTACTCGACTCAACAGATCCCTTATATATTTAGTTTGAGTAAGAACAAGCGTGCCATTGTGCTGATATTTGACTTCAAGGCCAAGAAAATATTCTGGCCTGCCAAGTTTTTTCAAGGAAAATTCACTTTGAAGCTTGGATATAACTTTGTGAATTAACCGAGCAGAAGATCTTGTGACAAGTATATCATCCACGCAGACTGGAACATATAGAGTGACTCCTTGATGATTGTACATAAACAGGGAATGATCATATTTACTTGCCACAAACCCAAACTGAAAAAGTGTCTTGTGCAGCTTCTCCTACCAGGACCTGGGAGCCTGTTTAAGTCCATACAAGGCTCTATTTAATTTGAAGATAAGAAATTTGTTGGCAGGTTCGAAACTTGGTGGTTAACTCATGTAGACTTCTTCTTCAAGAGAACCATTCAAGAAAGCATTGTTAACATCAATTTGTTGAATATCCCATTGAAATATGAGCGTTAGAGTGAGTATAACTTTGATAGTAGCAGGTTTGATGATAGGATAAAATGTTTCATGATAATCAAAACTGTATTGTTGATTGAACCCTTTAACAACCAGTCTAGCTTTGTATTTATTGAGGGAGGCATTAAAATTTTCTTTCACCTTAAACACCCATTTGCATCCTATTGTCTTTCTGTGAAAAGGAAGAGTGGTGAGAGTCCAAGTATGTTTTTCCATTAGAGCATTGTACTCTTGTTGCATAGCTTCAAACCAATGAGGTTGTGAAAGAGCCTGTTTAACTGTGACAGGTTCAGAATGTGCTAGAAAGACTTTGGGTTTTAAAGAACCAGATTTGCCTCTGGTTACCATGGGATGATTATTGGTTGAAAGACCAGATTTTGGCACTGTGTCAAGCATGGAAGGAGATAGTTATGACTTAATGGACATAAGAGGAGAGTTACTGATGGCCTGTGTGGGCACATATACATGAGCAGACTGACTTAGGTCCAAGGAAGTTGCAGATTCAACAGACACAGAAGTATTGTTTTGACCATTAGAGATGTTTGTCAGAGTTTGAGGAGAATTGTCAGGTGAGGGCTGTTGTGTAGAGTTATCAGTACTGTTTTAAATGACAACATGATCTAATGAATCTAGAGACTGAGTAGGGCTAGACTGACAAGACTGACTAACTACAATATTTTCAAAAGTATTTATGCACACCATCAATCTATACATAGAAAGATCATTATCAAAACATGCAGTGCTTGACTGACTCGTGCCACCAGAAGGAAACAAGGAAGTAAAAGGGTATTTTGCTTCATCAAAGACAACATCCTTAGAGATATAAATATTTCCCTCTTTACTAAGGCATTTATGACCTTTATGCTGAGGAGATACACCTAAGTAAACACACTCAAAACTTCTGAGCTGGAATTTGTGCTTATTAAAAGGTCTAAGATGAGGGAAACAAAGACAACCAAAAACTCTTATGCCTTGATAATCAGGAATGGTGTTAAAAAGAGCATGAAATGGAGATGTGAATGCTGGAAAATTAGATGTGGGAAGTCTATTCAGAAGATACATTGCCTGAGTGAAACTGTGATCCCAGAATTCAACAGGAATATTAGCATGAGCCAAAATTTTTAAGCCCATCTCTACTATGCTTCTGTGTTTTCTTTCCACAGTGCCATTTTGATGTGAAGTGTGAGGACAGGTTAATCTGTGAATTATGCCTTTCTCACTCAAAATTTTTGTCAGAGGTCAAAGTTCTCCCCCAAAATCAGTCTGAACAACTTTTACTTGTACTTGAAACTGAGTTTGAACATAGACAAGAAATTAAGTGAAGCAACTTAAAGCTTCAGATTTTTGTTTTAGAAAATACACCTAAGTGTACTTGGTGTAAGTGTCAACAACAGCCATATAGTACAAATAGCCTTGACTAGAAGGATTGGAAGATGGTCCCAATAAGTCAACGTGCACAAGTTCAAAAGGTTTGGAATAAACAGTTTTGGGTAAAGGTGCATACAATCTGTGAGATTTGCCAGCATTACAAGAACTACAACAATCAATATTATCTTTATTGAATGAGGCAATATTACACAGTTTCAGTATAGACTTGAGATTTACAGAATTTGTATGTCATAACCTATTATGCCAAACAGACAATTAATGACAGACAAAATTTGCAAGAACTTGAGAATGATCTCTGGTGGACAAGCTAACAATATTTGCAGTTGGAGATTCCACTGACTGAGAGGAAAAACTATAGAGGCCACTAGTATCCATGAATCCTTCTAGAAGAACCTCCTTAGATACCTGAGATTTGATGAAACAAGTGTTAGCGTGAAACTCAAAAAACACATTATTATCTTGAGCAAACTTTGACACAGACAAAAGATTTCTAGTGATTTTGGGTACATGCAATATATGCTTCAAAACTAAGTTAGAGTGAGATAATGAAGGAGTCTTGATGTTAGCTAAGCCAACAGACTCAATTTTCAATCTTTGACCATTACCTACAAGAACTTTATTGACACTAGAATAACTTTGTTTATTTTGTAGTAAAGATCTATTATGAGTGAGATGATGAGTAGAACCTGAGTCTGCAAACCATGCTTGAGACTCTAAATCTGCTGGAACCTGTAGGCCATCTTGATGAGTAAGATATGCTGAAGCTTGGACTGAGTTGGCCGCTGGATCTTTCTTCTCACCCTTCACCTGTTCAGTGGACTCAGAGGCTTGATTCTTTGATTGTGCTGGCTCAAAGTTTTCATCATAACGATGCCAGTAGTCCATAGCAACATGGCTATATTTCCCACAAAGCTGACAAGTTGGTCTATTGCCAGAAGATGCAGAGGATATGGCTCTGCCACGACCTCTAATTCGAGAGTTACTTCTGCCTCGCTGATACTGAGAACCACCTATGGTGAATTTGGAGCTGAAATTGGCTTCAGATTGAGCAACATTTGTTGTGGCATTAGCAAGAGAAAGCTCTTGACGATATTTGTCAAGTTGAGCTTCTTGCACATACAACAGTGCCTCAATTTCATATAGTGTAGGAGGTTCCATCTTGCCATATACCATCATGATGGATTGTATTCCTCTGGTAAACCCTGTAAGATAGAGTCAATTTGATCGCGCTTAGAGATTGGTTCACCCACTGCCATAAGCGCATCTGCAATTGAACGAATGCGAAGCACAAACTCTGAAATTGAACGATTTGCTTTCTTGGTGACTTTCAGTTCAACATGAAGTTGATGAACCCTAACTTTCATGACCGCTGTGAAATATTGGTGTATTTTCTCCCATATTTGATATGAATGCTTGCAAGGAAGTACACGAGGAAGAACAGACTCGGAAATTATGGACAGAAGCCACGTGAACAAGGCTTGATCTTGAGTAATCCAAGCCTCATATTCATCAGAGTGAACATTGGCGCGACGATCCTCGTCGTTCTGGAACATTGCAGGAATCTGAGGATTAACTATAAATCGATGTAGTTTATGAGTAAGAATGATACCTTCAACCTGTTGATTCCGGAGAAGAAAGTTCTTCTCTTGCAGCTTGATGAAGAGTTTGGGCCCAAACAGTGTGTGATGGGACGCATCGTTGAGTGACGACGTCTGTGTCGTCATGTAGGGATGAAACTCCGAGTTTTTCGGTGATGCAACCATTGATGAAGCTTCTCTGAAGCAATGGAGCAAGAACGTGTAACAGAACTAGTTTGTTGAATCACAAAGAAAGATGTTGCAGCTTCTCAGCAAGAGCATGAGAATGATGAAACGAACAACAGAAGACGGTTTGGATCAGCAGCGATTGATACCATGTTAGGCTTATGACAATCTTGCATTATCAATGGAAGGGATGAAAACAAGATTGCTAGAAGTTTTGTAAAGAAAGAGTCAGAAGTTCTAGGACCAAAGGCTCAGAAGTTCTGAGACGAAAGAACCAAAAGTTCTGGAACAAGTGATTCTGAATTTCTATTACAAAAGGAGTTTTACATCATATCTATACACTCTCTCATAGCCACCTATATATAACCATAACTCTATGGATAAGATGGTTTACTAAGAGTGGAAAGAGATTGTAGCCTAATGATTCATAAGTCCATTATACAATAAACCATTAAGCCCATTATACAATAAACTATTAAGTCCAAATACACTAATATTTTGTTGTGATTTAGTGAAAGACACCCAATTTTTTCCATAGAATTGCCAAAAACAAGACTTTGTTTTTTTGTATGAAGCATAGACAATTAATCCAAACATCTTTTAAGTTAATTTTACTTTTATTCGTCAACTATTTGGTGTATCTACCTTCTCATAATTCCAAGAATAAAAATTGAAGAATATTCTATAATCAAGCTAATTATTGGCTAAAGTCCTAGCATGTGCAAATCTTACTACACGATGTCGCATTACAAATCTTACTACACGATGTCGTATTACAAATCTTAAACATTATCCTTTCTGAACGTATTAGAATATAGAGAGAAAGATAGTGTACAAAGTGGGAAACAAATTTTTTTTTAAAGAAAAGAAGTGAAAAGAGACAATTTTCTAAATCAAAACGTCAACAAATTTAACTTGATCACATTTGCTATCTTATGATAATAAATCACACACATGTCCTTGTTAAACCAAAATCATGACATTCAGAGACACTTACAAAGCTAGCTTGCCCAAAACCGTTATTCCTTGACCAAAATAGTTAAATATATCATTTAGACACATTTATAAACAACAACAGAATTTAAATTTATTGAATTATTGATGTATTTAATTATTA
This sequence comes from Vicia sativa, assembly GCA_021764765.1. Taxonomy (NCBI): domain Eukaryota; kingdom Viridiplantae; phylum Streptophyta; class Magnoliopsida; order Fabales; family Fabaceae; genus Vicia; species Vicia sativa. Next base: position 114,996,272 of record CM038792.1, on the reverse strand, counting down.
TTTTATGTTAAATAAATCAACGATTTAAAAAATTTATTATTTTTTTTTGTTTCTTATAAATGTATCTTGAGGTGTATTAATCACTTATTTTTGATGATATGGGTACGTAGAAAACTTTTTGTGAATTACTAAGGTGGAAAAGACTCATTGGAACACAACCTTTTCAAGCTACTATATTATGTCCCACTAGCTAACCCAAACTTTAAATTTTCACTTGATGATATGATAGGACCCTTAATTGTTTTTTAGTCTTTTGGGGATATGATTTATCCACATGTTTTCAAATCTTAGTTAATGAGTAGTATATACTATATGTGTGTTAGTTAGGCTATAAATAATGTGTACCACAAGGGAAAAGAAACTTAAAGAATATATTTGCAAAAGTAAAATTCCTTGAAGTTTGATACATTGTCACACATTTTTGGAATGGAATAAAGAAAGTATTTGCATAGAATTAAAGAACGAAGGTTTTGTTACGACAAAGGAAGCTCCCATATCATAATTGAGAATTTTTCATCTATATAGTGAAATTTCTTTCATATTCTTGGTGAAAAATTAAAAATGCCCTTAAATTTCGTAAGTGCATTTACGAATTTATCTTGGAAATGGACTTCGTAAGTGCACTTACGAAATAAATCATAATAAGGTGAATTTGCAAGTGCACTTACGAACTCACCTTATTTTTAAAAAAAATTAGATGAATTCGTAAATGCACTTACGAATTCACCTTATTTTGGAAATTTGTAAGTGCAGTTACGAAGTCTGCGTGTTGTTTTAGAAAACACATAGAATAACCCTCAATACTCATTTCTATTCCAAATTTAAACTTTCTACTCTAAACCCTAACATTTCTACAACTTCAAACTCACTTCGTTCAAGTTCATCTTCTCTCTTCAACTCATTCTAACTCATTTCAACCCTCCAAAATCAAATTCAAGCTCAAATTTGTGTAAGTTTTCTTCAATTTTTTCTATTCAAAATATAAATTTGTATAAGATTATTAGATTAGGTTGTAGAAATTAAATAGTATATGAAGTAATAGTAGGTAAATGTAGTTTTATTGGATGAAAAAATATGAGGGTGTTTTGGGACTGATTTTTCTGGGGTTGGAACTCTCTGAACGAAGGTGTTTCGTAAGTGTATCTGCGAAGTGTCCCTGGAGGGACTTCGTAAGTGTACTTGAGAATTTACCAAGGATGGGTGAATTCGCAAGTGCACTTGTGAATTGTTGCCAGAGTTGTTTTTAAATTAGTAACCTAACAATTGTAATGATTTATTTCAGGAAAATGGAAGAGAACCAAAACCAGATGGCTCGTATGAGACATGGCAGGCAAAGCCAGACTGCGTCGGCTCGTCGAGAGCGAGAGCAAAGGGCAAGGGCATAAAGGGCACAACTAGAGATAGCTTCACCTTCGGCACCGTAACAAAGGAGTCGCCTCCATGAAGCGTCTACCTCTGGTGTACATGAGGAGCAGGTACCAGAGGTAGAGGTTCCGGAGAAAGAGGCCCAGGTGCCCAGGAAGCCGCAAACGTTGAGGTCTCCGATGACGATGTTGAGGAACATGCAGAGGTGGAGGATGATGGATATCCAAGAGGGCCATATGACACATCCCTCCTGATTTATTATTAGGATCATGCTGCCCATTATGTATGGGGTGGACAAGTATTATAATTTTTACGGTTCATGTTTATTTTTATGGTTCCTGCTCGTTATATTTCGTATTATAATTTTTATTCAAAAATACGGTTCTTGTTGATTTGTTTTCTTTGAATTCTCATGTTTCAGGAAAGGAAGGCTTTGAAACATATCAACCACTCCCGCAAAAAATTTGATCTCTATATTCCATAGGCTCGATGGCTCCACAATGTTGTCATTGGATCCAGTCTTGTTGGATTATTCGGTACTGGTTACGGTACCATTTGCACTGTCATGCATGGTGCTTTTGCTGAGAGATGACATAAGGAGACATCATCTTTCCACTTTTTAGTTGAGGAGTTGAAGATCACGCTTGATGATGTTGCCTGCTTGCTCCAACTACCTATCAGAGGTAGGTTACTCAACCATGTCAAGTTATCCAGAGCTGAGGCGGTTGACTGAATGGTTGAGCATCTAGGAGCAGATTCGGACAGGGTTGCTCAAGATCGCGATAACACAAACGGGGCGCATGTGAGATTCTCCTACCTAAAAGAGATATATGGGGAGCACCTCTGTGCAACAGCACTTGCAAAAATAACTGCACATGCAGTTGGGGAGTGTGTGGACGAGGATATTTTTGTTTAGTTTCACCGTGGTTGTGGCATCCAATGTTTTCTGATGTACCTGGTAGGCACGTCCGTCTTTGTGGACCCGAGTGACCACTACACCGATGTGGCATACCTTAGATATTTTATGGACCTGTCTACAGTTTGTGACTGGAACTGGGGTGTCGTTGTTCTGACCTACCTCTACCAGAAGCTGAATGAAGCTTTTAGATGGGGGGCGAGGGCGCTCACTGGCTCGTGTACACTCCTGACGGTACTTTTTTATTTTAACGATAAATTTTTATTAATTTTAATTTATTTGTACTTACACATTATGTTTTTGTTTATGCAGAGTTGAATTATCTCATACTTTCACCGCATCCATGGTTACACCGAAGATCCCGACTATCAGGCCGCCATGCCAAGGGATTCCAACTTTATTCTCAACAGGAGCAACCAAAATTTGCTTCCTTATCGGGTGTTCCTTGATCGTACTGCTTATGACGATATTAATTAGACTCCATTTGTGGACTATAGGGAGGTTGTGGCATTCGATCTTATTTCATTATACTCTGGGTGACTAGCTTGTGGGTCTAACATGATGGTCAGGTATCTGCCAGAGCGGTGTATGCGCCAGTTTGGCTATGTGTAGATCATACCTAGATCTCTTTTTCAGGGTGCTCCGACACCATGACACAACGGACTCTCAATGACGTCTTCCAGGATTGGAATAATCATGTGGTGCCATAGGAGCATCTGATGATGTGGGCACCCAGATGTGACATTGTGTTGAGAGTTACGTGACATGGTTCTTTAGAGTCTCACACACTTTCATGACATCGGATGGTCTTGGAGATCCACCGAGACCCGCACACGAGGAGCTCCTGGAGAACGAGCAGGCCTAGGATGACCATGCCATTGATCTAGTGCCCATCTATCAGCGTATCCACCAACTTGGACAAGAGGCGTTGGATGCAAGAATTATGGATGAGGGAGGTCCCGATGCGGTTGTCGTGATGCAGAGGATCGTCACTGAGGCAGAGCGTGCAACACATTACCGGAGGCAGAGGAGGGCGCGGGGGGTTAGGATTAGGCATACACAGTAGCCTTTATGTTTTGTTCTTTAATTTTTTTAATAATTTGATTGAATTTACTTTCGAAACAATTTTTGTAATTTGATATTTATGACTACTTTTCTTCCATTACATAGTAATATTTAGTTGGTTTGCATATATAAAATGTGATTTATTTGAATTTATGAAAACTGGCATATAATGCAATTTATAGTGAAAATAATTGTAGTTTTAAATATCTTTTAACACATTCAGGAAATGTTTCGTAAGTGCACTTACGAATTGACATTTCTGGGTGAATTTGTAAGTGCACTTACGAAGTAAGCTTATTTTTTTCAAATCAAGCGTTTAAAATAATAACACGTACAAAATAAGGTGAATTCGTAAATGCATTTATGAATTCATCCAAAAATGTTAATTTATAAATATAAATTCAATTTCATCCAATAAAATGAATTCATAAGTGCACTTACAAAAGATATTTTTAATTTTTTAAGATTGTGAGAGAAAACTATTAGATATGTGAAGAAATTCTGATAGCTAAAAAGTAAAAGTTGAGCTAGTTAAAATATGTGTGGCTACATGATGTTGCAACTAAATTTTGAGTCCACATTCAGTTGAGAGGAAAGTTATTTACATATAGCCACATATTATATTTCTATTTATATATCACATACCACAACCGTAAAAAAGAAAAGAAAAGATATGTGGTGTTCCTTTGTGTGGGCTATCATTGTTCACATAGCACTTTAACTTAACCCCACTAATTTTATTCCTTTCAAATCATAGATAAAGTTCCAATTCTAACCCCAAAATAATGTGTGGTTTTTGCTAGTTTTGTCATTTGTGGATTGTCAATAGATCTCATGCCAATTTAAGTCGAAATTTTCTTTTTACGGTTGACAATAAATACATACGAGAAATATTGATGGAAAAAGGAAAAATCAAAGTGTACTCCCTTTGTACCAATTTATAAACACAAAAATGCTCATTTTTCTTGTAACAAATTATATAAAAAAAAACATCAAATTTATATCATTTAATTATTTTATTTTAATATTTATCTTTTACAAAATAAATTGAATCTACATTATATTTAATTTAGTTTAGTTTTATTTTTTCTATAAACAACAACTAATTAAAATTATTTTTACATCTTTTTCTAAAATATTTCTTTTAAGAACTAAAATTTAATTTTTTTTAATAAATTTAAAATATTTATTTTATACATATAAATGGATACGAAGTAATACACGTGTTTTGAAAGATGTTTTAAAAAGAATGTAAGTGAATTTCATAAATGGTGGTTTGGAGTGGTGGTACGGTAAGATTCTCTCAATTGATAACGGCTAGTTTTTCAAGCGATAACGGCTAGTTTCTTCAATTTTCGGACACCTTCTCTTCTCTCTTCTATCTCTTACTTCTTCTCCCTCTTCCAATGGAAGCTGCCTTTCTCTTCCCGGAAACCTGCTCTTCTCCCATATCTAAACCAACTCCAAATACCTTGAGGCTGGTTCAAAACATCAAATCCTTGCTTCAGTGGTTTCGAATAATGTATGTGATATACCATTGCGCCAGTTGCCTACTCCTTGTCTCAAGGGTGACCGCTTGGCTATTACAATTCCGGAAGATGAGTACAAACTGGGGGTGGAGGCTTGCAAGCATCACCTTCATGGTAGAATTATTTGGTCAAAAGGGTTTGTACCTTTAACTATTGTCAATCTAAGAACAAAACTCTTGGAACTCTGGCCTTCTCTAGATAAATGGGGAATCACATCTTTGGGCAAGGGATTCTTCGAATTTTCCTTTTCGTCGCTTGAAGATGTCCATCGTGTTCGCTCTGTCAGTGCTTGGAACCTCCCTCAAGGGGAGTTGAAGCTATCTCCTTGGACTAGAGATTTTGTCCCATCAACGATTAGGCAAACGTCGGCGCAGGTTTGGCTGAGGATCCATGGCTTGTCTTAAGAATATTGGCGTTCTCGCATACTTTTTGCTATTGCAAGTAGTATTAGTACCCAAATCTGCATAGACTCAGCTTCTGATAAATGTGCTTTTGAAAGGTCGTTCGGTCATTTTATTCGAGTTCTGTTGGACCTGGATCTTACTAAAGAGCTTAATTACAAAATCCTGGTGAAACGAGTGGGTTTTGCGTTCTTTGTAGACATTGAATACGAAAAACTTCCATATTTTTGCAAGTTTTGCTTTTGTATTGGACACTCAATCCACAACTATAAAAGGAAAGATTTGGTCGGCAACAAAGACAAAGACCAAGATAAAAGAAAACCTAAATTGGTTAAGGTCTCAGAAAAAGAACCCGAGGTGGTTGCATTGCAGGTAAATCCAGTAGACAACTCAACTTCTCAAATAGAGAGCCAGAAGGTTAGGCCTGGGCTAGTTTTGGAAAATAGAGTCCCAGATATTTCTCACAATATTCGTGATGCAAACTTAGTTGGTATAAATCCAATTGATGTCAATTGCGAGTCCTCGCCTAATGAAGAAAACAAATTGGAAAATGAGTACATAGATGTAACACAAATGGTTGAGTTGGTTCCTGAGACACAAATTAACCCTGGACATAAGAAATAGGTCAAAGACTTTCTGAACCAAGCAGGGGACAACATGGCAGACTTTGAAAGATATGAGGATAATGGAGTCGATTTTCTATCTGAAATGGACTTCAAGTTGGTGTCTTCAAGAAAAAAAAGAAACAAAAAATCACGATCTCTGGACAATACTAGACCTTAGTCTAGTCAATTTATCAAAATCTTATGATTTTCCTCTATTGGAACATTAGAGGTATTGCCAATAATGCTTCTAGGTATTGGAACATTAGAGGTATTGATACTAATAATCTTATTCATCTTCCAACTCTCGGTAGTTTTTCACTTGGTGTAATGGCAGGAGAGGTAGACATAGAATATAAAAATGTTTAGATCGAGTCATTTGTAACATGCCTATAATTGATGTTTGCAGTTCTGCTATTTGCAACACTTTTTCGAAAGTAAATCGGATCACTTCCCTATCATGCTTTATATTAACTTTGAGAATGTTAAATTTAAGAGTCAATTTAAATTCTTCAAAATGTGGACTTAGAGAGAGGATTGTGCTAGAATTATGGTTGAAACTTGGAAAACTAAGTTTTATGGTTGTCCAATGTATATTCTTGATAGGAAACTCAAGCTTCTCAAAGCCAATCTTAAAGAGTGGAATAAGTCCACTTTTGGTAATGTTCAAGATAAAGTAAAAGTTGCTGGAAAAAAACTTGTTGACATTCAATCTGAGATAAATGACAGTGGTTACAATGATATTTTACATGATATAGAGGCCTCTGCCCAATTTGATCTTAACACGGCCCTTAACATAGAGGAGGAGTTGCAGAAAGAAAAAGCTAAAATCAATTGGCATAAGAATGGTGATACAAATACCAAATGTTTCCACACTTATGCCAAGCTTAGAGTGGAAAACTAAGTTAATTTCTTCAATGGTTATTAATGGATTAGTTGAAACTAATCATGACATATTGGAACAACATATTGAATCTTATTTCAAAAATATTTTTAACTCGGATGTGGTTGTGTAGGATTTCGAGTTAGTCCAAAATGCCATTCCAAATCTTGTCAATGCTCAAACTAATGACATGCTCAGCATGGTCCCCATCCCGAGGGGGGTGCTCAATGCTGTCATGAGCCTTAAAGTGGATTCAACTCCTGTTCCTGATGGATTTTGTCCTATTTTCTACCAAACCTATTGGGAAATGATTAACCATGATATTGTCAATGTTGTTTCTCAAATTTTTCTGCAGGGATGGATTTTACCAAACTACAATGCCAACATCATTGTGATCATTCCAAAAATTAAGGAGGCTAACAAGTTAGAGCAGTTCAGAACCATAGCTTTAGCTAATTTCAAATATAAATTAATCTTTAAAATTCTTGCTGACAGGCTTGCTTCCATTCTTCCTTCCATTATCTCTAATGAACAAAAAGGTTTTGTGAAAGGTCATAGCATTAAGGATGACATTTGTTTAACTTCTGACGTCACTAATATTTTAACCAATAAAAGTTTCAGTGGCAATGTGGCTCTCAAGATCGATATCTCCAAAGCTTTTGATACCCTAAATTGGAATTTTTTTAATAAAAACTTTAGAATTCTTTGGCTTCTGCAGGAAATTCTGTGATTGGATTCTAACCATTCTTAAATATGCTAAGTTATCCATAGGTCTTAATGGAAAAAATAGGCTATTTTGCTTGTTCAAATGGGGTTAGACAAGGCGACCCACTTTCTCCACTTCTCTTTTGTATTGTCGAAGAAGTCTTAAGAAGAAGCATCACAGGTCTTATGAACACTAATAAATTGAATCTTATTCAAGCTAGCCATAACTTTAGATTTCCCTCTCACACTTTGTTTGCTGATGATATCATGATCTTCTGCAGGGGAGATTGCAAATCCATCAATTCAGTATCTGTTCTTATAAAGGATTATGCTGCTTGCTCTGGCCAATTATGTAACTTATCCAAATCTTTGATCTATGAAGGTGGGATGTCAAATAACAGACATGAGAACCTTGTAGAGATTATTGGTTTTACTAAAGCCTACCCTCCTTGTACCCTCCCTTCATATATCTGGGTGTTCCCATCTTTGTTGGAAGTCCCAAAGTGTGTCATTTTTTTGCCTATGGCAGATAACATTAGGCTCAGACTTGCTTCTTGGAAGGCTCACCTCCTCTCCATGGCTGGGCAGATTCTCCTTGTTAAATACTTTATTCTTAGTAGGATGGTGCACTGCATCTCTATTTACAACTGGCCTTCGAGCATAATTAAAAGCATTGAGAGATAGATGCGCAATTTTGTTTGGAGTGGCAACATGGACAAGAAAAAACTTGTCATTGTCTCTTGGCGTACTTTTGCACCCCAAAATTTACCCTCTTGATTTAGGCTTATGTTTTATCATAAACATAATATTGCATTGCATTCATACATTGTGATAGGATCAAAGTTCTTTGGGTTCTCAAGCCTCTACAGTCTATGGAGGTTGATTGTGTTAACATTTTGTTCTAAGGGAGTCTCAGGCTCTCATGTCTTTGGATATTTCAAGTTACAATGATTTATTATATCTCAATACATCTAATTTGTCTCATTTATTCCTCAAGAGTTGAAGTTTTGCAAAAAATTGATGAGGAATTCATCTGTGTCATTCATTTGATGAAATTAGGGTTTTGGCCCACTGTGAAGTTTGAAGTTTGGATGAGTCAATTTCTTGAAGTATCATCTTCCTATTATCATTTGAGTTATCATGGTTCAAATAATTACTCAATACATTCAGAATATTTAGGTTTGAAGCTTGATTGACTGTCTCCTACCACAAGGTGCAAAATTAGGGTTTTGGATATAATCAGGATTTCTTCAGAGTTTTCACTCAAACTTTATTTCATGTGTTTCTATATGTTGTTGGGCATCCATGGTTGAAATATTGAGTTTAAATTTTGATTGGAAGCAAGTCAATTGATCACAAGGGGAAAAATGGTCATTTTGGTCAAAATCAGTCAAAGTCAGGAGTTGACCAAGTGGACTTTTGGTCAACCATCAATTCAAATATCCTCTTTTAATATTTCATGATCAAATTCACCATTGAATCAAGAGAATTGAAGAAAATAGGGTTAACTTGTTCTTGAAGTTATTTGAAGTTTGAAATTTTTTAAGTGTCCATCCTATAGAACTTTGACATGTCTTAACTTTCTCAATTTTTATCCAATGGTTGCATACCATACATTTTTGGAAAGCTTGGGAAAAATTCTACAAGTTTGTCATTCTGTAAAATTTCTCAAAAATGCACCATTTGAAAGATATTTGAGTTTAAAGCTTTATGCACAAGGTATGCAAAATTGTTGGCCAGGCTTGCCTTCCCTTGCCAGGCACGAGTGACATTTCAACAAACAGGTGGTGTGCCAAATTTCCAAGCCTATTTCTTTATCCTCAAGCATCAATTCTGAAAATTGAAATATGCATCATGTAGATGCCCATGAGAGCTCTTCATCAAGCTTGGAATCATCCATTTTGGCCAAGTATCCATCAAGATATGGATCCTCTAAGTCGTCTCCTCAAAACGGATTGCCATGAATGCCATGCAAGCCCATGCGCGCGTAGAATTTGTAGTGTCATGGATTGTTTTTTTGCAACTTGTCTTGGTCATATCTCATTCAATATTCCACCATTTTTCATGAACCGAAGCCCATGGTGAACCTCATTGAGAGATCTTTTGATAGGCTCCAAAAGGCCAAGAAATACACGAGACAATTGTGAGAAATTTGGATCACAAGTAAGGTAATTGGGCTATAATTTGAAATATTCAATTTTTGGCAAAACTCAGTTTCCATCCATTCCTTTCGCCCCAAGTCAATTCTATTATTCATTTGAAGTGTACCTAATCCCATAATGCCAACAAATTCGGTCTTATGTGCACTTGTACTTGGTTGTACATAAAATTCTCAAACTTGCTCATTTGGACAAAACACCAACACTCTTTATTTAAAAGGAATCAGGGGTTGAGATTAAAAGGATCAAAATCTGAGAATAAAAGGCTTCAAAAGCAAGTGGAACCACGAGAGAAGGACGAGCCATTTCCATGCTTGCAAGTGACACTCTCATAAGAGCAAATGTTCAGATTGGACTTAGAACTCTTTCTCAAGGCCCATTTATTTTTCTAAACTCTTTTTCATACTCTATATAAGCTGAAGCAAGCCTCATTTCACTCTATCCATGCTCACAAACCCTAAATTTCAAATCTGAACACAAAAACTCCATAATTGCATTTTTCTTAAATTCTCAAGTTTCAACCGTGCATTTGGAGATTTTCTTCTTTATTCTTCATCCTCAAGACTCAAGGAAGGAAAAGCAAGTATTGAAACTCAGTTGGAGTGAAGGAGACAGTAGATTACGATTTGCATTTAAGGTAAAAAACTTGAACTTTGATTCTTGAAATGTAGCCATTCATTAGTGTGTTTGAGCTTAGATTCATGTTAATTGATGTTGTTTGAATAATTCTGGAGCTTTACAACTTCCAATTTGATGAAATATGCATGATTGAAGTTTTTGAAAATTTGAATATGGATGTTTTTTGCACTTTTCGTGGTGTGATTTCTTGATGTATAGTTACTTATTTTGAGATTCACGAATTGCATGATGTTCCTTGCCATGAGATCTTTAAAATGAGCTTTGAATCAAAAAAATTGGTTGAGAATGGAGAAAGATATAAGGTCTAGAAGTTTGAGGTGTGGACTGCACGAAATAAGCATGTTAGGGCTGCTAGAGGTTAGGGATGAAGTGAGGTGTCGCTTCCTGATTCGTCCATTTGAATTTTCATGCATTTTTTTATTTATATTTTTCATCTGATTTTATTTTATGCTCAAAATATTTTCAAAACTTATAGAAAAAATATCATAGGTTCTTTTCAGTCTCTAATACTTTGTAGAATTTTTCTGAAATTTTTAAAAATGTTTTGATTGGTCAAATAAATTCAGAGATTAATATATTTTGATTTGATTAATTTTTATCTAATTTTCTTGTAAATTCTTGTAAACATATTTTTCCATGATAAACAATTCTACACAAATTATTTTGAGCCTTTTGATTGGTTTATGATGAGTCCATGATTTTTATTTGATTATTTTCAAATTTTTGCATAATTAAATAAATTCATGCATTATATTTATTTCATGCATATTTATCATTATTAAAATATTTTTCTTCATACCAAAATTGCATAAAAAATATTTTGCATCATTTTATTCATGTGGGTTGCATTTCTAAATTTCATTTCATATTGTTTGCATTTTTTGAATAATTAAATAAATTCGTGCATTATGTTGCATTTTATGTATTTTGATTGCCATTAAAATTATTTTACCTCATATAAAAATTGTATAAAAAATATTTTAAACCATTTTATTCATGTATAATACATTTCTAAATTTTATTTCATGACATTTATGTTGCTGCGGTATAGTGGCAAGCAAATAGTTGGTATTATTTTTACCGGGTGATATATACCGGTTAGGTTATATCGTATCGTGTCCACGAAGATTGGTTATTGATTCGTCGTTCGACAATTCTACCGTTAATGAGTTTGAGATTAAAAAAAATGAAAATAAAAGACAAAAAGTAAATGAACAAAAAGTATAAAAGATAGACAGCTTGTCTGGAACGAATGTAAACTACCCGTCACAAACTTAAATCTACCACCCATGTCATACTCGGCCTACGTTACTCGTCTGTGTCATCACATACCTCTCACAACCTTGGTTATTTCTAACCCAAATTGAGAATCCTCCTAAATCATCTCAATGGCCATGTTTGGCCTATCTCAACAACACAGGAGTCAACTGCGTTACCTCCATAACCATCTCTAGTATACTTCACCAACGCAGAGGCATTAAGTTCAGATACTCTGTAGTGAATGTTAGATCTAAACCTATTTCTAGTATTCAGAAACTAACAGATAACTATCCTGGGTAAGAATCTAAGCAATCTATCTCTAGTAAAGCTCAAACCCCTAACATAAAGTAAAAACCCAAGATAACTACCAACACAAATTCGTAAAGCAAGCTTTATATAACAACAAGGGCGATAAATATACAAGAGTTATGAGTAGAAATACATACAAATCCAACAAAAGAGAAATAAACAAAGAGGAGAAGAGATAAACCACAAATCTACATTGGTTGTCAAAGCCAATCGAAGAGCAATCCACCTCCAATCATCCATGAGCAAGCCCTAATGTTGTTTTCTAAGCTAATCTACCAAAAATGAAGGTTGATGGAAATGGGGATCAAAAACCACCCCAAAACCATAACCTAGAAATCTGTTTTGAAAAGTATTTATAAACAAAATCCCGCAGACCGCGCTAAGCGCGATAGCCGCGCTAAGCGCGATAGCCGCGCTAAGCGCGACTTACTTTATTATTTTATTACATTAAATTGAGACACCGTGCTAAGCGCGAAGGTTGCTGTTTTTCTTCCCAAAAATGCATCTTCGGAGTCGTGTCTTCGACACTTTATTCCCCCATGCTCCAAATATGCAACAAATACCTACAAAAATAGATACAAAACTATCAAACGGTACATTATGTACGCAAAACACAATAAAACGTATTTACAACAAAAATTGGGGTTATTCAACGATTATTAACAAGCAAGAACAGATAAGTGCCACAAAACATATATGCAAAATAACTACATTTTGGCACTTATCAACTCTCGCCAACTTGACACATTGTTTGTCCTCAAACAAAGTCAAGTAAACCTAAAGAAACAAAAAATGATATCAAAGAATCACAAATCAACAAGTTTTGGAAACAGACAACAAATGTATGGTTCAAACGAAAAATGTACACGACAAATACAAACTTACCACTATACTACAACAATAACATATAAACGAAACAAATCCTAAGTACAAAAATCATGCAAAACATTCTAAAACAAAACAAACTCAATCATGAATCACGCCTAGCAAAAATTCATCGGTAGATGAAGAACACACAAAGGTGAGGGATAAAAAACACTCATCCACAATCTTGCAAACAATAGACTAAATTATGCATTCATCCAAAAACGTATTGAAAATACAAATGCAAGAATCACAAGGGCTTTTCAAGGTTGTAATGTGGCTTGGTTAACAAACAAGTGATAAGTCCTAAAGCTAATCGAAACAAAAACTTGCCTAAACCTAAGGGAGTGATCAACTCACAAAGTTCCAAACAATATAATTTCAATCAAACTTATTCTTCATCACAAATTTCACACCAAACACACCTCACTTATTAACATAACATTATTCCTACTCTTTTTGTTTTTTCTTTTTCAAAGCTTTTCTCTTTTTTCTTTCTTTTTCTGATCTTTCTTTTTCACATTTTTCTTTTCTCTTAACCTCATACCAACCACAATATAAGTATATAAACATTTCTCTCCCCAACTTGAATTCAACCAACATTAATGTGTGAATACTCCCTACTTTCTAAGGCAAGGTAAAAATTCATACAACAACATGTAGTTGAGGGTTCAAGAAACAAAGAAATCAACATCCATACAAAAAAGGTGAATTGACACTCATAGACAAGCATCAAGTTCAAATAAAAATGGATATTGATAAAAGCTCAAAGGGGCAAACAAAGGTTCACACACTCACAAGGTGAATTGAATATTTGGCCAAGGTAGTTATGCTCAAAATCAACAAAATGCCATGATCATTTTCTTGCAATCATACAATCAACACAAAACAAAAGATTAAGCATAATAAAATCCAGTTAAAACAAGAATTGTGGCCTCAAAAATATGTAAACAATGGAAAGCTTCCTCACATTTATGGGTAAAAAGGGAACTAAAGTGATTCAATTCATGAGCAAGTAATGCAAAAAGAATGAATAGTATGGTAATTATACAAATGATAAATTTCCTAAACATGTTATGCTATAGAAAGCGATAAACGAGTACCTGACATGTACCAACTTTGAAAACTATCATTACCATACATCCGCGAGTTGAAACGATCAAACTCGGAAAATCACCTCAAAAGTCTTCAAGTTACCGAACCAAAATTTGAGTCCAAACAACAACAAAAGAATTAGAAAAACAATACTACCTTTATTCAATACAAAAAGCCTTGGTGAAAGTGGGAAAAAGGAAAACCAAGTGAAATTTTAGAAGAATTCACTGGCACTGCATAGCAGAGCGAGCTAAACGCCAGCAGAGCGTGCTAAGCGCGCTACACCAGTTGCAGAAAAATGACAACAACAGGTGCAACTGCTATGCAAGCTCCACTTACACACCTATACAATCTCATTTACACATCTAAACAATATTTAAAGTACATACAAACTTCCACAAGCTAAAACACTACAAACTTGTGGAAAATAATAAATTGACATAACAAAACAAAAGCAAATAACAATACACACAATTGGTGAAAAGGAATTAACAAGTTGAAAAGTGAAAATTTGAAATTAAGAGCAAGTCCTATTTTAACTTGTCAAAACACAAGTCACCACACACATAAACAACATAAACAAACATGCTTATTTTACGTCGTAAGTTCGACGCCTTTATTGTGCGAGCACTAGTAACCTCCTCTCGTCATGCCATGGTATTGCCACACCGCGCAAACCTAAAGAAAGTGTCCTAAAAACCACACAATAAACGTTAGGAATACGAGACAACTTACAACAATACTTAAAAACAAGGAAAAACACACATATGTACAAGTATGGAAAGTAAACACATAACATGTACATGTGTCATACCCCAATTTTTGACCTAAGATACCACCTTACATTCACATGATTGCATAACTAACAGTTCAGACAGCATTAATCGGGTGTAGCAGTCATAGGTCAAAATTAGGGTTTCATCAGATTTTCATCTGATTCAAGAGACAATCAATTAGGGTTTGAGTTTTTCTCACCTCATTTGATCTATCTTGATCAAATCATCAGCCTCTGATCATCAGATACTCATTTCTTACACAGATCAATCAAGGATCGACCAATTAGGGTTTTGATCGGGCATGAGTATTCTCTGACTTTTTGAACAAGAAATAACTTTTTTGGATAGAGATTGGTCATTATATTTTAGATACAACATCTTGACCTAATTTCTGGATTCAAAACATCACAGAAGTTCACAGATTTCATCAGTCAATTTCTGAATCTGCACAGAAAAGTCAAACTTTGACTTTTGGTCAAATTTTTCAAAACAAAACTTTTTCCATCACCAAAATACTTCAAATGATCCATCATGATCATAAAAAATCAAAGAATTTGAAAAAAGTCAACAAAAAGCCAAAAGTTTTCGTACTTAGAAAAATTTCTAAGTGTTGAAATTTCTTATTTTTACCAAACTTCATGCCATTTTTTCACCTAGTTCCAATTTGAATTTGAAAAAACTCAAAACATAAAAGTTGTAGCTTGTGAAATAAGCTTTCCAAAATGTCCAAGAACTCACAAATCCATGGAGTCTAGCCATACTTTTGAAATTGAAACATAAGGCTCCATGAACTTGATTTTCAAAGTTCAAAACTTCACATTATAGGTCATTTTTTGGATTTCTTCTTTCTAGAAGCTTGCCACCTTGCCAAAATGAGATAAGAAATGATAAAAATCAGATGGGATAATTATGATAAGATTGGATCAAAGTTGGAAATTAACCATGGTTAAAAGAAGGAAGCTTCCTTTTGCATTTAATGCAAAAAAGACTTCCTTGCCCTCTAAGGCAAGTTTGAATTACCAATGCCAAATTGCTTGCCTAACATTTCAGAGACATCGGCCTATAAATAGAGGTATCATTCCATGATCAATAGACACCAAAGCAAATGCAAAATCATGCTTTCTCTTTACTTTCTTGAAAATCAAGCAATATAGTGCAAATTGAGAAACATTGCATTTTTGAAATTTAGCTAAAACCATGATGATCTTTGGTGTCAAACATGTTTCATGATCATTATCAAACTTGTGTATAACTTAAAATCAAACTGAAATCAAGCTAAAAACCAGTTTTCATTTTACATGTTTTCAAACTTATACAAGCTGCCTTAACAATCGAATTCCACTCTAAGCTTGATAAACTTGTGATCTAACTACTCTAACATCATCCATGTACCTCATGTACATGATCCAGATCATTGGCAAGCAACTGTAATTCCATTAACCCCAATTTCGAGTTTCATATTGAACTGACTGTAGGTTGACTTGGTTGGAAGGATTGAAGCAAGCTCGAGGCAAGCAGATCATTCACACAGCTTCCATACATGCCGATGAAGCTTAAATGATCCATAAACAAGCTCTGGAAACACTCTTGCATTGAATTCGATTCTCACTTTCACAGGTAAGAACACGAAATCCATTCTCATGATTCCTTGCATCAATTGAAAAAAACTCATGGCCGTTCTCTTTCTGCACCTAACACGATCAATAGCCCTAAAAAAAAATCCAAGAATCATCAAACATACATCATTTAATTTGAATTTTTCAGTTTAGGGTTCATAGTGTTCTTCGAAACCTAAATCGTTCTGGGCTTAAAATAAATACAATTAACAAGTACCATCGTGTTCGTGATGAAAAACCGAGCAAATTTCGTTTTTACATCATTGAATTTCGTTGAGAAACGAAGATTGTAGCTGGAGTTGAGCAATCTGAAGATCAAAATGAAGAACCCAGGATGCGCGCGTGTTCTTCATTGTTTTCAAAATTTGAATTTTTAAATTTCCAATCTCTCATTTACACGTGTTCTAGCCCACTAAACACATAAACGCGTTTGGCTCAGTTGTAGCCTCCTTGCTCTTAGTCTTCTCTGACACGTGTCCCACCCTTTGGTCATGGGTTCAACTCCCATCAAGACCATTTCTTTTTATAACTTTCTAATTTTTCATGTTTTTTTACAAAACTTTCACAAATTTTTTGACCAATCAAAACTTCTCATTTTGAGATGATTTTTTAAACACTTGTCAATAAATATATCTATTTTATGATAGTGCAAAAATTTTCAGAAAAAACTTTCATCTGATTAAATTTTAATCGAGCCGAAAATGACGTCCTGAACAATTTTTCAAACCTCCTTTTAAGGTGAAATATTCAAGTTTTCGACTTCCGATTCTTTTCAAAACTTTTCATAAATGAACCTCACATTTCAAAACACTTTTCAAAAATCATTTTTCAAAGCATTTCATCAAAGCTTACATCTTTTTACCACGATCGATCCGATTTAAACGATTAAATCAAATTCGTTCTCTCTCGAATTTCTCAATCGATCATGGGCCACCCTTATGGTGTAAGTCCCAAACCTTTTATGTACATACTTAGTTTTACTTGTACATATTCATATCATCATTGTCAATATTCAAACATAAACAAATTTTTTCGTTTGTTTTCATTCGTTTGTTTATACACCGATACCATTGGTATTGAAAGGAGAAGAATTCCCTGTGAAACTGCTTTTAAACCAATGGGCCTCCCTTATGGTGTAAGTCCCAACCCCCCTATGTACATCCATCTTTGTCTGTACATAAATACTCGTTCGTGTACATATTCATTTCCTTGTACACAGTTCAAGCTTGTAAATAATCAAGTTACGCTCGTTTTAAACGTTCGTTTCACAGACACTTGTTTATATTTCATAAACTCTTGTAAATAAACATCATTGCATTGTTTATATTTCCTTCATAAACTCCTGTGAATACATATCACACACACACACACACACTTGTTTATATAACTGTCTAGTTATAACATAACAACTAGTCTAACCAATAGGTTCCCCACAATATTAGCCTCCTCTTGGGCTTTGTACAAGGTAACTCATTTCAACTGAGTTCAGCCTCCTCTTAGGCTTCATATAAGAAAACTCATTCATCTGAGTTTAGCCTCCGCTTAGGCTTCATATAAGACAACACTCCCCTGTTGAGTCAGCCTCCTCTTGGGCTTCGTTCAAAAGAACTCCTCATTGAGTTTAGCCTTCTCTTGGGCATCATACAAAGAAAGAGACAGGAAATCTCTTAACAGCCTCCTATTGGGCTTCCAATACAAAGAATCACCCGCGTTAGGATAGACCCCTGAGAGTATAATTTCCCGGTGAAATTGCTCTTAAATCCCAAAGGAGAAACTTTCCCAATCATAGAAATAGCAATTAAAACACACGAAACATATCAAACGTATTCATATATAAAGCTATAGATAACTATATATATTTAGGGTGCTCCATCTATTCCCTTTATATAACAAACCCCCTTACCCGGAATCTCCCCAATGCGTTGCGTCTAGTTTGCGCTAGTCGTTACGCATATCATAATCAATTGAGGGTATTAACAGCTTTCCCCTTTTTCATAATCATAATTTCTTGTGTTGAAAATAATAAAGCTTGATGCTCGCGGCATCTTTATAAACAAATCAAAAGAGTAAATTGTTTCGAGGCAGAGAATCTGAATTCATATTCGATTCCCTAGCACGTCACTTTTTAACGCGAACACATTAGAAGTATGACCTTTTGCATTACAATAAAAACAACTAGGTCTAAAAACATGATTCTTTTTATTGATATAAAAGTTATTTCTATCATAAGGCTTTTTATGATAATTTGCTACATGTTTTTTCTTTGATTCCTTATTGTTGAATATGTTAGTAATCTTTACGAATATAGTTGGACTTATATTAGGTATATCAAAATTATAAAATTCAAGTCCACATTTATTATTTGAAATTATTTGACTACTTGGCACATTATCCAAGTCAATTTCCCCATTTCCATATTTTTCAATGACTTGGTTTAATTTCATTTTTTTTAAATTCAAAATAAAAATAATTATTGCATGTTGGATTTTTTATTAAGTCTAACTCCACTTTTGTGATATTAACCTAACTTTCTAGATTTAAAGTAGTTTTTTTTTTAATTTGAAAATTTTCTAGAAAGTTTAAAAAATTCATGTAATTTACTAAAAGCACTCTGTAATTCATCATATGAAGGTCTATCATCAATTTCACAATCAGTAATCTCATGTTCTTATCACTTGAATGATGTGATGACATTAATGTCATGTTTGTTTGTTCTTTATATGTGCCTTTATGTGTTACTTCCAAATTATCCTAAATCTCATTGGCCATTTTGAAATTTGATACTCAGAAAAATTCATTTGCTCCTAATGTCGATGCAAGTATTGTATTTGTCTTCTTGTCGTACAACACTTTTTCTTCTAGTCATCGGTCCAACTTTTTACTTTTCGTTTTTATTCTTTGGTTATAATGGTTGTAGGAATGAAACTTCCATTTTCAATAGCATCTCATATTTCATCACTTTGTTCTTCTAAATACATCTTCGTACGTATTTTCTAGAAATCAAAATATTCACCACAAAACAATAGAGACTTGTTATTACTATCACCGTCTCTAAAAACTATATTTGTATTTGTGAAAGTCATTCTGGATCTTTACGAACATGTTACCTATAATCTGCTCTGATGCCAATTGTAAGTATTAGAGTGTACAATCTAAGAGGGGTGAAGTAGACGTGCTGGATTTTTCTTTTATTTTACGCAAGTTTCTTATGTTTTATTTTTCTAGAAACATGTGATGCATTGGTCTTTATTTAAAATGATATTATGCAAAAATTAATATGCTTAAATGTAAATGAACACACGAGACTTATACTAATTCCCCTTATCAATCAAGGGTACATCTAGTCCTTTCACACATGTTAGATCTTTGTACAAGCTTCACACCAAGACCTCTTATCTTCTAACATAACAAAGAAGCACACCACTTTCTTGATTTCACAAGCCTCAAACCTATGATGGACTTTTAATAATTCAAATTCAAAGAACCTTTTTTTCAACGGAGAAATTACCTCCATGATCCTTTAAGTTATTTAATTGTAACAGATTGATCCTTTATGTTGTTCTCCCTACATGTGGGTCCTTTATGTTAACTAACCCTTGCATCGTTGACCATCATTGGATCATATAATTAAATTTTCATAATTTTTTAGTGCATAAATTTTTTTTAAACTAATTAAAATGCGCGAAAAGGCAAAAATTAAATAAAAATAGTAAAACAGAAAATAAAATTCTCCTAAAATTACACGAAGTGTAAAACAAGAAGAAATATTTTTAGGAATTTTTTCATAATTTTTAGACCAAAAACAGATTTAATATGAATTTTAGAAGTTAAAATAAAATTAATATAACAAAATAAAACAACATAAAGGTCTATGATACATTTGTTAGTTAATATAAAGGACCCACATGACATTATAAGTAAGCTTTGTATTTGCTTGGATCAAGGATCTCTTGTCATACTATAAATTATTCAACTTTAGTTTATGTCATAAGTTCTTGCTAGTTTATTTTCTTCCAACTCTATTTTCTATCAAAGAGATGTAGAACTCAAGTCATCTGGTAGCTTTTTCTTTTATATAATTCAAGTAATTTATCTTCAATAAGGTTTCATATTTTCCAGTGCTATTGATTTTACTTTTATTGTTAAATATGCATGCTTGAGTAATGTTTGTTTAATTTATTGTTTATCTCACCATAAGTGAGTAGTCCATTAAGGACTAAGAGTCACGAGACTTGTCCCATGACATATTCTCTTTTATCCAAATGAATCGATTATGAGAAACATGAATCACATATTATTTTAGAGTCTGAATTTTCTAAAAACATGTCATTTACAAAAGTAAAGATAATACATGTATAGGCTCTTTTGTCGTCCGGATCGTTCGCCCAATCAGAATCACTATAGGCTGTTACTGACAGAGCTTGAGTAGTATTAGTAGGTGATAGAAGCAAGCCATGCGTAGAAGATCCACTAAGATATCTGAGTATGCATTTAACCATGCTCCAATGACTGTTTAAGGGGTTAGCCATGAACTGACAAGCTTTGTTCACATAGTAAGCAATATCTGGTCGTGTCAGAGTGATATACTGCAGGGCTCCAACAATTGATCTGCAAATGGAAGGATCTTGTATTTTATCTGTACCAAACCTGCTAGGTTTACAACTTCTAAGCATAAGAACAACTACACCATTTACTTCTTCCATGTTTACTCGACTCAACAGATCCCTTATATATTTAGTTTGAGTAAGAACAAGCGTGCCATTGTGCTGATATTTGACTTCAAGGCCAAGAAAATATTCTGGCCTGCCAAGTTTTTTCAAGGAAAATTCACTTTGAAGCTTGGATATAACTTTGTGAATTAACCGAGCAGAAGATCTTGTGACAAGTATATCATCCACGCAGACTGGAACATATAGAGTGACTCCTTGATGATTGTACATAAACAGGGAATGATCATATTTACTTGCCACAAACCCAAACTGAAAAAGTGTCTTGTGCAGCTTCTCCTACCAGGACCTGGGAGCCTGTTTAAGTCCATACAAGGCTCTATTTAATTTGAAGATAAGAAATTTGTTGGCAGGTTCGAAACTTGGTGGTTAACTCATGTAGACTTCTTCTTCAAGAGAACCATTCAAGAAAGCATTGTTAACATCAATTTGTTGAATATCCCATTGAAATATGAGCGTTAGAGTGAGTATAACTTTGATAGTAGCAGGTTTGATGATAGGATAAAATGTTTCATGATAATCAAAACTGTATTGTTGATTGAACCCTTTAACAACCAGTCTAGCTTTGTATTTATTGAGGGAGGCATTAAAATTTTCTTTCACCTTAAACACCCATTTGCATCCTATTGTCTTTCTGTGAAAAGGAAGAGTGGTGAGAGTCCAAGTATGTTTTTCCATTAGAGCATTGTACTCTTGTTGCATAGCTTCAAACCAATGAGGTTGTGAAAGAGCCTGTTTAACTGTGACAGGTTCAGAATGTGCTAGAAAGACTTTGGGTTTTAAAGAACCAGATTTGCCTCTGGTTACCATGGGATGATTATTGGTTGAAAGACCAGATTTTGGCACTGTGTCAAGCATGGAAGGAGATAGTTATGACTTAATGGACATAAGAGGAGAGTTACTGATGGCCTGTGTGGGCACATATACATGAGCAGACTGACTTAGGTCCAAGGAAGTTGCAGATTCAACAGACACAGAAGTATTGTTTTGACCATTAGAGATGTTTGTCAGAGTTTGAGGAGAATTGTCAGGTGAGGGCTGTTGTGTAGAGTTATCAGTACTGTTTTAAATGACAACATGATCTAATGAATCTAGAGACTGAGTAGGGCTAGACTGACAAGACTGACTAACTACAATATTTTCAAAAGTATTTATGCACACCATCAATCTATACATAGAAAGATCATTATCAAAACATGCAGTGCTTGACTGACTCGTGCCACCAGAAGGAAACAAGGAAGTAAAAGGGTATTTTGCTTCATCAAAGACAACATCCTTAGAGATATAAATATTTCCCTCTTTACTAAGGCATTTATGACCTTTATGCTGAGGAGATACACCTAAGTAAACACACTCAAAACTTCTGAGCTGGAATTTGTGCTTATTAAAAGGTCTAAGATGAGGGAAACAAAGACAACCAAAAACTCTTATGCCTTGATAATCAGGAATGGTGTTAAAAAGAGCATGAAATGGAGATGTGAATGCTGGAAAATTAGATGTGGGAAGTCTATTCAGAAGATACATTGCCTGAGTGAAACTGTGATCCCAGAATTCAACAGGAATATTAGCATGAGCCAAAATTTTTAAGCCCATCTCTACTATGCTTCTGTGTTTTCTTTCCACAGTGCCATTTTGATGTGAAGTGTGAGGACAGGTTAATCTGTGAATTATGCCTTTCTCACTCAAAATTTTTGTCAGAGGTCAAAGTTCTCCCCCAAAATCAGTCTGAACAACTTTTACTTGTACTTGAAACTGAGTTTGAACATAGACAAGAAATTAAGTGAAGCAACTTAAAGCTTCAGATTTTTGTTTTAGAAAATACACCTAAGTGTACTTGGTGTAAGTGTCAACAACAGCCATATAGTACAAATAGCCTTGACTAGAAGGATTGGAAGATGGTCCCAATAAGTCAACGTGCACAAGTTCAAAAGGTTTGGAATAAACAGTTTTGGGTAAAGGTGCATACAATCTGTGAGATTTGCCAGCATTACAAGAACTACAACAATCAATATTATCTTTATTGAATGAGGCAATATTACACAGTTTCAGTATAGACTTGAGATTTACAGAATTTGTATGTCATAACCTATTATGCCAAACAGACAATTAATGACAGACAAAATTTGCAAGAACTTGAGAATGATCTCTGGTGGACAAGCTAACAATATTTGCAGTTGGAGATTCCACTGACTGAGAGGAAAAACTATAGAGGCCACTAGTATCCATGAATCCTTCTAGAAGAACCTCCTTAGATACCTGAGATTTGATGAAACAAGTGTTAGCGTGAAACTCAAAAAACACATTATTATCTTGAGCAAACTTTGACACAGACAAAAGATTTCTAGTGATTTTGGGTACATGCAATATATGCTTCAAAACTAAGTTAGAGTGAGATAATGAAGGAGTCTTGATGTTAGCTAAGCCAACAGACTCAATTTTCAATCTTTGACCATTACCTACAAGAACTTTATTGACACTAGAATAACTTTGTTTATTTTGTAGTAAAGATCTATTATGAGTGAGATGATGAGTAGAACCTGAGTCTGCAAACCATGCTTGAGACTCTAAATCTGCTGGAACCTGTAGGCCATCTTGATGAGTAAGATATGCTGAAGCTTGGACTGAGTTGGCCGCTGGATCTTTCTTCTCACCCTTCACCTGTTCAGTGGACTCAGAGGCTTGATTCTTTGATTGTGCTGGCTCAAAGTTTTCATCATAACGATGCCAGTAGTCCATAGCAACATGGCTATATTTCCCACAAAGCTGACAAGTTGGTCTATTGCCAGAAGATGCAGAGGATATGGCTCTGCCACGACCTCTAATTCGAGAGTTACTTCTGCCTCGCTGATACTGAGAACCACCTATGGTGAATTTGGAGCTGAAATTGGCTTCAGATTGAGCAACATTTGTTGTGGCATTAGCAAGAGAAAGCTCTTGACGATATTTGTCAAGTTGAGCTTCTTGCACATACAACAGTGCCTCAATTTCATATAGTGTAGGAGGTTCCATCTTGCCATATACCATCATGATGGATTGTATTCCTCTGGTAAACCCTGTAAGATAGAGTCAATTTGATCGCGCTTAGAGATTGGTTCACCCACTGCCATAAGCGCATCTGCAATTGAACGAATGCGAAGCACAAACTCTGAAATTGAACGATTTGCTTTCTTGGTGACTTTCAGTTCAACATGAAGTTGATGAACCCTAACTTTCATGACCGCTGTGAAATATTGGTGTATTTTCTCCCATATTTGATATGAATGCTTGCAAGGAAGTACACGAGGAAGAACAGACTCGGAAATTATGGACAGAAGCCACGTGAACAAGGCTTGATCTTGAGTAATCCAAGCCTCATATTCATCAGAGTGAACATTGGCGCGACGATCCTCGTCGTTCTGGAACATTGCAGGAATCTGAGGATTAACTATAAATCGATGTAGTTTATGAGTAAGAATGATACCTTCAACCTGTTGATTCCGGAGAAGAAAGTTCTTCTCTTGCAGCTTGATGAAGAGTTTGGGCCCAAACAGTGTGTGATGGGACGCATCGTTGAGTGACGACGTCTGTGTCGTCATGTAGGGATGAAACTCCGAGTTTTTCGGTGATGCAACCATTGATGAAGCTTCTCTGAAGCAATGGAGCAAGAACGTGTAACAGAACTAGTTTGTTGAATCACAAAGAAAGATGTTGCAGCTTCTCAGCAAGAGCATGAGAATGATGAAACGAACAACAGAAGACGGTTTGGATCAGCAGCGATTGATACCATGTTAGGCTTATGACAATCTTGCATTATCAATGGAAGGGATGAAAACAAGATTGCTAGAAGTTTTGTAAAGAAAGAGTCAGAAGTTCTAGGACCAAAGGCTCAGAAGTTCTGAGACGAAAGAACCAAAAGTTCTGGAACAAGTGATTCTGAATTTCTATTACAAAAGGAGTTTTACATCATATCTATACACTCTCTCATAGCCACCTATATATAACCATAACTCTATGGATAAGATGGTTTACTAAGAGTGGAAAGAGATTGTAGCCTAATGATTCATAAGTCCATTATACAATAAACCATTAAGCCCATTATACAATAAACTATTAAGTCCAAATACACTAATATTTTGTTGTGATTTAGTGAAAGACACCCAATTTTTTCCATAGAATTGCCAAAAACAAGACTTTGTTTTTTTGTATGAAGCATAGACAATTAATCCAAACATCTTTTAAGTTAATTTTACTTTTATTCGTCAACTATTTGGTGTATCTACCTTCTCATAATTCCAAGAATAAAAATTGAAGAATATTCTATAATCAAGCTAATTATTGGCTAAAGTCCTAGCATGTGCAAATCTTACTACACGATGTCGCATTACAAATCTTACTACACGATGTCGTATTACAAATCTTAAACATTATCCTTTCTGAACGTATTAGAATATAGAGAGAAAGATAGTGTACAAAGTGGGAAACAAATTTTTTTTTAAAGAAAAGAAGTGAAAAGAGACAATTTTCTAAATCAAAACGTCAACAAATTTAACTTGATCACATTTGCTATCTTATGATAATAAATCACACACATGTCCTTGTTAAACCAAAATCATGACATTCAGAGACACTTACAAAGCTAGCTTGCCCAAAACCGTTATTCCTTGACCAAAATAGTTAAATATATCATTTAGACACATTTATAAACAACAACAGAATTTAAATTTATTGAATTATTGATGTATTTAATTATTATTTTATGTTAAATAAATCAACGATTTAAAAAATTTATTATTTTTTTTTGTTTCTTATAAATGTATCTTGAGGTGTATTAATCACTTATTTTTGATGATATGGGTACGTAGAAAACTTTTTGTGAATTACTAAGGTGGAAAAGACTCATTGGAACACAACCTTTTCAAGCTACTATATTATGTCCCACTAGCTAACCCAAACTTTAAATTTTCACTTGATGATATGATAGGACCCTTAATTGTTTTTTAGTCTTTTGGGGATATGATTTATCCACATGTTTTCAAATCTTAGTTAATGAGTAGTATATACTATATGTGTGTTAGTTAGGCTATAAATAATGTGTACCACAAGGGAAAAGAAACTTAAAGAATATATTTGCAAAAGTAAAATTCCTTGAAGTTTGATACATTGTCACACATTTTTGGAATGGAATAAAGAAAGTATTTGCATAGAATTAAAGAACGAAGGTTTTGTTACGACAAAGGAAGCTCCCATATCATAATTGAGAATTTTTCATCTATATAGTGAAATTTCTTTCATATTCTTGGTGAAAAATTAAAAATGCCCTTAAATTTCGTAAGTGCATTTACGAATTTATCTTGGAAATGGACTTCGTAAGTGCACTTACGAAATAAATCATAATAAGGTGAATTTGCAAGTGCACTTACGAACTCACCTTATTTTTAAAAAAAATTAGATGAATTCGTAAATGCACTTACGAATTCACCTTATTTTGGAAATTTGTAAGTGCAGTTACGAAGTCTGCGTGTTGTTTTAGAAAACACATAGAATAACCCTCAATACTCATTTCTATTCCAAATTTAAACTTTCTACTCTAAACCCTAACATTTCTACAACTTCAAACTCACTTCGTTCAAGTTCATCTTCTCTCTTCAACTCATTCTAACTCATTTCAACCCTCCAAAATCAAATTCAAGCTCAAATTTGTGTAAGTTTTCTTCAATTTTTTCTATTCAAAATATAAATTTGTATAAGATTATTAGATTAGGTTGTAGAAATTAAATAGTATATGAAGTAATAGTAGGTAAATGTAGTTTTATTGGATGAAAAAATATGAGGGTGTTTTGGGACTGATTTTTCTGGGGTTGGAACTCTCTGAACGAAGGTGTTTCGTAAGTGTATCTGCGAAGTGTCCCTGGAGGGACTTCGTAAGTGTACTTGAGAATTTACCAAGGATGGGTGAATTCGCAAGTGCACTTGTGAATTGTTGCCAGAGTTGTTTTTAAATTAGTAACCTAACAATTGTAATGATTTATTTCAGGAAAATGGAAGAGAACCAAAACCAGATGGCTCGTATGAGACATGGCAGGCAAAGCCAGACTGCGTCGGCTCGTCGAGAGCGAGAGCAAAGGGCAAGGGCATAAAGGGCACAACTAGAGATAGCTTCACCTTCGGCACCGTAACAAAGGAGTCGCCTCCATGAAGCGTCTACCTCTGGTGTACATGAGGAGCAGGTACCAGAGGTAGAGGTTCCGGAGAAAGAGGCCCAGGTGCCCAGGAAGCCGCAAACGTTGAGGTCTCCGATGACGATGTTGAGGAACATGCAGAGGTGGAGGATGATGGATATCCAAGAGGGCCATATGACACATCCCTCCTGATTTATTATTAGGATCATGCTGCCCATTATGTATGGGGTGGACAAGTATTATAATTTTTACGGTTCATGTTTATTTTTATGGTTCCTGCTCGTTATATTTCGTATTATAATTTTTATTCAAAAATACGGTTCTTGTTGATTTGTTTTCTTTGAATTCTCATGTTTCAGGAAAGGAAGGCTTTGAAACATATCAACCACTCCCGCAAAAAATTTGATCTCTATATTCCATAGGCTCGATGGCTCCACAATGTTGTCATTGGATCCAGTCTTGTTGGATTATTCGGTACTGGTTACGGTACCATTTGCACTGTCATGCATGGTGCTTTTGCTGAGAGATGACATAAGGAGACATCATCTTTCCACTTTTTAGTTGAGGAGTTGAAGATCACGCTTGATGATGTTGCCTGCTTGCTCCAACTACCTATCAGAGGTAGGTTACTCAACCATGTCAAGTTATCCAGAGCTGAGGCGGTTGACTGAATGGTTGAGCATCTAGGAGCAGATTCGGACAGGGTTGCTCAAGATCGCGATAACACAAACGGGGCGCATGTGAGATTCTCCTACCTAAAAGAGATATATGGGGAGCACCTCTGTGCAACAGCACTTGCAAAAATAACTGCACATGCAGTTGGGGAGTGTGTGGACGAGGATATTTTTGTTTAGTTTCACCGTGGTTGTGGCATCCAATGTTTTCTGATGTACCTGGTAGGCACGTCCGTCTTTGTGGACCCGAGTGACCACTACACCGATGTGGCATACCTTAGATATTTTATGGACCTGTCTACAGTTTGTGACTGGAACTGGGGTGTCGTTGTTCTGACCTACCTCTACCAGAAGCTGAATGAAGCTTTTAGATGGGGGGCGAGGGCGCTCACTGGCTCGTGTACACTCCTGACGGTACTTTTTTATTTTAACGATAAATTTTTATTAATTTTAATTTATTTGTACTTACACATTATGTTTTTGTTTATGCAGAGTTGAATTATCTCATACTTTCACCGCATCCATGGTTACACCGAAGATCCCGACTATCAGGCCGCCATGCCAAGGGATTCCAACTTTATTCTCAACAGGAGCAACCAAAATTTGCTTCCTTATCGGGTGTTCCTTGATCGTACTGCTTATGACGATATTAATTAGACTCCATTTGTGGACTATAGGGAGGTTGTGGCATTCGATCTTATTTCATTATACTCTGGGTGACTAGCTTGTGGGTCTAACATGATGGTCAGGTATCTGCCAGAGCGGTGTATGCGCCAGTTTGGCTATGTGTAGATCATACCTAGATCTCTTTTTCAGGGTGCTCCGACACCATGACACAACGGACTCTCAATGACGTCTTCCAGGATTGGAATAATCATGTGGTGCCATAGGAGCATCTGATGATGTGGGCACCCAGATGTGACATTGTGTTGAGAGTTACGTGACATGGTTCTTTAGAGTCTCACACACTTTCATGACATCGGATGGTCTTGGAGATCCACCGAGACCCGCACACGAGGAGCTCCTGGAGAACGAGCAGGCCTAGGATGACCATGCCATTGATCTAGTGCCCATCTATCAGCGTATCCACCAACTTGGACAAGAGGCGTTGGATGCAAGAATTATGGATGAGGGAGGTCCCGATGCGGTTGTCGTGATGCAGAGGATCGTCACTGAGGCAGAGCGTGCAACACATTACCGGAGGCAGAGGAGGGCGCGGGGGGTTAGGATTAGGCATACACAGTAGCCTTTATGTTTTGTTCTTTAATTTTTTTAATAATTTGATTGAATTTACTTTCGAAACAATTTTTGTAATTTGATATTTATGACTACTTTTCTTCCATTACATAGTAATATTTAGTTGGTTTGCATATATAAAATGTGATTTATTTGAATTTATGAAAACTGGCATATAATGCAATTTATAGTGAAAATAATTGTAGTTTTAAATATCTTTTAACACATTCAGGAAATGTTTCGTAAGTGCACTTACGAATTGACATTTCTGGGTGAATTTGTAAGTGCACTTACGAAGTAAGCTTATTTTTTTCAAATCAAGCGTTTAAAATAATAACACGTACAAAATAAGGTGAATTCGTAAATGCATTTATGAATTCATCCAAAAATGTTAATTTATAAATATAAATTCAATTTCATCCAATAAAATGAATTCATAAGTGCACTTACAAAAGATATTTTTAATTTTTTAAGATTGTGAGAGAAAACTATTAGATATGTGAAGAAATTCTGATAGCTAAAAAGTAAAAGTTGAGCTAGTTAAAATATGTGTGGCTACATGATGTTGCAACTAAATTTTGAGTCCACATTCAGTTGAGAGGAAAGTTATTTACATATAGCCACATATTATATTTCTATTTATATATCACATACCACAACCGTAAAAAAGAAAAGAAAAGATATGTGGTGTTCCTTTGTGTGGGCTATCATTGTTCACATAGCACTTTAACTTAACCCCACTAATTTTATTCCTTTCAAATCATAGATAAAGTTCCAATTCTAACCCCAAAATAATGTGTGGTTTTTGCTAGTTTTGTCATTTGTGGATTGTCAATAGATCTCATGCCAATTTAAGTCGAAATTTTCTTTTTACGGTTGACAATAAATACATACGAGAAATATTGATGGAAAAAGGAAAAATCAAAGTGTACTCCCTTTGTACCAATTTATAAACACAAAAATGCTCATTTTTCTTGTAACAAATTATATAAAAAAAAACATCAAATTTATATCATTTAATTATTTTATTTTAATATTTATCTTTTACAAAATAAATTGAATCTACATTATATTTAATTTAGTTTAGTTTTATTTTTTCTATAAACAACAACTAATTAAAATTATTTTTACATCTTTTTCTAAAATATTTCTTTTAAGAACTAAAATTTAATTTTTTTTAATAAATTTAAAATATTTATTTTATACATATAAATGGATACGAAGTAATACACGTGTTTTGAAAGATGTTTTAAAAAGAATGTAAGTGAATTTCATAAATGGTGGTTTGGAGTGGTGGTACGGTAAGATTCTCTCAATTGATAACGGCTAGTTTTTCAAGCGATAACGGCTAGTTTCTTCAATTTTCGGACACCTTCTCTTCTCTCTTCTATCTCTTACTTCTTCTCCCTCTTCCAATGGAAGCTGCCTTTCTCTTCCCGGAAACCTGCTCTTCTCCCATATCTAAACCAACTCCAAATACCTTGAGGCTGGTTCAAAACATCAAATCCTTGCTTCAGTGGTTTCGAATAATGTATGTGATATACCATTGCGCCAGTTGCCTACTCCTTGTCTCAAGGGTGACCGCTTGGCTATTACAATTCCGGAAGATGAGTACAAACTGGGGGTGGAGGCTTGCAAGCATCACCTTCATGGTAGAATTATTTGGTCAAAAGGGTTTGTACCTTTAACTATTGTCAATCTAAGAACAAAACTCTTGGAACTCTGGCCTTCTCTAGATAAATGGGGAATCACATCTTTGGGCAAGGGATTCTTCGAATTTTCCTTTTCGTCGCTTGAAGATGTCCATCGTGTTCGCTCTGTCAGTGCTTGGAACCTCCCTCAAGGGGAGTTGAAGCTATCTCCTTGGACTAGAGATTTTGTCCCATCAACGATTAGGCAAACGTCGGCGCAGGTTTGGCTGAGGATCCATGGCTTGTCTTAAGAATATTGGCGTTCTCGCATACTTTTTGCTATTGCAAGTAGTATTAGTACCCAAATCTGCATAGACTCAGCTTCTGATAAATGTGCTTTTGAAAGGTCGTTCGGTCATTTTATTCGAGTTCTGTTGGACCTGGATCTTACTAAAGAGCTTAATTACAAAATCCTGGTGAAACGAGTGGGTTTTGCGTTCTTTGTAGACATTGAATACGAAAAACTTCCATATTTTTGCAAGTTTTGCTTTTGTATTGGACACTCAATCCACAACTATAAAAGGAAAGATTTGGTCGGCAACAAAGACAAAGACCAAGATAAAAGAAAACCTAAATTGGTTAAGGTCTCAGAAAAAGAACCCGAGGTGGTTGCATTGCAGGTAAATCCAGTAGACAACTCAACTTCTCAAATAGAGAGCCAGAAGGTTAGGCCTGGGCTAGTTTTGGAAAATAGAGTCCCAGATATTTCTCACAATATTCGTGATGCAAACTTAGTTGGTATAAATCCAATTGATGTCAATTGCGAGTCCTCGCCTAATGAAGAAAACAAATTGGAAAATGAGTACATAGATGTAACACAAATGGTTGAGTTGGTTCCTGAGACACAAATTAACCCTGGACATAAGAAATAGGTCAAAGACTTTCTGAACCAAGCAGGGGACAACATGGCAGACTTTGAAAGATATGAGGATAATGGAGTCGATTTTCTATCTGAAATGGACTTCAAGTTGGTGTCTTCAAGAAAAAAAAGAAACAAAAAATCACGATCTCTGGACAATACTAGACCTTAGTCTAGTCAATTTATCAAAATCTTATGATTTTCCTCTATTGGAACATTAGAGGTATTGCCAATAATGCTTCTAGGTATTGGAACATTAGAGGTATTGATACTAATAATCTTATTCATCTTCCAACTCTCGGTAGTTTTTCACTTGGTGTAATGGCAGGAGAGGTAGACATAGAATATAAAAATGTTTAGATCGAGTCATTTGTAACATGCCTATAATTGATGTTTGCAGTTCTGCTATTTGCAACACTTTTTCGAAAGTAAATCGGATCACTTCCCTATCATGCTTTATATTAACTTTGAGAATGTTAAATTTAAGAGTCAATTTAAATTCTTCAAAATGTGGACTTAGAGAGAGGATTGTGCTAGAATTATGGTTGAAACTTGGAAAACTAAGTTTTATGGTTGTCCAATGTATATTCTTGATAGGAAACTCAAGCTTCTCAAAGCCAATCTTAAAGAGTGGAATAAGTCCACTTTTGGTAATGTTCAAGATAAAGTAAAAGTTGCTGGAAAAAAACTTGTTGACATTCAATCTGAGATAAATGACAGTGGTTACAATGATATTTTACATGATATAGAGGCCTCTGCCCAATTTGATCTTAACACGGCCCTTAACATAGAGGAGGAGTTGCAGAAAGAAAAAGCTAAAATCAATTGGCATAAGAATGGTGATACAAATACCAAATGTTTCCACACTTATGCCAAGCTTAGAGTGGAAAACTAAGTTAATTTCTTCAATGGTTATTAATGGATTAGTTGAAACTAATCATGACATATTGGAACAACATATTGAATCTTATTTCAAAAATATTTTTAACTCGGATGTGGTTGTGTAGGATTTCGAGTTAGTCCAAAATGCCATTCCAAATCTTGTCAATGCTCAAACTAATGACATGCTCAGCATGGTCCCCATCCCGAGGGGGGTGCTCAATGCTGTCATGAGCCTTAAAGTGGATTCAACTCCTGTTCCTGATGGATTTTGTCCTATTTTCTACCAAACCTATTGGGAAATGATTAACCATGATATTGTCAATGTTGTTTCTCAAATTTTTCTGCAGGGATGGATTTTACCAAACTACAATGCCAACATCATTGTGATCATTCCAAAAATTAAGGAGGCTAACAAGTTAGAGCAGTTCAGAACCATAGCTTTAGCTAATTTCAAATATAAATTAATCTTTAAAATTCTTGCTGACAGGCTTGCTTCCATTCTTCCTTCCATTATCTCTAATGAACAAAAAGGTTTTGTGAAAGGTCATAGCATTAAGGATGACATTTGTTTAACTTCTGACGTCACTAATATTTTAACCAATAAAAGTTTCAGTGGCAATGTGGCTCTCAAGATCGATATCTCCAAAGCTTTTGATACCCTAAATTGGAATTTTTTTAATAAAAACTTTAGAATTCTTTGGCTTCTGCAGGAAATTCTGTGATTGGATTCTAACCATTCTTAAATATGCTAAGTTATCCATAGGTCTTAATGGAAAAAATAGGCTATTTTGCTTGTTCAAATGGGGTTAGACAAGGCGACCCACTTTCTCCACTTCTCTTTTGTATTGTCGAAGAAGTCTTAAGAAGAAGCATCACAGGTCTTATGAACACTAATAAATTGAATCTTATTCAAGCTAGCCATAACTTTAGATTTCCCTCTCACACTTTGTTTGCTGATGATATCATGATCTTCTGCAGGGGAGATTGCAAATCCATCAATTCAGTATCTGTTCTTATAAAGGATTATGCTGCTTGCTCTGGCCAATTATGTAACTTATCCAAATCTTTGATCTATGAAGGTGGGATGTCAAATAACAGACATGAGAACCTTGTAGAGATTATTGGTTTTACTAAAGCCTACCCTCCTTGTACCCTCCCTTCATATATCTGGGTGTTCCCATCTTTGTTGGAAGTCCCAAAGTGTGTCATTTTTTTGCCTATGGCAGATAACATTAGGCTCAGACTTGCTTCTTGGAAGGCTCACCTCCTCTCCATGGCTGGGCAGATTCTCCTTGTTAAATACTTTATTCTTAGTAGGATGGTGCACTGCATCTCTATTTACAACTGGCCTTCGAGCATAATTAAAAGCATTGAGAGATAGATGCGCAATTTTGTTTGGAGTGGCAACATGGACAAGAAAAAACTTGTCATTGTCTCTTGGCGTACTTTTGCACCCCAAAATTTACCCTCTTGATTTAGGCTTATGTTTTATCATAAACATAATATTGCATTGCATTCATACATTGTGATAGGATCAAAGTTCTTTGGGTTCTCAAGCCTCTACAGTCTATGGAGGTTGATTGTGTTAACATTTTGTTCTAAGGGAGTCTCAGGCTCTCATGTCTTTGGATATTTCAAGTTACAATGATTTATTATATCTCAATACATCTAATTTGTCTCATTTATTCCTCAAGAGTTGAAGTTTTGCAAAAAATTGATGAGGAATTCATCTGTGTCATTCATTTGATGAAATTAGGGTTTTGGCCCACTGTGAAGTTTGAAGTTTGGATGAGTCAATTTCTTGAAGTATCATCTTCCTATTATCATTTGAGTTATCATGGTTCAAATAATTACTCAATACATTCAGAATATTTAGGTTTGAAGCTTGATTGACTGTCTCCTACCACAAGGTGCAAAATTAGGGTTTTGGATATAATCAGGATTTCTTCAGAGTTTTCACTCAAACTTTATTTCATGTGTTTCTATATGTTGTTGGGCATCCATGGTTGAAATATTGAGTTTAAATTTTGATTGGAAGCAAGTCAATTGATCACAAGGGGAAAAATGGTCATTTTGGTCAAAATCAGTCAAAGTCAGGAGTTGACCAAGTGGACTTTTGGTCAACCATCAATTCAAATATCCTCTTTTAATATTTCATGATCAAATTCACCATTGAATCAAGAGAATTGAAGAAAATAGGGTTAACTTGTTCTTGAAGTTATTTGAAGTTTGAAATTTTTTAAGTGTCCATCCTATAGAACTTTGACATGTCTTAACTTTCTCAATTTTTATCCAATGGTTGCATACCATACATTTTTGGAAAGCTTGGGAAAAATTCTACAAGTTTGTCATTCTGTAAAATTTCTCAAAAATGCACCATTTGAAAGATATTTGAGTTTAAAGCTTTATGCACAAGGTATGCAAAATTGTTGGCCAGGCTTGCCTTCCCTTGCCAGGCACGAGTGACATTTCAACAAACAGGTGGTGTGCCAAATTTCCAAGCCTATTTCTTTATCCTCAAGCATCAATTCTGAAAATTGAAATATGCATCATGTAGATGCCCATGAGAGCTCTTCATCAAGCTTGGAATCATCCATTTTGGCCAAGTATCCATCAAGATATGGATCCTCTAAGTCGTCTCCTCAAAACGGATTGCCATGAATGCCATGCAAGCCCATGCGCGCGTAGAATTTGTAGTGTCATGGATTGTTTTTTTGCAACTTGTCTTGGTCATATCTCATTCAATATTCCACCATTTTTCATGAACCGAAGCCCATGGTGAACCTCATTGAGAGATCTTTTGATAGGCTCCAAAAGGCCAAGAAATACACGAGACAATTGTGAGAAATTTGGATCACAAGTAAGGTAATTGGGCTATAATTTGAAATATTCAATTTTTGGCAAAACTCAGTTTCCATCCATTCCTTTCGCCCCAAGTCAATTCTATTATTCATTTGAAGTGTACCTAATCCCATAATGCCAACAAATTCGGTCTTATGTGCACTTGTACTTGGTTGTACATAAAATTCTCAAACTTGCTCATTTGGACAAAACACCAACACTCTTTATTTAAAAGGAATCAGGGGTTGAGATTAAAAGGATCAAAATCTGAGAATAAAAGGCTTCAAAAGCAAGTGGAACCACGAGAGAAGGACGAGCCATTTCCATGCTTGCAAGTGACACTCTCATAAGAGCAAATGTTCAGATTGGACTTAGAACTCTTTCTCAAGGCCCATTTATTTTTCTAAACTCTTTTTCATACTCTATATAAGCTGAAGCAAGCCTCATTTCACTCTATCCATGCTCACAAACCCTAAATTTCAAATCTGAACACAAAAACTCCATAATTGCATTTTTCTTAAATTCTCAAGTTTCAACCGTGCATTTGGAGATTTTCTTCTTTATTCTTCATCCTCAAGACTCAAGGAAGGAAAAGCAAGTATTGAAACTCAGTTGGAGTGAAGGAGACAGTAGATTACGATTTGCATTTAAGGTAAAAAACTTGAACTTTGATTCTTGAAATGTAGCCATTCATTAGTGTGTTTGAGCTTAGATTCATGTTAATTGATGTTGTTTGAATAATTCTGGAGCTTTACAACTTCCAATTTGATGAAATATGCATGATTGAAGTTTTTGAAAATTTGAATATGGATGTTTTTTGCACTTTTCGTGGTGTGATTTCTTGATGTATAGTTACTTATTTTGAGATTCACGAATTGCATGATGTTCCTTGCCATGAGATCTTTAAAATGAGCTTTGAATCAAAAAAATTGGTTGAGAATGGAGAAAGATATAAGGTCTAGAAGTTTGAGGTGTGGACTGCACGAAATAAGCATGTTAGGGCTGCTAGAGGTTAGGGATGAAGTGAGGTGTCGCTTCCTGATTCGTCCATTTGAATTTTCATGCATTTTTTTATTTATATTTTTCATCTGATTTTATTTTATGCTCAAAATATTTTCAAAACTTATAGAAAAAATATCATAGGTTCTTTTCAGTCTCTAATACTTTGTAGAATTTTTCTGAAATTTTTAAAAATGTTTTGATTGGTCAAATAAATTCAGAGATTAATATATTTTGATTTGATTAATTTTTATCTAATTTTCTTGTAAATTCTTGTAAACATATTTTTCCATGATAAACAATTCTACACAAATTATTTTGAGCCTTTTGATTGGTTTATGATGAGTCCATGATTTTTATTTGATTATTTTCAAATTTTTGCATAATTAAATAAATTCATGCATTATATTTATTTCATGCATATTTATCATTATTAAAATATTTTTCTTCATACCAAAATTGCATAAAAAATATTTTGCATCATTTTATTCATGTGGGTTGCATTTCTAAATTTCATTTCATATTGTTTGCATTTTTTGAATAATTAAATAAATTCGTGCATTATGTTGCATTTTATGTATTTTGATTGCCATTAAAATTATTTTACCTCATATAAAAATTGTATAAAAAATATTTTAAACCATTTTATTCATGTATAATACATTTCTAAATTTTATTTCATGACATTTATGTTGCTGCGGTATAGTGGCAAGCAAATAGTTGGTATTATTTTTACCGGGTGATATATACCGGTTAGGTTATATCGTATCGTGTCCACGAAGATTGGTTATTGATTCGTCGTTCGACAATTCTACCGTTAATGAGTTTGAGATTAAAAAAAATGAAAATAAAAGACAAAAAGTAAATGAACAAAAAGTATAAAAGATAGACAGCTTGTCTGGAACGAATGTAAACTACCCGTCACACACTTAAATCTACCACCCATGTCATACTCGGCCTACGTTACTCGTCTGTGTCATCACATACCTCTCACAACCTTGGTTATTTCTAACCCAAATTGAGAATCCTCCTAAATCATCTCAATGGCCATGTTTGGCCTATCTCAACAACACAGGAGTCAACTGCGTTACCTCCATAACCATCTCTAGCATACTTCACCAACGCAGAGGCATTAAGTTCAGATACTCTATAGTGAATGTTAGATCTAAATCCATTTCTAGTATTCAGAAACTAACAGATAACTATCCTAGGTAAGAATCTAAGCAATCTATCTCTAGTAAAGCTCAAACCCCTAACATAAAGTAAAAACCCAAGATAACTACCAACACAAATTCGTAAAGCAAGCTTTATATAACAACAAGGGCGATAAATATACAAGAGTTATGAGTAGAAATACATACAAATCCAACAAAAGAGAAATAAACAAAGAGGAGAAGAGATAAACCACAAATCTACATTGGTTGTCAAAGCCAATCGAAGAGCAATCCACCTCCAATCATCCATGAGCAAGCCCTAATGTTGTTTTCTAAGCTAATCTACCAAAAATGAAGGTTGATGGAAATGGGGATCAAAAACCACCCCAAAACCATAACCTAGAAATCTGTTTTGAAAAGTATTTATAAACAAAATCCCGCAGACCGCGCTAAGCGCGATAGCCGCGCTAAGCGCGATAGCCGCGCTAAGCGCGACTTACTTTATTATTTTATTACATTAAATTGAGACACCGTGCTAAGCGCGAAGGTTGCTGTTTTTCTTCCCAAAAATGCATCTTCGGAGTCGTGTCTTCGACACTTTATTCCCCCATGCTCCAAATATGCAACAAATACCTACAAAAATAGATACAAAACTATCAAACGGTACATTATGTACGCAAAACACAATAAAACGTATTTACAACAAAAATTGGGGTTATTCAACGATTATTAACAAGCAAGAACAGATAAGTGCCACAAAACATATATGCAAAATAACTACATTTTGGCACTTATCAACTCTCGCCAACTTGACACATTGTTTGTCCTCAAACAAAGTCAAGTAAACCTAAAGAAACAAAAAATGATATCAAAGAATCACAAATCAACAAGTTTTGGAAACAGACAACAAATGTATGGTTCAAACGAAAAATGTACACGACAAATACAAACTTACCACTATACTACAACAATAACATATAAACGAAACAAATCCTAAGTACAAAAATCATGCAAAACATTCTAAAACAAAACAAACTCAATCATGAATCACGCCTAGCAAAAATTCATCGGTAGATGAAGAACACACAAAGGTGAGGGATAAAAAACACTCATCCACAATCTTGCAAACAATAGACTAAATTATGCATTCATCCAAAAACGTATTGAAAATACAAATGCAAGAATCACAAGGGCTTTTCAAGGTTGTAATGTGGCTTGGTTAACAAACAAGTGATAAGTCCTAAAGCTAATCGAAACAAAAACTTGCCTAAACCTAAGGGAGTGATCAACTCACAAAGTTCCAAACAATATAATTTCAATCAAACTTATTCTTCATCACAAATTTCACACCAAACACACCTCACTTATTAACATAACATTATTCCTACTCTTTTTGTTTTTTCTTTTTCAAAGCTTTTCTCTTTTTTCTTTCTTTTTCTGATCTTTCTTTTTCACATTTTTCTTTTCTCTTAACCTCATACCAACCACAATATAAGTATATAAACATTTCTCTCCCCAACTTGAATTCAACCAACATTAATGTGTGAATACTCCCTACTTTCTAAGGCAAGGTAAAAATTCATACAACAACATGTAGTTGAGGGTTCAAGAAACAAAGAAATCAACATCCATACAAAAAAGGTGAATTGACACTCATAGACAAGCATCAAGTTCAAATAAAAATGGATATTGATAAAAGCTCAAAGGGGCAAACAAAGGTTCACACACTCACAAGGTGAATTGAATATTTGGCCAAGGTAGTTATGCTCAAAATCAACAAAATGCCATGATCATTTTCTTGCAATCATACAATCAACACAAAACAAAAGATTAAGCATAATAAAATCCAGTTAAAACAAGAATTGTGGCCTCAAAAATATGTAAACAATGGAAAGCTTCCTCACATTTATGGGTAAAAAGGGAACTAAAGTGATTCAATTCATGAGCAAGTAATGCAAAAAGAATGAATAGTATGGTAATTATACAAATGATAAATTTCCTAAACATGTTATGCTATAGAAAGCGATAAACGAGTACCTGACATGTACCAACTTTGAAAACTATCATTACCATACATCCGCGAGTTGAAACGATCAAACTCGGAAAATCACCTCAAAAGTCTTCAAGTTACCGAACCAAAATTTGAGTCCAAACAACAACAAAAGAATTAGAAAAACAATACTACCTTTATTCAATACAAAAAGCCTTGGTGAAAGTGGGAAAAAGGAAAACCAAGTGAAATTTTAGAAGAATTCACTGGCACTGCATAGCAGAGCGAGCTAAACGCCAGCAGAGCGTGCTAAGCGCGCTACACCAGTTGCAGAAAAATGACAACAACAGGTGCAACTGCTATGCAAGCTCCACTTACACACCTATACAATCTCATTTACACATCTAAACAATATTTAAAGTACATACAAACTTCCACAAGCTAAAACACTACAAACTTGTGGAAAATAATAAATTGACATAACAAAACAAAAGCAAATAACAATACACACAATTGGTGAAAAGGAATTAACAAGTTGAAAAGTGAAAATTTGAAATTAAGAGCAAGTCCTATTTTAACTTGTCAAAACACAAGTCACCACACACATAAACAACATAAACAAACATGCTTATTTTACGTCGTAAGTTCGACGCCTTTATTGTGCGAGCACTAGTAACCTCCTCTCGTCATGCCATGGTATTGCCACACCGCGCAAACCTAAAGAAAGTGTCCTAAAAACCACACAATAAACGTTAGGAATACGAGACAACTTACAACAATACTTAAAAACAAGGAAAAACACACATATGTACAAGTATGGAAAGTAAACACATAACATGTACATGTGTCATACCCCAATTTTTGACCTAAGATACCACCTTACATTCACATGATTGCATAACTAACAGTTCAGACAGCATTAATCGGGTGTAGCAGTCATAGGTCAAAATTAGGGTTTCATCAGATTTTCATCTGATTCAAGAGACAATCAATTAGGGTTTGAGTTTTTCTCACCTCATTTGATCTATCTTGATCAAATCATCAGCCTCTGATCATCAGATACTCATTTCTTACACAGATCAATCAAGGATCGACCAATTAGGGTTTTGATCGGGCATGAGTATTCTCTGACTTTTTGAACAAGAAATAACTTTTTTGGATAGAGATTGGTCATTATATTTTAGATACAACATCTTGACCTAATTTCTGGATTCAAAACATCACAGAAGTTCACAGATTTCATCAGTCAATTTCTGAATCTGCACAGAAAAGTCAAACTTTGACTTTTGGTCAAATTTTTCAAAACAAAACTTTTTCCATCACCAAAATACTTCAAATGATCCATCATGATCATAAAAAATCAAAGAATTTGAAAAAAGTCAACAAAAAGCCAAAAGTTTTCGTACTTAGAAAAATTTCTAAGTGTTGAAATTTCTTATTTTTACCAAACTTCATGCCATTTTTTCACCTAGTTCCAATTTGAATTTGAAAAAACTCAAAACATAAAAGTTGTAGCTTGTGAAATAAGCTTTCCAAAATGTCCAAGAACTCACAAATCCATGGAGTCTAGCCATACTTTTGAAATTGAAACATAAGGCTCCATGAACTTGATTTTCAAAGTTCAAAACTTCACATTATAGGTCATTTTTTGGATTTCTTCTTTCTAGAAGCTTGCCACCTTGCCAAAATGAGATAAGAAATGATAAAAATCAGATGGGATAATTATGATAAGATTGGATCAAAGTTGGAAATTAACCATGGTTAAAAGAAGGAAGCTTCCTTTTGCATTTAATGCAAAAAAGACTTCCTTGCCCTCTAAGGCAAGTTTGAATTACCAATGCCAAATTGCTTGCCTAACATTTCAGAGACATCGGCCTATAAATAGAGGTATCATTCCATGATCAATAGACACCAAAGCAAATGCAAAATCATGCTTTCTCTTTACTTTCTTGAAAATCAAGCAATATAGTGCAAATTGAGAAACATTGCATTTTTGAAATTTAGCTAAAACCATGATGATCTTTGGTGTCAAACATGTTTCATGATCATTATCAAACTTGTGTATAACTTAAAATCAAACTGAAATCAAGCTAAAAACCAGTTTTCATTTTACATGTTTTCAAACTTATACAAGCTGCCTTAACAATCAAATTCCACTCTAAGCTTGATAAACTTGTGATCTAACTACTCTAACATCATCCATGTACCTCATGTACATGATCCAGATCATTGGCAAGAAACTGTAATTCCATTAACCCCAATTTCGAGTTTCATATTGAACTGACTGTAGGTTGACTTGGTTGGAAGGATTGAAGCAAGCTCGAGGCAAGCAGATCATTCACACAGCTTCCATACATGCCGATGAAGCTTAAATGATCCATAAACAAGCTCTGGAAACACTCTTGCATTGAATTCGATTCTCACTTTCACAGGTAAGAACACGAAATCCATTCTCATGATTCCTTGCATCAATTGAAAAAAACTCATGGCCGTTCTCTTTCTGCACCTAACACGATCAATAGCCCTAAAAAAAAATCCAAGAATCATCAAACATACATCATTTAATTTGAATTTTTCAGTTTAGGGTTCATAGTGTTCTTCGAAACCTAAATCGTTCTGGGCTTAAAATAAATACAATTAACAAGTACCATCGTGTTCGTGATGAAAAACCGAGCAAATTTCGTTTTTACATCATTGAATTTCGTTGAGAAACGAAGATTGTAGCTGGAGTTGAGCAATCTGAAGATCAAAATGAAGAACCCAGGATGCGCGCGTGTTCTTCATTGTTTTCAAAATTTGAATTTTTAAATTTCCAATCTCTCATTTACACGTGTTCTAGCCCACTAAACACATAAACGCGTTTGGCTCAGTTGTAGCCTCCTTGCTCTTAGTCTTCTCTGACACGTGTCCCACCCTTTGGTCATGGGTTCAACTCCCATCAAGACCATTTCTTTTTATAACTTTCTAATTTTTCATGTTTTTTTACAAAACTTTCACAAATTTTTTGACCAATCAAAACTTCTCATTTTGAGATGATTTTTTAAACACTTGTCAATAAATATATCTATTTTATGATAGTGCAAAAATTTTCAGAAAAAACTTTCATCTGATTAAATTTTAATCGAGCCGAAAATGACGTCCTGAACAATTTTTCAAACCTCCTTTTAAGGTGAAATATTCAAGTTTTCGACTTCCGATTCTTTTCAAAACTTTTCATAAATGAACCTCACATTTCAAAACACTTTTCAAAAATCATTTTTCAAAGCATTTCATCAAAGCTTACATCTTTTTACCACGATCGATCCGATTTAAACGATTAAATCAAATTCGTTCTCTCTCGAATTTCTCAATCGATCATGGGCCACCCTTATGGTGTAAGTCCCAAACCTTTTATGTACATACTTAGTTTTACTTGTACATATTCATATCATCATTGTCAATATTCAAACATAAACAAATTTTTTCGTTTGTTTTCATTCGTTTGTTTATACACCGATACCATTGGTATTGAAAGGAGAAGAATTCCCTGTGAAACTGCTTTTAAACCAATGGGCCTCCCTTATGGTGTAAGTCCCAACCCCCCTATGTACATCCATCTTTGTCTGTACATAAATACTCGTTCGTGTACATATTCATTTCCTTGTACACAGTTCAAGCTTGTAAATAATCAAGTTACGCTCGTTTTAAACGTTCGTTTCACAGACACTTGTTTATATTTCATAAACTCTTGTAAATAAACATCATTGCATTGTTTATATTTCCTTCATAAACTCCTGTGAATACATATCACACACACACACACACACTTGTTTATATAACTGTCTAGTTATAACATAACAACTAGTCTAACCAATAGGTTCCCCACAATATTAGCCTCCTCTTGGGCTTTGTACAAGGTAACTCATTTCAACTGAGTTCAGCCTCCTCTTAGGCTTCATATAAGAAAACTCATTCATCTGAGTTTAGCCTCCGCTTAGGCTTCATATAAGACAACACTCCCCTGTTGAGTCAGCCTCCTCTTGGGCTTCGTTCAAAAGAACTCCTCATTGAGTTTAGCCTTCTCTTGGGCATCATACAAAGAAAGAGACAGGAAATCTCTTAACAGCCTCCTATTGGGCTTCCAATACAAAGAATCACCCGCGTTAGGATAGACCCCTGAGAGTATAATTTCCCGGTGAAATTGCTCTTAAATCCCAAAGGAGAAACTTTCCCAATCATAGAAATAGCAATTAAAACACACGAAACATATCAAACGTATTCATATATAAAGCTATAGATAACTATATATATTTAGGGTGCTCCATCTATTCCCTTTATATAACAAACCCCCTTACCCGGAATCTCCCCAATGCGTTGCGTCTAGTTTGCGCTAGTCGTTACGCATATCATAATCAATTGAGGGTATTAACAGCTTTCCCCTTTTTCATAATCATAATTTCTTGTGTTGAAAATAATAAAGCTTGATGCTCGCGGCATCTTTATAAACAAATCAAAAGAGTAAATTGTTTCGAGGCAGAGAATCTGAATTCATATTCGATTCCCTAGCACGTCACTTTTTAACGCGAACACATTAGAAGTATGACCTTTTGCATTACAATAAAAACAACTAGGTCTAAAAACATGATTCTTTTTATTGATATAAAAGTTATTTCTATCATAAGGCTTTTTATGATAATTTGCTACATGTTTTTTCTTTGATTCCTTATTGTTGAATATGTTAGTAATCTTTACGAATATAGTTGGACTTATATTAGGTATATCAAAATTATAAAATTCAAGTCCACATTTATTATTTGAAATTATTTGACTACTTGGCACATTATCCAAGTCAATTTCCCCATTTCCATATTTTTCAATGACTTGGTTTAATTTCATTTTTTTTAAATTCAAAATAAAAATAATTATTGCATGTTGGATTTTTTATTAAGTCTAACTCCACTTTTGTGATATTAACCTAACTTTCTAGATTTAAAGTAGTTTTTTTTTTAATTTGAAAATTTTCTAGAAAGTTTAAAAAATTCATGTAATTTACTAAAAGCACTCTGTAATTCATCATATGAAGGTCTATCATCAATTTCACAATCAGTAATCTCATGTTCTTATCACTTGAATGATGTGATGACATTAATGTCATGTTTGTTTGTTCTTTATATGTGCCTTTATGTGTTACTTCCAAATTATCCTAAATCTCATTG
The DNA here is from genome assembly GCA_021764765.1 of Vicia sativa. NCBI lineage: Eukaryota > Viridiplantae > Streptophyta > Magnoliopsida > Fabales > Fabaceae > Vicia > Vicia sativa. Next base: position 114,951,682 of record CM038792.1, on the reverse strand, counting down.
GCCATTTTGAAATTTGATACTCAGAAAAATTCATTTGCTCCTAATGTCGATGCAAGTATTGTATTTGTCTTCTTGTCGTACAACACTTTTTCTTCTAGTCATCGGTCCAACTTTTTACTTTTCGTTTTTATTCTTTGGTTATAATGGTTGTAGGAATGAAACTTCCATTTTCAATAGCATCTCATATTTCATCACTTTGTTCTTCTAAATACATCTTCGTACGTATTTTCTAGAAATCAAAATATTCACCACAAAACAATAGAGACTTGTTATTACTATCACCGTCTCTAAAAACTATATTTGTATTTGTGAAAGTCATTCTGGATCTTTACGAACATGTTACCTATAATCTGCTCTGATGCCAATTGTAAGTATTAGAGTGTACAATCTAAGAGGGGTGAAGTAGACGTGCTGGATTTTTCTTTTATTTTACGCAAGTTTCTTATGTTTTATTTTTCTAGAAACATGTGATGCATTGGTCTTTATTTAAAATGATATTATGCAAAAATTAATATGCTTAAATGTAAATGAACACACGAGACTTATACTAATTCCCCTTATCAATCAAGGGTACATCTAGTCCTTTCACACATGTTAGATCTTTGTACAAGCTTCACACCAAGACCTCTTATCTTCTAACATAACAAAGAAGCACACCACTTTCTTGATTTCACAAGCCTCAAACCTATGATGGACTTTTAATAATTCAAATTCAAAGAACCTTTTTTTCAACGGAGAAATTACCTCCATGATCCTTTAAGTTATTTAATTGTAACAGATTGATCCTTTATGTTGTTCTCCCTACATGTGGGTCCTTTATGTTAACTAACCCTTGCATCGTTGACCATCATTGGATCATATAATTAAATTTTCATAATTTTTTAGTGCATAAATTTTTTTTAAACTAATTAAAATGCGCGAAAAGGCAAAAATTAAATAAAAATAGTAAAACAGAAAATAAAATTCTCCTAAAATTACACGAAGTGTAAAACAAGAAGAAATATTTTTAGGAATTTTTTCATAATTTTTAGACCAAAAACAGATTTAATATGAATTTTAGAAGTTAAAATAAAATTAATATAACAAAATAAAACAACATAAAGGTCTATGATACATTTGTTAGTTAATATAAAGGACCCACATGACATTATAAGTAAGCTTTGTATTTGCTTGGATCAAGGATCTCTTGTCATACTATAAATTATTCAACTTTAGTTTATGTCATAAGTTCTTGCTAGTTTATTTTCTTCCAACTCTATTTTCTATCAAAGAGATGTAGAACTCAAGTCATCTGGTAGCTTTTTCTTTTATATAATTCAAGTAATTTATCTTCAATAAGGTTTCATATTTTCCAGTGCTATTGATTTTACTTTTATTGTTAAATATGCATGCTTGAGTAATGTTTGTTTAATTTATTGTTTATCTCACCATAAGTGAGTAGTCCATTAAGGACTAAGAGTCACGAGACTTGTCCCATGACATATTCTCTTTTATCCAAATGAATCGATTATGAGAAACATGAATCACATATTATTTTAGAGTCTGAATTTTCTAAAAACATGTCATTTACAAAAGTAAAGATAATACATGTATAGGCTCTTTTGTCGTCCGGATCGTTCGCCCAATCAGAATCACTATAGGCTGTTACTGACAGAGCTTGAGTAGTATTAGTAGGTGATAGAAGCAAGCCATGCGTAGAAGATCCACTAAGATATCTGAGTATGCATTTAACCATGCTCCAATGACTGTTTAAGGGGTTAGCCATGAACTGACAAGCTTTGTTCACATAGTAAGCAATATCTGGTCGTGTCAGAGTGATATACTGCAGGGCTCCAACAATTGATCTGCAAATGGAAGGATCTTGTATTTTATCTGTACCAAACCTGCTAGGTTTACAACTTCTAAGCATAAGAACAACTACACCATTTACTTCTTCCATGTTTACTCGACTCAACAGATCCCTTATATATTTAGTTTGAGTAAGAACAAGCGTGCCATTGTGCTGATATTTGACTTCAAGGCCAAGAAAATATTCTGGCCTGCCAAGTTTTTTCAAGGAAAATTCACTTTGAAGCTTGGATATAACTTTGTGAATTAACCGAGCAGAAGATCTTGTGACAAGTATATCATCCACGCAGACTGGAACATATAGAGTGACTCCTTGATGATTGTACATAAACAGGGAATGATCATATTTACTTGCCACAAACCCAAACTGAAAAAGTGTCTTGTGCAGCTTCTCCTACCAGGACCTGGGAGCCCTGTTTAAGTCCATACAAGGCTCTATTTAATTTGAAGATAAGAAATTTGTTGGCAGGTTCGAAACTTGGTGGTTAACTCATGTAGACTTCTTCTTCAAGAGAACCATTCAAGAAAGCATTGTTAACATCAATTTGTTGAATATCCCATTGAAATATGAGCGTTAGAGTGAGTATAACTTTGATAGTAGCAGGTTTGATGATAGGATAAAATGTTTCATGATAATCAAAACTGTATTGTTGATTGAACCCTTTAACAACCAGTCTAGCTTTGTATTTATTGAGGGAGGCATTAAAATTTTCTTTCACCTTAAACACCCATTTGCATCCTATTGTCTTTCTGTGAAAAGGAAGAGTGGTGAGAGTCCAAGTATGTTTTTCCATTAGAGCATTGTACTCTTGTTGCATAGCTTCAAACCAATGAGGTTGTGAAAGAGCCTGTTTAACTGTGACAGGTTCAGAATGTGCTAGAAAGACTTTGGGTTTTAAAGAACCAGATTTGCCTCTGGTTACCATGGGATGATTATTGGTTGAAAGACCAGATTTTGCCACTGTGTCAAGCATGGAAGGAGATAGTTATGACTTAATGGACATAAGAGGAGAGTTACTGATGGCCTGTGTGGGCACATATACATGAGCAGACTGACTTAGGTCCAAGGAAGTTGCAGATTCAACAGACACAGAAGTATTGTTTTGACCATTAGAGATGTTTGTCAGAGTTTGAGGAGAATTGTCAGGTGAGGGCTGTTGTGTAGAGTTATCAGTACTGTTTTAAATGACAACATGATCTAATGAATCTAGAGACTGAGTAGGGCTAGACTGACAAGACTGACTAACTACAATATTTTCAAAAGTATTTATGCACACCATCAATCTATACATAGAAAGATCATTATCAAAACATGCAGTGCTTGGCTGACTCGTGCCACCAGAAGGAAACAAGGAAGTAAAAGGGTATTTTGCTTCATCAAAGACAACATCCTTAGAGATATAAATATTTCCCTCTTTACTAAGGCATTTATGACCTTTATTCTGAGGAGATACACCTAAGTAAACACACTCAAAACTTCTGAGCTGGAATTTGTGCTTATTAAAAGGTCTAAGATGAGGGAAACAAAGACAACCAAAAACTCTTATGCCTTGATAATCAGGAATGGTGTTAAAAAGAGCATGAAATGGAGATGTGAATGCTGGAAAATTAGATGTGGGAAGTCTATTCAGAAGATACATTGCCTGAGTGAAACTGTGATCCCAGAATTCAACAGGAATATTAGCATGAGCCAAAATTTTTAAGCCCATCTCTACTATGCTTCTGTGTTTTCTTTCCACAGTGCCATTTTGATGTGAAGTGTGAGGACAGGTTAATCTGTGAATTATGCCTTTCTCACTCAAAATTTTTGTCAGAGGTCAAAGTTCTCCCCCAAAATCAGTCTGAACAACTTTTACTTGTACTTGAAACTGAGTTTGAACATAGACAAGAAATTAAGTGAAGCAACTTAAAGCTTCAGATTTTTGTTTTAGAAAATACACCTAAGTGTACTTGGTGTAAGTGTCAACAACAGCCATATAGTACAAATAGCCTTGACTAGAAGGATTGGAAGATGGTCCCAATAAGTCAACGTGCACAAGTTCAAAAGGTTTGGAATAAACAGTTTTGGGTAAAGGTGCATACAATCTGTGAGATTTGCCAGCATTACAAGAACTACAACAATCAATATTATCTTTATTGAATGAGGCAATATTACACAGTTTCAGTATAGACTTGAGATTTACAGAATTTGTATGTCATAACCTATTATGCCAAACAGACAATTAATGACAGACAAAATTTGCAAGAACTTGAGAATGATCTCTGGTGGACAAGCTAACAATATTTGCAGTTGGAGATTCCACTGACTGAGAGGAAAAACTATAGAGGCCACTAGTATCCATGAATCCTTCTAGAAGAACCTCCTTAGATACCTGAGATTTGATGAAACAAGTGTTAGCGTGAAACTCAAAAAACACATTATTATCTTGAGCAAACTTTGACACAGACAAAAGATTTCTAGTGATTTTGGGTACATGCAATATATGCTTCAAAACTAAGTTAGAGTGAGATAATGAAGGAGTCTTGATGTTAGCTAAGCCAACAGACTCAATTTTCAATCTTTGACCATTACCTACAAGAACTTTATTGACACTAGAATAACTTTGTTTATTTTGTAGTAAAGATCTATTATGAGTGAGATGATGAGTAGAACCTGAGTCTGCAAACCATGCTTGAGACTCTAAATCTGCTGGAACCTGTAGGCCATCTTGATGAGTAAGATATGCTGAAGCTTGGACTGAGTTGGCCGCTGGATCTTTCTTCTCACCCTTCACCTGTTCAGTGGACTCAGAGGCTTGATTCTTTGATTGTGCTGGCTCAAAGTTTTCATCATAACGATGCCAGTAGTCCATAGCAACATGGCTATATTTCCCACAAAGCTGACAAGTTGGTCTATTGCCAGAAGATGCAGAGGATATGGCTCTGCCACGACCTCTAATTCGAGAGTTACTTCTGCCTCGCTGATACTGAGAACCACCTATGGTGAATTTGGAGCTGAAATTGGCTTCAGATTGAGCAACATTTGTTGTGGCATTAGCAAGAGAAAGCTCTTGACGATATTTGTCAAGTTGAGCTTCTTGCACATACAACAGTGCCTCAATTTCATATAGTGTAGGAGGTTCCATCTTGCCATATACCATCATGATGGATTGTATTCCTCTGGTAAACCCTGTAAGATAGAGTCAATTTGATCGCGCTTAGAGATTGGTTCACCCACTGCCATAAGCGCATCTGCAATTGAACGAATGCGAAGCACAAACTCTGAAATTGAACGATTTGCTTTCTTGGTGACTTTCAGTTCAACATGAAGTTGATGAACCCTAACTTTCATGACCGCTGTGAAATATTGGTGTATTTTCTCCCATATTTGATATGAATGCTTGCAAGGAAGTACACGAGGAAGAACAGACTCGGAAATTATGGACAGAAGCCACGTGAACAAGGCTTGATCTTGAGTAATCCAAGCCTCATATTCATCAGAGTGAACATTGGCGCGACGATCCTCGTCGTTCTGGAACATTGCAGGAATCTGAGGATTAACTATAAATCGATGTAGTTTATGAGTAAGAATGATACCTTCAACCTGTTGATTCCGGAGAAGAAAGTTCTTCTCTTGCAGCTTGATGAAGAGTTTGGGCCCAAACAGTGTGTGATGGGACGCATCGTTGAGTGACGACGTCTGTGTCGTCATGTAGGGATGAAACTCCGAGTTTTTCGGTGATGCAACCATTGATGAAGCTTCTCTGAAGCAATGGAGCAAGAACGTGTAACAGAACTAGTTTGTTGAATCACAAAGAAAGATGTTGCAGCTTCTCAGCAAGAGCATGAGAATGATGAAACGAACAACAGAAGACGGTTTGGATCAGCAGCGATTGATACCATGTTAGGCTTATGACAATCTTGCATTATCAATGGAAGGGATGAAAACAAGATTGCTAGAAGTTTTGTAAAGAAAGAGTCAGAAGTTCTAGGACCAAAGGCTCAGAAGTTCTGAGACGAAAGAACCAAAAGTTCTGGAACAAGTGATTCTGAATTTCTATTACAAAAGGAGTTTTACATCATATCTATACACTCTCTCATAGCCACCTATATATAACCATAACTCTATGGATAAGATGGTTTACTAAGAGTGGAAAGAGATTGTAGCCTAATGATTCATAAGTCCATTATACAATAAACCATTAAGCCCATTATACAATAAACTATTAAGTCCAAATACACTAATATTTTGTTGTGATTTAGTGAAAGACACCCAATTTTTTCCATAGAATTGCCAAAAACAAGACTTTGTTTTTTTGTATGAAGCATAGACAATTAATCCAAACATCTTTTAAGTTAATTTTACTTTTATTCGTCAACTATTTGGTGTATCTACCTTCTCATAATTCCAAGAATAAAAATTGAAGAATATTCTATAATCAAGCTAATTATTGGCTAAAGTCCTAGCATGTGCAAATCTTACTACACGATGTCGCATTACAAATCTTACTACACGATGTCGTATTACAAATCTTAAACATTATCCTTTCTGAACGTATTAGAATATAGAGAGAAAGATAGTGTACAAAGTGGGAAACAAATTTTTTTTTAAAGAAAAGAAGTGAAAAGAGACAATTTTCTAAATCAAAACGTCAACAAATTTAACTTGATCACATTTGCTATCTTATGATAATAAATCACACACATGTCCTTGTTAAACCAAAATCATGACATTCAGAGACACTTACAAAGCTAGCTTGCCCAAAACCGTTATTCCTTGACCAAAATAGTTAAATATATCATTTAGACACATTTATAAACAACAACAGAATTTAAATTTATTGAATTATTGATGTATTTAATTATTATTTTATGTTAAATAAATCAACGATTTAAAAAATTTATTATTTTTTTTTGTTTCTTATAAATGTATCTTGAGGTGTATTAATCACTTATTTTTGATGATATGGGTACGTAGAAAACTTTTTGTGAATTACTAAGGTGGAAAAGACTCATTGGAACACAACCTTTTCAAGCTACTATATTATGTCCCACTAGCTAACCCAAACTTTAAATTTTCACTTGATGATATGATAGGACCCTTAATTGTTTTTTAGTCTTTTGGGGATATGATTTATCCACATGTTTTCAAATCTTAGTTAATGAGTAGTATATACTATATGTGTGTTAGTTAGGCTATAAATAATGTGTACCACAAGGGAAAAGAAACTTAAAGAATATATTTGCAAAAGTAAAATTCCTTGAAGTTTGATACATTGTCACACATTTTTGGAATGGAATAAAGAAAGTATTTGCATAGAATTAAAGAACGAAGGTTTTGTTACGACAAAGGAAGCTCCCATATCATAATTGAGAATTTTTCATCTATATAGTGAAATTTCTTTCATATTCTTGGTGAAAAATTAAAAATGCCCTTAAATTTCGTAAGTGCATTTACGAATTTATCTTGGAAATGGACTTCGTAAGTGCACTTACGAAATAAATCATAATAAGGTGAATTTGCAAGTGCACTTACGAACTCACCTTATTTTTAAAAAAAATTAGATGAATTCGTAAATGCACTTACGAATTCACCTTATTTTGGAAATTTGTAAGTGCAGTTACGAAGTCTGCGTGTTGTTTTAGAAAACACATAGAATAACCCTCAATACTCATTTCTATTCCAAATTTAAACTTTCTACTCTAAACCCTAACATTTCTACAACTTCAAACTCACTTCGTTCAAGTTCATCTTCTCTCTTCAACTCATTCTAACTCATTTCAACCCTCCAAAATCAAATTCAAGCTCAAATTTGTGTAAGTTTTCTTCAATTTTTTCTATTCAAAATATAAATTTGTATAAGATTATTAGATTAGGTTGTAGAAATTAAATAGTATATGAAGTAATAGTAGGTAAATGTAGTTTTATTGGATGAAAAAATATGAGGGTGTTTTGGGACTGATTTTTCTGGGGTTGGAACTCTCTGAACGAAGGTGTTTCGTAAGTGTATCTGCGAAGTGTCCCTGGAGGGACTTCGTAAGTGTACTTGAGAATTTACCAAGGATGGGTGAATTCGCAAGTGCACTTGTGAATTGTTGCCAGAGTTGTTTTTAAATTAGTAACCTAACAATTGTAATGATTTATTTCAGGAAAATGGAAGAGAACCAAAACCAGATGGCTCGTATGAGACATGGCAGGCAAAGCCAGACTGCGTCGGCTCGTCGAGAGCGAGAGCAAAGGGCAAGGGCATAAAGGGCACAACTAGAGATAGCTTCACCTTCGGCACCGTAACAAAGGAGTCGCCTCCATGAAGCGTCTACCTCTGGTGTACATGAGGAGCAGGTACCAGAGGTAGAGGTTCCGGAGAAAGAGGCCCAGGTGCCCAGGAAGCCGCAAACGTTGAGGTCTCCGATGACGATGTTGAGGAACATGCAGAGGTGGAGGATGATGGATATCCAAGAGGGCCATATGACACATCCCTCCTGATTTATTATTAGGATCATGCTGCCCATTATGTATGGGGTGGACAAGTATTATAATTTTTACGGTTCATGTTTATTTTTATGGTTCCTGCTCGTTATATTTCGTATTATAATTTTTATTCAAAAATACGGTTCTTGTTGATTTGTTTTCTTTGAATTCTCATGTTTCAGGAAAGGAAGGCTTTGAAACATATCAACCACTCCCGCAAAAAATTTGATCTCTATATTCCATAGGCTCGATGGCTCCACAATGTTGTCATTGGATCCAGTCTTGTTGGATTATTCGGTACTGGTTACGGTACCATTTGCACTGTCATGCATGGTGCTTTTGCTGAGAGATGACATAAGGAGACATCATCTTTCCACTTTTTAGTTGAGGAGTTGAAGATCACGCTTGATGATGTTGCCTGCTTGCTCCAACTACCTATCAGAGGTAGGTTACTCAACCATGTCAAGTTATCCAGAGCTGAGGCGGTTGACTGAATGGTTGAGCATCTAGGAGCAGATTCGGACAGGGTTGCTCAAGATCGCGATAACACAAACGGGGCGCATGTGAGATTCTCCTACCTAAAAGAGATATATGGGGAGCACCTCTGTGCAACAGCACTTGCAAAAATAACTGCACATGCAGTTGGGGAGTGTGTGGACGAGGATATTTTTGTTTAGTTTCACCGTGGTTGTGGCATCCAATGTTTTCTGATGTACCTGGTAGGCACGTCCGTCTTTGTGGACCCGAGTGACCACTACACCGATGTGGCATACCTTAGATATTTTATGGACCTGTCTACAGTTTGTGACTGGAACTGGGGTGTCGTTGTTCTGACCTACCTCTACCAGAAGCTGAATGAAGCTTTTAGATGGGGGGCGAGGGCGCTCACTGGCTCGTGTACACTCCTGACGGTACTTTTTTATTTTAACGATAAATTTTTATTAATTTTAATTTATTTGTACTTACACATTATGTTTTTGTTTATGCAGAGTTGAATTATCTCATACTTTCACCGCATCCATGGTTACACCGAAGATCCCGACTATCAGGCCGCCATGCCAAGGGATTCCAACTTTATTCTCAACAGGAGCAACCAAAATTTGCTTCCTTATCGGGTGTTCCTTGATCGTACTGCTTATGACGATATTAATTAGACTCCATTTGTGGACTATAGGGAGGTTGTGGCATTCGATCTTATTTCATTATACTCTGGGTGACTAGCTTGTGGGTCTAACATGATGGTCAGGTATCTGCCAGAGCGGTGTATGCGCCAGTTTGGCTATGTGTAGATCATACCTAGATCTCTTTTTCAGGGTGCTCCGACACCATGACACAACGGACTCTCAATGACGTCTTCCAGGATTGGAATAATCATGTGGTGCCATAGGAGCATCTGATGATGTGGGCACCCAGATGTGACATTGTGTTGAGAGTTACGTGACATGGTTCTTTAGAGTCTCACACACTTTCATGACATCGGATGGTCTTGGAGATCCACCGAGACCCGCACACGAGGAGCTCCTGGAGAACGAGCAGGCCTAGGATGACCATGCCATTGATCTAGTGCCCATCTATCAGCGTATCCACCAACTTGGACAAGAGGCGTTGGATGCAAGAATTATGGATGAGGGAGGTCCCGATGCGGTTGTCGTGATGCAGAGGATCGTCACTGAGGCAGAGCGTGCAACACATTACCGGAGGCAGAGGAGGGCGCGGGGGGTTAGGATTAGGCATACACAGTAGCCTTTATGTTTTGTTCTTTAATTTTTTTAATAATTTGATTGAATTTACTTTCGAAACAATTTTTGTAATTTGATATTTATGACTACTTTTCTTCCATTACATAGTAATATTTAGTTGGTTTGCATATATAAAATGTGATTTATTTGAATTTATGAAAACTGGCATATAATGCAATTTATAGTGAAAATAATTGTAGTTTTAAATATCTTTTAACACATTCAGGAAATGTTTCGTAAGTGCACTTACGAATTGACATTTCTGGGTGAATTTGTAAGTGCACTTACGAAGTAAGCTTATTTTTTTCAAATCAAGCGTTTAAAATAATAACACGTACAAAATAAGGTGAATTCGTAAATGCATTTATGAATTCATCCAAAAATGTTAATTTATAAATATAAATTCAATTTCATCCAATAAAATGAATTCATAAGTGCACTTACAAAAGATATTTTTAATTTTTTAAGATTGTGAGAGAAAACTATTAGATATGTGAAGAAATTCTGATAGCTAAAAAGTAAAAGTTGAGCTAGTTAAAATATGTGTGGCTACATGATGTTGCAACTAAATTTTGAGTCCACATTCAGTTGAGAGGAAAGTTATTTACATATAGCCACATATTATATTTCTATTTATATATCACATACCACAACCGTAAAAAAGAAAAGAAAAGATATGTGGTGTTCCTTTGTGTGGGCTATCATTGTTCACATAGCACTTTAACTTAACCCCACTAATTTTATTCCTTTCAAATCATAGATAAAGTTCCAATTCTAACCCCAAAATAATGTGTGGTTTTTGCTAGTTTTGTCATTTGTGGATTGTCAATAGATCTCATGCCAATTTAAGTCGAAATTTTCTTTTTACGGTTGACAATAAATACATACGAGAAATATTGATGGAAAAAGGAAAAATCAAAGTGTACTCCCTTTGTACCAATTTATAAACACAAAAATGCTCATTTTTCTTGTAACAAATTATATAAAAAAAAACATCAAATTTATATCATTTAATTATTTTATTTTAATATTTATCTTTTACAAAATAAATTGAATCTACATTATATTTAATTTAGTTTAGTTTTATTTTTTCTATAAACAACAACTAATTAAAATTATTTTTACATCTTTTTCTAAAATATTTCTTTTAAGAACTAAAATTTAATTTTTTTTAATAAATTTAAAATATTTATTTTATACATATAAATGGATACGAAGTAATACACGTGTTTTGAAAGATGTTTTAAAAAGAATGTAAGTGAATTTCATAAATGGTGGTTTGGAGTGGTGGTACGGTAAGATTCTCTCAATTGATAACGGCTAGTTTTTCAAGCGATAACGGCTAGTTTCTTCAATTTTCGGACACCTTCTCTTCTCTCTTCTATCTCTTACTTCTTCTCCCTCTTCCAATGGAAGCTGCCTTTCTCTTCCCGGAAACCTGCTCTTCTCCCATATCTAAACCAACTCCAAATACCTTGAGGCTGGTTCAAAACATCAAATCCTTGCTTCAGTGGTTTCGAATAATGTATGTGATATACCATTGCGCCAGTTGCCTACTCCTTGTCTCAAGGGTGACCGCTTGGCTATTACAATTCCGGAAGATGAGTACAAACTGGGGGTGGAGGCTTGCAAGCATCACCTTCATGGTAGAATTATTTGGTCAAAAGGGTTTGTACCTTTAACTATTGTCAATCTAAGAACAAAACTCTTGGAACTCTGGCCTTCTCTAGATAAATGGGGAATCACATCTTTGGGCAAGGGATTCTTCGAATTTTCCTTTTCGTCGCTTGAAGATGTCCATCGTGTTCGCTCTGTCAGTGCTTGGAACCTCCCTCAAGGGGAGTTGAAGCTATCTCCTTGGACTAGAGATTTTGTCCCATCAACGATTAGGCAAACGTCGGCGCAGGTTTGGCTGAGGATCCATGGCTTGTCTTAAGAATATTGGCGTTCTCGCATACTTTTTGCTATTGCAAGTAGTATTAGTACCCAAATCTGCATAGACTCAGCTTCTGATAAATGTGCTTTTGAAAGGTCGTTCGGTCATTTTATTCGAGTTCTGTTGGACCTGGATCTTACTAAAGAGCTTAATTACAAAATCCTGGTGAAACGAGTGGGTTTTGCGTTCTTTGTAGACATTGAATACGAAAAACTTCCATATTTTTGCAAGTTTTGCTTTTGTATTGGACACTCAATCCACAACTATAAAAGGAAAGATTTGGTCGGCAACAAAGACAAAGACCAAGATAAAAGAAAACCTAAATTGGTTAAGGTCTCAGAAAAAGAACCCGAGGTGGTTGCATTGCAGGTAAATCCAGTAGACAACTCAACTTCTCAAATAGAGAGCCAGAAGGTTAGGCCTGGGCTAGTTTTGGAAAATAGAGTCCCAGATATTTCTCACAATATTCGTGATGCAAACTTAGTTGGTATAAATCCAATTGATGTCAATTGCGAGTCCTCGCCTAATGAAGAAAACAAATTGGAAAATGAGTACATAGATGTAACACAAATGGTTGAGTTGGTTCCTGAGACACAAATTAACCCTGGACATAAGAAATAGGTCAAAGACTTTCTGAACCAAGCAGGGGACAACATGGCAGACTTTGAAAGATATGAGGATAATGGAGTCGATTTTCTATCTGAAATGGACTTCAAGTTGGTGTCTTCAAGAAAAAAAAGAAACAAAAAATCACGATCTCTGGACAATACTAGACCTTAGTCTAGTCAATTTATCAAAATCTTATGATTTTCCTCTATTGGAACATTAGAGGTATTGCCAATAATGCTTCTAGGTATTGGAACATTAGAGGTATTGATACTAATAATCTTATTCATCTTCCAACTCTCGGTAGTTTTTCACTTGGTGTAATGGCAGGAGAGGTAGACATAGAATATAAAAATGTTTAGATCGAGTCATTTGTAACATGCCTATAATTGATGTTTGCAGTTCTGCTATTTGCAACACTTTTTCGAAAGTAAATCGGATCACTTCCCTATCATGCTTTATATTAACTTTGAGAATGTTAAATTTAAGAGTCAATTTAAATTCTTCAAAATGTGGACTTAGAGAGAGGATTGTGCTAGAATTATGGTTGAAACTTGGAAAACTAAGTTTTATGGTTGTCCAATGTATATTCTTGATAGGAAACTCAAGCTTCTCAAAGCCAATCTTAAAGAGTGGAATAAGTCCACTTTTGGTAATGTTCAAGATAAAGTAAAAGTTGCTGGAAAAAAACTTGTTGACATTCAATCTGAGATAAATGACAGTGGTTACAATGATATTTTACATGATATAGAGGCCTCTGCCCAATTTGATCTTAACACGGCCCTTAACATAGAGGAGGAGTTGCAGAAAGAAAAAGCTAAAATCAATTGGCATAAGAATGGTGATACAAATACCAAATGTTTCCACACTTATGCCAAGCTTAGAGTGGAAAACTAAGTTAATTTCTTCAATGGTTATTAATGGATTAGTTGAAACTAATCATGACATATTGGAACAACATATTGAATCTTATTTCAAAAATATTTTTAACTCGGATGTGGTTGTGTAGGATTTCGAGTTAGTCCAAAATGCCATTCCAAATCTTGTCAATGCTCAAACTAATGACATGCTCAGCATGGTCCCCATCCCGAGGGGGGTGCTCAATGCTGTCATGAGCCTTAAAGTGGATTCAACTCCTGTTCCTGATGGATTTTGTCCTATTTTCTACCAAACCTATTGGGAAATGATTAACCATGATATTGTCAATGTTGTTTCTCAAATTTTTCTGCAGGGATGGATTTTACCAAACTACAATGCCAACATCATTGTGATCATTCCAAAAATTAAGGAGGCTAACAAGTTAGAGCAGTTCAGAACCATAGCTTTAGCTAATTTCAAATATAAATTAATCTTTAAAATTCTTGCTGACAGGCTTGCTTCCATTCTTCCTTCCATTATCTCTAATGAACAAAAAGGTTTTGTGAAAGGTCATAGCATTAAGGATGACATTTGTTTAACTTCTGACGTCACTAATATTTTAACCAATAAAAGTTTCAGTGGCAATGTGGCTCTCAAGATCGATATCTCCAAAGCTTTTGATACCCTAAATTGGAATTTTTTTAATAAAAACTTTAGAATTCTTTGGCTTCTGCAGGAAATTCTGTGATTGGATTCTAACCATTCTTAAATATGCTAAGTTATCCATAGGTCTTAATGGAAAAAATAGGCTATTTTGCTTGTTCAAATGGGGTTAGACAAGGCGACCCACTTTCTCCACTTCTCTTTTGTATTGTCGAAGAAGTCTTAAGAAGAAGCATCACAGGTCTTATGAACACTAATAAATTGAATCTTATTCAAGCTAGCCATAACTTTAGATTTCCCTCTCACACTTTGTTTGCTGATGATATCATGATCTTCTGCAGGGGAGATTGCAAATCCATCAATTCAGTATCTGTTCTTATAAAGGATTATGCTGCTTGCTCTGGCCAATTATGTAACTTATCCAAATCTTTGATCTATGAAGGTGGGATGTCAAATAACAGACATGAGAACCTTGTAGAGATTATTGGTTTTACTAAAGCCTACCCTCCTTGTACCCTCCCTTCATATATCTGGGTGTTCCCATCTTTGTTGGAAGTCCCAAAGTGTGTCATTTTTTTGCCTATGGCAGATAACATTAGGCTCAGACTTGCTTCTTGGAAGGCTCACCTCCTCTCCATGGCTGGGCAGATTCTCCTTGTTAAATACTTTATTCTTAGTAGGATGGTGCACTGCATCTCTATTTACAACTGGCCTTCGAGCATAATTAAAAGCATTGAGAGATAGATGCGCAATTTTGTTTGGAGTGGCAACATGGACAAGAAAAAACTTGTCATTGTCTCTTGGCGTACTTTTGCACCCCAAAATTTACCCTCTTGATTTAGGCTTATGTTTTATCATAAACATAATATTGCATTGCATTCATACATTGTGATAGGATCAAAGTTCTTTGGGTTCTCAAGCCTCTACAGTCTATGGAGGTTGATTGTGTTAACATTTTGTTCTAAGGGAGTCTCAGGCTCTCATGTCTTTGGATATTTCAAGTTACAATGATTTATTATATCTCAATACATCTAATTTGTCTCATTTATTCCTCAAGAGTTGAAGTTTTGCAAAAAATTGATGAGGAATTCATCTGTGTCATTCATTTGATGAAATTAGGGTTTTGGCCCACTGTGAAGTTTGAAGTTTGGATGAGTCAATTTCTTGAAGTATCATCTTCCTATTATCATTTGAGTTATCATGGTTCAAATAATTACTCAATACATTCAGAATATTTAGGTTTGAAGCTTGATTGACTGTCTCCTACCACAAGGTGCAAAATTAGGGTTTTGGATATAATCAGGATTTCTTCAGAGTTTTCACTCAAACTTTATTTCATGTGTTTCTATATGTTGTTGGGCATCCATGGTTGAAATATTGAGTTTAAATTTTGATTGGAAGCAAGTCAATTGATCACAAGGGGAAAAATGGTCATTTTGGTCAAAATCAGTCAAAGTCAGGAGTTGACCAAGTGGACTTTTGGTCAACCATCAATTCAAATATCCTCTTTTAATATTTCATGATCAAATTCACCATTGAATCAAGAGAATTGAAGAAAATAGGGTTAACTTGTTCTTGAAGTTATTTGAAGTTTGAAATTTTTTAAGTGTCCATCCTATAGAACTTTGACATGTCTTAACTTTCTCAATTTTTATCCAATGGTTGCATACCATACATTTTTGGAAAGCTTGGGAAAAATTCTACAAGTTTGTCATTCTGTAAAATTTCTCAAAAATGCACCATTTGAAAGATATTTGAGTTTAAAGCTTTATGCACAAGGTATGCAAAATTGTTGGCCAGGCTTGCCTTCCCTTGCCAGGCACGAGTGACATTTCAACAAACAGGTGGTGTGCCAAATTTCCAAGCCTATTTCTTTATCCTCAAGCATCAATTCTGAAAATTGAAATATGCATCATGTAGATGCCCATGAGAGCTCTTCATCAAGCTTGGAATCATCCATTTTGGCCAAGTATCCATCAAGATATGGATCCTCTAAGTCGTCTCCTCAAAACGGATTGCCATGAATGCCATGCAAGCCCATGCGCGCGTAGAATTTGTAGTGTCATGGATTGTTTTTTTGCAACTTGTCTTGGTCATATCTCATTCAATATTCCACCATTTTTCATGAACCGAAGCCCATGGTGAACCTCATTGAGAGATCTTTTGATAGGCTCCAAAAGGCCAAGAAATACACGAGACAATTGTGAGAAATTTGGATCACAAGTAAGGTAATTGGGCTATAATTTGAAATATTCAATTTTTGGCAAAACTCAGTTTCCATCCATTCCTTTCGCCCCAAGTCAATTCTATTATTCATTTGAAGTGTACCTAATCCCATAATGCCAACAAATTCGGTCTTATGTGCACTTGTACTTGGTTGTACATAAAATTCTCAAACTTGCTCATTTGGACAAAACACCAACACTCTTTATTTAAAAGGAATCAGGGGTTGAGATTAAAAGGATCAAAATCTGAGAATAAAAGGCTTCAAAAGCAAGTGGAACCACGAGAGAAGGACGAGCCATTTCCATGCTTGCAAGTGACACTCTCATAAGAGCAAATGTTCAGATTGGACTTAGAACTCTTTCTCAAGGCCCATTTATTTTTCTAAACTCTTTTTCATACTCTATATAAGCTGAAGCAAGCCTCATTTCACTCTATCCATGCTCACAAACCCTAAATTTCAAATCTGAACACAAAAACTCCATAATTGCATTTTTCTTAAATTCTCAAGTTTCAACCGTGCATTTGGAGATTTTCTTCTTTATTCTTCATCCTCAAGACTCAAGGAAGGAAAAGCAAGTATTGAAACTCAGTTGGAGTGAAGGAGACAGTAGATTACGATTTGCATTTAAGGTAAAAAACTTGAACTTTGATTCTTGAAATGTAGCCATTCATTAGTGTGTTTGAGCTTAGATTCATGTTAATTGATGTTGTTTGAATAATTCTGGAGCTTTACAACTTCCAATTTGATGAAATATGCATGATTGAAGTTTTTGAAAATTTGAATATGGATGTTTTTTGCACTTTTCGTGGTGTGATTTCTTGATGTATAGTTACTTATTTTGAGATTCACGAATTGCATGATGTTCCTTGCCATGAGATCTTTAAAATGAGCTTTGAATCAAAAAAATTGGTTGAGAATGGAGAAAGATATAAGGTCTAGAAGTTTGAGGTGTGGACTGCACGAAATAAGCATGTTAGGGCTGCTAGAGGTTAGGGATGAAGTGAGGTGTCGCTTCCTGATTCGTCCATTTGAATTTTCATGCATTTTTTTATTTATATTTTTCATCTGATTTTATTTTATGCTCAAAATATTTTCAAAACTTATAGAAAAAATATCATAGGTTCTTTTCAGTCTCTAATACTTTGTAGAATTTTTCTGAAATTTTTAAAAATGTTTTGATTGGTCAAATAAATTCAGAGATTAATATATTTTGATTTGATTAATTTTTATCTAATTTTCTTGTAAATTCTTGTAAACATATTTTTCCATGATAAACAATTCTACACAAATTATTTTGAGCCTTTTGATTGGTTTATGATGAGTCCATGATTTTTATTTGATTATTTTCAAATTTTTGCATAATTAAATAAATTCATGCATTATATTTATTTCATGCATATTTATCATTATTAAAATATTTTTCTTCATACCAAAATTGCATAAAAAATATTTTGCATCATTTTATTCATGTGGGTTGCATTTCTAAATTTCATTTCATATTGTTTGCATTTTTTGAATAATTAAATAAATTCGTGCATTATGTTGCATTTTATGTATTTTGATTGCCATTAAAATTATTTTACCTCATATAAAAATTGTATAAAAAATATTTTAAACCATTTTATTCATGTATAATACATTTCTAAATTTTATTTCATGACATTTATGTTGCTGCGGTATAGTGGCAAGCAAATAGTTGGTATTATTTTTACCGGGTGATATATACCGGTTAGGTTATATCGTATCGTGTCCACGAAGATTGGTTATTGATTCGTCGTTCGACAATTCTACCGTTAATGAGTTTGAGATTAAAAAAAATGAAAATAAAAGACAAAAAGTAAATGAACAAAAAGTATAAAAGATAGACAGCTTGTCTGGAACGAATGTAAACTACCCGTCACACACTTAAATCTACCACCCATGTCATACTCGGCCTACGTTACTCGTCTGTGTCATCACATACCTCTCACAACCTTGGCTATTTCTAACCCAAATTGAGAATCCTCCTAAATCATCTCAATAGCCATGTTTGGCCTATCTCAACAACACAGGAGTCAACTGCGTTACCTCCATAACCATCTCTAGCATACTTCACCAACGCAGAGGCATTAAGTTCAGATACTCTATAGTGAATGTTAGATCTAAATCCATTTCTAGTATTCAGAAACTAACAGATAACTATCCTAGGTAAGAATCTAAGCAATCTATCTCTAGTAAAGCTCAAACCCCTAACATAAAGTAAAAACCCAAGATAACTACCAACACAAATTCGTAAAGCAAGCTTTATATAACAACAAGGGCGATAAATATACAAGAGTTATGAGTAGAAATACATACAAATCCAACAAAAGAGAAATAAACAAAGAGGAGAAGAGATAAACCACAAATCTACATTGGTTGTCAAAGCCAATCGAAGAGCAATCCACCTCCAATCATCCATGAGCAAGCCCTAATGTTGTTTTCTAAGCTAATCTACCAAAAATGAAGGTTGATGGAAATGGGGATCAAAAACCACCCCAAAACCATAACCTAGAAATCTGTTTTGAAAAGTATTTATAAACAAAATCCCGCAGACCGCGCTAAGCGCGATAGCCGCGCTAAGCGCGATAGCCGCGCTAAGCGCGACTTACTTTATTATTTTATTACATTAAATTGAGACACCGTGCTAAGCGCGAAGGTTGCTGTTTTTCTTCCCAAAAATGCATCTTCGGAGTCGTGTCTTCGACACTTTATTCCCCCATGCTCCAAATATGCAACAAATACCTACAAAAATAGATACAAAACTATCAAACGGTACATTATGTACGCAAAACACAATAAAACGTATTTACAACAAAAATTGGGGTTATTCAACGATTATTAACAAGCAAGAACAGATAAGTGCCACAAAACATATATGCAAAATAACTACATTTTGGCACTTATCAACTCTCGCCAACTTGACACATTGTTTGTCCTCAAACAAAGTCAAGTAAACCTAAAGAAACAAAAAATGATATCAAAGAATCACAAATCAACAAGTTTTGGAAACAGACAACAAATGTATGGTTCAAACGAAAAATGTACACGACAAATACAAACTTACCACTATACTACAACAATAACATATAAACGAAACAAATCCTAAGTACAAAAATCATGCAAAACATTCTAAAACAAAACAAACTCAATCATGAATCACGCCTAGCAAAAATTCATCGGTAGATGAAGAACACACAAAGGTGAGGGATAAAAAACACTCATCCACAATCTTGCAAACAATAGACTAAATTATGCATTCATCCAAAAACGTATTGAAAATACAAATGCAAGAATCACAAGGGCTTTTCAAGGTTGTAATGTGGCTTGGTTAACAAACAAGTGATAAGTCCTAAAGCTAATCGAAACAAAAACTTGCCTAAACCTAAGGGAGTGATCAACTCACAAAGTTCCAAACAATATAATTTCAATCAAACTTATTCTTCATCACAAATTTCACACCAAACACACCTCACTTATTAACATAACATTATTCCTACTCTTTTTGTTTTTTCTTTTTCAAAGCTTTTCTCTTTTTTCTTTCTTTTTCTGATCTTTCTTTTTCACATTTTTCTTTTCTCTTAACCTCATACCAACCACAATATAAGTATATAAACATTTCTCTCCCCAACTTGAATTCAACCAACATTAATGTGTGAATACTCCCTACTTTCTAAGGCAAGGTAAAAATTCATACAACAACATGTAGTTGAGGGTTCAAGAAACAAAGAAATCAACATCCATACAAAAAAGGTGAATTGACACTCATAGACAAGCATCAAGTTCAAATAAAAATGGATATTGATAAAAGCTCAAAGGGGCAAACAAAGGTTCACACACTCACAAGGTGAATTGAATATTTGGCCAAGGTAGTTATGCTCAAAATCAACAAAATGCCATGATCATTTTCTTGCAATCATACAATCAACACAAAACAAAAGATTAAGCATAATAAAATCCAGTTAAAACAAGAATTGTGGCCTCAAAAATATGTAAACAATGGAAAGCTTCCTCACATTTATGGGTAAAAAGGGAACTAAAGTGATTCAATTCATGAGCAAGTAATGCAAAAAGAATGAATAGTATGGTAATTATACAAATGATAAATTTCCTAAACATGTTATGCTATAGAAAGCGATAAACGAGTACCTGACATGTACCAACTTTGAAAACTATCATTACCATACATCCGCGAGTTGAAACGATCAAACTCGGAAAATCACCTCAAAAGTCTTCAAGTTACCGAACCAAAATTTGAGTCCAAACAACAACAAAAGAATTAGAAAAACAATACTACCTTTATTCAATACAAAAAGCCTTGGTGAAAGTGGGAAAAAGGAAAACCAAGTGAAATTTTAGAAGAATTCACTGGCACTGCATAGCAGAGCGAGCTAAACGCCAGCAGAGCGTGCTAAGCGCGCTACACCAGTTGCAGAAAAATGACAACAACAGGTGCAACTGCTATGCAAGCTCCACTTACACACCTATACAATCTCATTTACACATCTAAACAATATTTAAAGTACATACAAACTTCCACAAGCTAAAACACTACAAACTTGTGGAAAATAATAAATTGACATAACAAAACAAAAGCAAATAACAATACACACAATTGGTGAAAAGGAATTAACAAGTTGAAAAGTGAAAATTTGAAATTAAGAGCAAGTCCTATTTTAACTTGTCAAAACACAAGTCACCACACACATAAACAACATAAACAAACATGCTTATTTTACGTCGTAAGTTCGACGCCTTTATTGTGCGAGCACTAGTAACCTCCTCTCGTCATGCCATGGTATTGCCACACCGCGCAAACCTAAAGAAAGTGTCCTAAAAACCACACAATAAACGTTAGGAATACGAGACAACTTACAACAATACTTAAAAACAAGGAAAAACACACATATGTACAAGTATGGAAAGTAAACACATAACATGTACATGTGTCATACCCCAATTTTTGACCTAAGATACCACCTTACATTCACATGATTGCATAACTAACAGTTCAGACAGCATTAATCGGGTGTAGCAGTCATAGGTCAAAATTAGGGTTTCATCAGATTTTCATCTGATTCAAGAGACAATCAATTAGGGTTTGAGTTTTTCTCACCTCATTTGATCTATCTTGATCAAATCATCAGCCTCTGATCATCAGATACTCATTTCTTACACAGATCAATCAAGGATCGACCAATTAGGGTTTTGATCGGGCATGAGTATTCTCTGACTTTTTGAACAAGAAATAACTTTTTTGGATAGAGATTGGTCATTATATTTTAGATACAACATCTTGACCTAATTTCTGGATTCAAAACATCACAGAAGTTCACAGATTTCATCAGTCAATTTCTGAATCTGCACAGAAAAGTCAAACTTTGACTTTTGGTCAAATTTTTCAAAACAAAACTTTTTCCATCACCAAAATACTTCAAATGATCCATCATGATCATAAAAAATCAAAGAATTTGAAAAAAGTCAACAAAAAGCCAAAAGTTTTCGTACTTAGAAAAATTTCTAAGTGTTGAAATTTCTTATTTTTACCAAACTTCATGCCATTTTTTCACCTAGTTCCAATTTGAATTTGAAAAAACTCAAAACATAAAAGTTGTAGCTTGTGAAATAAGCTTTCCAAAATGTCCAAGAACTCACAAATCCATGGAGTCTAGCCATACTTTTGAAATTGAAACATAAGGCTCCATGAACTTGATTTTCAAAGTTCAAAACTTCACATTATAGGTCATTTTTTGGATTTCTTCTTTCTAGAAGCTTGCCACCTTGCCAAAATGAGATAAGAAATGATAAAAATCAGATGGGATAATTATGATAAGATTGGATCAAAGTTGGAAATTAACCATGGTTAAAAGAAGGAAGCTTCCTTTTGCATTTAATGCAAAAAAGACTTCCTTGCCCTCTAAGGCAAGTTTGAATTACCAATGCCAAATTGCTTGCCTAACATTTCAGAGACATCGGCCTATAAATAGAGGTATCATTCCATGATCAATAGACACCAAAGCAAATGCAAAATCATGCTTTCTCTTTACTTTCTTGAAAATCAAGCAATATAGTGCAAATTGAGAAACATTGCATTTTTGAAATTTAGCTAAAACCATGATGATCTTTGGTGTCAAACATGTTTCATGATCATTATCAAACTTGTGTATAACTTAAAATCAAACTGAAATCAAGCTAAAAACCAGTTTTCATTTTACATGTTTTCAAACTTATACAAGCTGCCTTAACAATCGAATTCCACTCTAAGCTTGATAAACTTGTGATCTAACTACTCTAACATCATCCATGTACCTCATGTACATGATCCAGATCATTGGCAAGAAACTGTAATTCCATTAACCCCAATTTCGAGTTTCATATTGAACTGACTGTAGGTTGACTTGGTTGGAAGGATTGAAGCAAGCTCGAGGCAAGCAGATCATTCACACAGCTTCCATACATGCCGATGAAGCTTAAATGATCCATAAACAAGCTCTGGAAACACTCTTGCATTGAATTCGATTCTCACTTTCACAGGTAAGAACACGAAATCCATTCTCATGATTCCTTGCATCAATTGAAAAAAACTCATGGCCGTTCTCTTTCTGCACCTAACACGATCAATAGCCCTAAAAAAAAATCCAAGAATCATCAAACATACATCATTTAATTTGAATTTTTCAGTTTAGGGTTCATAGTGTTCTTCGAAACCTAAATCGTTCTGGGCTTAAAATAAATACAATTAACAAGTACCATCGTGTTCGTGATGAAAAACCGAGCAAATTTCGTTTTTACATCATTGAATTTCGTTGAGAAACGAAGATTGTAGCTGGAGTTGAGCAATCTGAAGATCAAAATGAAGAACCCAGGATGCGCGCGTGTTCTTCATTGTTTTCAAAATTTGAATTTTTAAATTTCCAATCTCTCATTTACACGTGTTCTAGCCCACTAAACACATAAACGCGTTTGGCTCAGTTGTAGCCTCCTTGCTCTTAGTCTTCTCTGACACGTGTCCCACCCTTTGGTCATGGGTTCAACTCCCATCAAGACCATTTCTTTTTATAACTTTCTAATTTTTCATGTTTTTTTACAAAACTTTCACAAATTTTTTGACCAATCAAAACTTCTCATTTTGAGATGATTTTTTAAACACTTGTCAATAAATATATCTATTTTATGATAGTGCAAAAATTTTCAGAAAAAACTTTCATCTGATTAAATTTTAATCGAGCCGAAAATGACGTCCTGAACAATTTTTCAAACCTCCTTTTAAGGTGAAATATTCAAGTTTTCGACTTCCGATTCTTTTCAAAACTTTTCATAAATGAACCTCACATTTCAAAACACTTTTCAAAAATCATTTTTCAAAGCATTTCATCAAAGCTTACATCTTTTTACCACGATCGATCCGATTTAAACGATTAAATCAAATTCGTTCTCTCTCGAATTTCTCAATCGATCATGGGCCACCCTTATGGTGTAAGTCCCAAACCTTTTATGTACATACTTAGTTTTACTTGTACATATTCATATCATCATTGTCAATATTCAAACATAAACAAATTTTTTCGTTTGTTTTCATTCGTTTGTTTATACACCGATACCATTGGTATTGAAAGGAGAAGAATTCCCTGTGAAACTGCTTTTAAACCAATGGGCCTCCCTTATGGTGTAAGTCCCAACCCCCCTATGTACATCCATCTTTGTCTGTACATAAATACTCGTTCGTGTACATATTCATTTCCTTGTACACAGTTCAAGCTTGTAAATAATCAAGTTACGCTCGTTTTAAACGTTCGTTTCACAGACACTTGTTTATATTTCATAAACTCTTGTAAATAAACATCATTGCATTGTTTATATTTCCTTCATAAACTCCTGTGAATACATATCACACACACACACACACACTTGTTTATATAACTGTCTAGTTATAACATAACAACTAGTCTAACCAATAGGTTCCCCACAATATTAGCCTCCTCTTGGGCTTTGTACAAGGTAACTCATTTCAACTGAGTTCAGCCTCCTCTTAGGCTTCATATAAGAAAACTCATTCATCTGAGTTTAGCCTCCGCTTAGGCTTCATATAAGACAACACTCCCCTGTTGAGTCAGCCTCCTCTTGGGCTTCGTTCAAAAGAACTCCTCATTGAGTTTAGCCTTCTCTTGGGCATCATACAAAGAAAGAGACAGGAAATCTCTTAACAGCCTCCTATTGGGCTTCCAATACAAAGAATCACCCGCGTTAGGATAGACCCCTGAGAGTATAATTTCCCGGTGAAATTGCTCTTAAATCCCAAAGGAGAAACTTTCCCAATCATAGAAATAGCAATTAAAACACACGAAACATATCAAACGTATTCATATATAAAGCTATAGATAACTATATATATTTAGGGTGCTCCATCTATTCCCTTTATATAACAAACCCCCTTACCCGGAATCTCCCCAATGCGTTGCGTCTAGTTTGCGCTAGTCGTTACGCATATCATAATCAATTGAGGGTATTAACAGCTTTCCCCTTTTTCATAATCATAATTTCTTGTGTTGAAAATAATAAAGCTTGATGCTCGCGGCATCTTTATAAACAAATCAAAAGAGTAAATTGTTTCGAGGCAGAGAATCTGAATTCATATTCGATTCCCTAGCACGTCACTTTTTAACGCGAACACATTAGAAGTATGACCTTTTGCATTACAATAAAAACAACTAGGTCTAAAAACATGATTCTTTTTATTGATATAAAAGTTATTTCTATCATAAGGCTTTTTATGATAATTTGCTACATGTTTTTTCTTTGATTCCTTATTGTTGAATATGTTAGTAATCTTTACGAATATAGTTGGACTTATATTAGGTATATCAAAATTATAAAATTCAAGTCCACATTTATTATTTGAAATTATTTGACTACTTGGCACATTATCCAAGTCAATTTCCCCATTTCCATATTTTTCAATGACTTGGTTTAATTTCATTTTTTTTAAATTCAAAATAAAAATAATTATTGCATGTTGGATTTTTTATTAAGTCTAACTCCACTTTTGTGATATTAACCTAACTTTCTAGATTTAAAGTAGTTTTTTTTTTAATTTGAAAATTTTCTAGAAAGTTTAAAAAATTCATGTAATTTACTAAAAGCACTCTGTAATTCATCATATGAAGGTCTATCATCAATTTCACAATCAGTAATCTCATGTTCTTATCACTTGAATGATGTGATGACATTAATGTCATGTTTGTTTGTTCTTTATATGTGCCTTTATGTGTTACTTCCAAATTATCCTAAATCTCATTGGCCATTTTGAAATTTGATACTCAGAAAAATTCATTTGCTCCTAATGTCGATGCAAGTATTGTATTTGTCTTCTTGTCGTACAACACTTTTTCTTCTAGTCATCGGTCCAACTTTTTACTTTTCGTTTTTATTCTTTGGTTATAATGGTTGTAGGAATGAAACTTCCATTTTCAATAGCATCTCATATTTCATCACTTTGTTCTTCTAAATACATCTTCGTACGTATTTTCTAGAAATCAAAATATTCACCACAAAACAATAGAGACTTGTTATTACTATCACCGTCTCTAAAAACTATATTTGTATTTGTGAAAGTCATTCTGGATCTTTACGAACATGTTACCTATAATCTGCTCTGATGCCAATTGTAAGTATTAGAGTGTACAATCTAAGAGGGGTGAAGTAGACGTGCTGGATTTTTCTTTTATTTTACGCAAGTTTCTTATGTTTTATTTTTCTAGAAACATGTGATGCATTGGTCTTTATTTAAAATGATATTATGCAAAAATTAATATGCTTAAATGTAAATGAACACACGAGACTTATACTAATTCCCCTTATCAATCAAGGGTACATCTAGTCCTTTCACACATGTTAGATCTTTGTACAAGCTTCACACCAAGACCTCTTATCTTCTAACATAACAAAGAAGCACACCACTTTCTTGATTTCACAAGCCTCAAACCTATGATGGACTTTTAATAATTCAAATTCAAAGAACCTTTTTTTCAACGGAGAAATTACCTCCATGATCCTTTAAGTTATTTAATTGTAACAGATTGATCCTTTATGTTGTTCTCCCTACATGTGGGTCCTTTATGTTAACTAACCCTTGCATCGTTGACCATCATTGGATCATATAATTAAATTTTCATAATTTTTTAGTGCATAAATTTTTTTTAAACTAATTAAAATGCGCGAAAAGGCAAAAATTAAATAAAAATAGTAAAACAGAAAATAAAATTCTCCTAAAATTACACGAAGTGTAAAACAAGAAGAAATATTTTTAGGAATTTTTTCATAATTTTTAGACCAAAAACAGATTTAATATGAATTTTAGAAGTTAAAATAAAATTAATATAACAAAATAAAACAACATAAAGGTCTATGATACATTTGTTAGTTAATATAAAGGACCCACATGACATTATAAGTAAGCTTTGTATTTGCTTGGATCAAGGATCTCTTGTCATACTATAAATTATTCAACTTTAGTTTATGTCATAAGTTCTTGCTAGTTTATTTTCTTCCAACTCTATTTTCTATCAAAGAGATGTAGAACTCAAGTCATCTGGTAGCTTTTTCTTTTATATAATTCAAGTAATTTATCTTCAATAAGGTTTCATATTTTCCAGTGCTATTGATTTTACTTTTATTGTTAAATATGCATGCTTGAGTAATGTTTGTTTAATTTATTGTTTATCTCACCATAAGTGAGTAGTCCATTAAGGACTAAGAGTCACGAGACTTGTCCCATGACATATTCTCTTTTATCCAAATGAATCGATTATGAGAAACATGAATCACATATTATTTTAGAGTCTGAATTTTCTAAAAACATGTCATTTACAAAAGTAAAGATAATACATGTATAGGCTCTTTTGTCGTCCGGATCGTTCGCCCAATCAGAATCACTATAGGCTGTTACTGACAGAGCTTGAGTAGTATTAGTAGGTGATAGAAGCAAGCCATGCGTAGAAGATCCACTAAGATATCTGAGTATGCATTTAACCATGCTCCAATGACTGTTTAAGGGGTTAGCCATGAACTGACAAGCTTTGTTCACATAGTAAGCAATATCTGGTCGTGTCAGAGTGATATACTGCAGGGCTCCAACAATTGATCTGCAAATGGAAGGATCTTGTATTTTATCTGTACCAAACCTGCTAGGTTTACAACTTCTAAGCATAAGAACAACTACACCATTTACTTCTTCCATGTTTACTCGACTCAACAGATCCCTTATATATTTAGTTTGAGTAAGAACAAGCGTGCCATTGTGCTGATATTTGACTTCAAGGCCAAGAAAATATTCTGGCCTGCCAAGTTTTTTCAAGGAAAATTCACTTTGAAGCTTGGATATAACTTTGTGAATTAACCGAGCAGAAGATCTTGTGACAAGTATATCATCCACGCAGACTGGAACATATAGAGTGACTCCTTGATGATTGTACATAAACAGGGAATGATCATATTTACTTGCCACAAACCCAAACTGAAAAAGTGTCTTGTGCAGCTTCTCCTACCAGGACCTGGGAGCCTGTTTAAGTCCATACAAGGCTCTATTTAATTTGAAGATAAGAAATTTGTTGGCAGGTTCGAAACTTGGTGGTTAACTCATGTAGACTTCTTCTTCAAGAGAACCATTCAAGAAAGCATTGTTAACATCAATTTGTTGAATATCCCATTGAAATATGAGCGTTAGAGTGAGTATAACTTTGATAGTAGCAGGTTTGATGATAGGATAAAATGTTTCATGATAATCAAAACTGTATTGTTGATTGAACCCTTTAACAACCAGTCTAGCTTTGTATTTATTGAGGGAGGCATTAAAATTTTCTTTCACCTTAAACACCCATTTGCATCCTATTGTCTTTCTGTGAAAAGGAAGAGTGGTGAGAGTCCAAGTATGTTTTTCCATTAGAGCATTGTACTCTTGTTGCATAGCTTCAAACCAATGAGGTTGTGAAAGAGCCTGTTTAACTGTGACAGGTTCAGAATGTGCTAGAAAGACTTTGGGTTTTAAAGAACCAGATTTGCCTCTGGTTACCATGGGATGATTATTGGTTGAAAGACCAGATTTTGGCACTGTGTCAAGCATGGAAGGAGATAGTTATGACTTAATGGACATAAGAGGAGAGTTACTGATGGCCTGTGTGGGCACATATACATGAGCAGACTGACTTAGGTCCAAGGAAGTTGCAGATTCAACAGACACAGAAGTATTGTTTTGACCATTAGAGATGTTTGTCAGAGTTTGAGGAGAATTGTCAGGTGAGGGCTGTTGTGTAGAGTTATCAGTACTGTTTTAAATGACAACATGATCTAATGAATCTAGAGACTGAGTAGGGCTAGACTGACAAGACTGACTAACTACAATATTTTCAAAAGTATTTATGCACACCATCAATCTATACATAGAAAGATCATTATCAAAACATGCAGTGCTTGACTGACTCGTGCCACCAGAAGGAAACAAGGAAGTAAAAGGGTATTTTGCTTCATCAAAGACAACATCCTTAGAGATATAAATATTTCCCTCTTTACTAAGGCATTTATGACCTTTATGCTGAGGAGATACACCTAAGTAAACACACTCAAAACTTCTGAGCTGGAATTTGTGCTTATTAAAAGGTCTAAGATGAGGGAAACAAAGACAACCAAAAACTCTTATGCCTTGATAATCAGGAATGGTGTTAAAAAGAGCATGAAATGGAGATGTGAATGCTGGAAAATTAGATGTGGGAAGTCTATTCAGAAGATACATTGCCTGAGTGAAACTGTGATCCCAGAATTCAACAGGAATATTAGCATGAGCCAAAATTTTTAAGCCCATCTCTACTATGCTTCTGTGTTTTCTTTCCACAGTGCCATTTTGATGTGAAGTGTGAGGACAGGTTAATCTGTGAATTATGCCTTTCTCACTCAAAATTTTTGTCAGAGGTCAAAGTTCTCCCCCAAAATCAGTCTGAACAACTTTTACTTGTACTTGAAACTGAGTTTGAACATAGACAAGAAATTAAGTGAAGCAACTTAAAGCTTCAGATTTTTGTTTTAGAAAATACACCTAAGTGTACTTGGTGTAAGTGTCAACAACAGCCATATAGTACAAATAGCCTTGACTAGAAGGATTGGAAGATGGTCCCAATAAGTCAACGTGCACAAGTTCAAAAGGTTTGGAATAAACAGTTTTGGGTAAAGGTGCATACAATCTGTGAGATTTGCCAGCATTACAAGAACTACAACAATCAATATTATCTTTATTGAATGAGGCAATATTACACAGTTTCAGTATAGACTTGAGATTTACAGAATTTGTATGTCATAACCTATTATGCCAAACAGACAATTAATGACAGACAAAATTTGCAAGAACTTGAGAATGATCTCTGGTGGACAAGCTAACAATATTTGCAGTTGGAGATTCCACTGACTGAGAGGAAAAACTATAGAGGCCACTAGTATCCATGAATCCTTCTAGAAGAACCTCCTTAGATACCTGAGATTTGATGAAACAAGTGTTAGCGTGAAACTCAAAAAAACACATTATTATCTTGAGCAAACTTTGACACAGACAAAAGATTTCTAGTGATTTTGGGTACATGCAATATATGCTTCAAAACTAAGTTAGAGTGAGATAATGAAGGAGTCTTGATGTTAGCTAAGCCAACAGACTCAATTTTCAATCTTTGACCATTACCTACAAGAACTTTATTGACACTAGAATAACTTTGTTTATTTTGTAGTAAAGATCTATTATGAGTGAGATGATGAGTAGAACCTGAGTCTGCAAACCATGCTTGAGACTCTAAATCTGCTGGAACCTGTAGGCCATCTTGATGAGTAAGATATGCTGAAGCTTGGACTGAGTTGGCCGCTGGATCTTTCTTCTCACCCTTCACCTGTTCAGTGGACTCAGAGGCTTGATTCTTTGATTGTGCTGGCTCAAAGTTTTCATCATAACGATGCCAGTAGTCCATAGCAACATGGCTATATTTCCCACAAAGCTGACAAGTTGGTCTATTGCCAGAAGATGCAGAGGATATGGCTCTGCCACGACCTCTAATTCGAGAGTTACTTCTGCCTCGCTGATACTGAGAACCACCTATGGTGAATTTGGAGCTGAAATTGGCTTCAGATTGAGCAACATTTGTTGTGGCATTAGCAAGAGAAAGCTCTTGACGATATTTGTCAAGTTGAGCTTCTTGCACATACAACAGTGCCTCAATTTCATATAGTGTAGGAGGTTCCATCTTGCCATATACCATCATGATGGATTGTATTCCTCTGGTAAACCCTGTAAGATAGAGTCAATTTGATCGCGCTTAGAGATTGGTTCACCCACTGCCATAAGCGCATCTGCAATTGAACGAATGCGAAGCACAAACTCTGAAATTGAACGATTTGCTTTCTTGGTGACTTTCAGTTCAACATGAAGTTGATGAACCCTAACTTTCATGACCGCTGTGAAATATTGGTGTATTTTCTCCCATATTTGATATGAATGCTTGCAAGGAAGTACACGAGGAAGAACAGACTCGGAAATTATGGACAGAAGCCACGTGAACAAGGCTTGATCTTGAGTAATCCAAGCCTCATATTCATCAGAGTGAACATTGGCGCGACGATCCTCGTCGTTCTGGAACATTGCAGGAATCTGAGGATTAACTATAAATCGATGTAGTTTATGAGTAAGAATGATACCTTCAACCTGTTGATTCCGGAGAAGAAAGTTCTTCTCTTGCAGCTTGATGAAGAGTTTGGGCCCAAACAGTGTGTGATGGGACGCATCGTTGAGTGACGACGTCTGTGTCGTCATGTAGGGATGAAACTCCGAGTTTTTCGGTGATGCAACCATTGATGAAGCTTCTCTGAAGCAATGGAGCAAGAACGTGTAACAGAACTAGTTTGTTGAATCACAAAGAAAGATGTTGCAGCTTCTCAGCAAGAGCATGAGAATGATGAAACGAACAACAGAAGACGGTTTGGATCAGCAGCGATTGATACCATGTTAGGCTTATGACAATCTTGCATTATCAATGGAAGGGATGAAAACAAGATTGCTAGAAGTTTTGTAAAGAAAGAGTCAGAAGTTCTAGGACCAAAGGCTCAGAAGTTCTGAGACGAAAGAACCAAAAGTTCTGGAACAAGTGATTCTGAATTTCTATTACAAAAGGAGTTTTACATCATATCTATACACTCTCTCATAGCCACCTATATATAACCATAACTCTATGGATAAGATGGTTTACTAAGAGTGGAAAGAGATTGTAGCCTAATGATTCATAAGTCCATTATACAATAAACCATTAAGCCCATTATACAATAAACTATTAAGTCCAAATACACTAATATTTTGTTGTGATTTAGTGAAAGACACCCAATTTTTTCCATAGAATTGCCAAAAACAAGACTTTGTTTTTTTGTATGAAGCATAGACAATTAATCCAAACATCTTTTAAGTTAATTTTACTTTTATTCGTCAACTATTTGGTGTATCTACCTTCTCATAATTCCAAGAATAAAAATTGAAGAATATTCTATAATCAAGCTAATTATTGGCTAAAGTCCTAGCATGTGCAAATCTTACTACACGATGTCGCATTACAAATCTTACTACACGATGTCGTATTACAAATCTTAAACATTATCCTTTCTGAACGTATTAGAATATAGAGAGAAAGATAGTGTACAAAGTGGGAAACAAATTTTTTTTTAAAGAAAAGAAGTGAAAAGAGACAATTTTCTAAATCAAAACGTCAACAAATTTAACTTGATCACATTTGCTATCTTATGATAATAAATCACACACATGTCCTTGTTAAACCAAAATCATGACATTCAGAGACACTTACAAAGCTAGCTTGCCCAAAACCGTTATTCCTTGACCAAAATAGTTAAATATATCATTTAGACACATTTATAAACAACAACAGAATTTAAATTTATTGAATTATTGATGTATTTAATTATTATTTTATGTTAAATAAATCAACGATTTAAAAAATTTATTATTTTTTTTTGTTTCTTATAAATGTATCTTGAGGTGTATTAATCACTTATTTTTGATGATATGGGTACGTAGAAAACTTTTTGTGAATTACTAAGGTGGAAAAGACTCATTGGAACACAACCTTTTCAAGCTACTATATTATGTCCCACTAGCTAACCCAAACTTTAAATTTTCACTTGATGATATGATAGGACCCTTAATTGTTTTTTAGTCTTTTGGGGATATGATTTATCCACATGTTTTCAAATCTTAGTTAATGAGTAGTATATACTATATGTGTGTTAGTTAGGCTATAAATAATGTGTACCACAAGGGAAAAGAAACTTAAAGAATATATTTGCAAAAGTAAAATTCCTTGAAGTTTGATACATTGTCACACATTTTTGGAATGGAATAAAGAAAGTATTTGCATAGAATTAAAGAACGAAGGTTTTGTTACGACAAAGGAAGCTCCCATATCATAATTGAGAATTTTTCATCTATATAGTGAAATTTCTTTCATATTCTTGGTGAAAAATTAAAAATGCCCTTAAATTTCGTAAGTGCATTTACGAATTTATCTTGGAAATGGACTTCGTAAGTGCACTTACGAAATAAATCATAATAAGGTGAATTTGCAAGTGCACTTACGAACTCACCTTATTTTTAAAAAAAATTAGATGAATTCGTAAATGCACTTACGAATTCACCTTATTTTGGAAATTTGTAAGTGCAGTTACGAAGTCTGCGTGTTGTTTTAGAAAACACATAGAATAACCCTCAATACTCATTTCTATTCCAAATTTAAACTTTCTACTCTAAACCCTAACATTTCTACAACTTCAAACTCACTTCGTTCAAGTTCATCTTCTCTCTTCAACTCATTCTAACTCATTTCAACCCTCCAAAATCAAATTCAAGCTC
The DNA here is from genome assembly GCA_021764765.1 of Vicia sativa. Classification (NCBI taxonomy): domain Eukaryota; kingdom Viridiplantae; phylum Streptophyta; class Magnoliopsida; order Fabales; family Fabaceae; genus Vicia; species Vicia sativa. The sequence continues at coordinate 114,918,403 of CM038792.1, read as the reverse complement.
AAATTTGTGTAAGTTTTCTTCAATTTTTTCTATTCAAAATATAAATTTGTATAAGATTATTAGATTAGGTTGTAGAAATTAAATAGTATATGAAGTAATAGTAGGTAAATGTAGTTTTATTGGATGAAAAAATATGAGGGTGTTTTGGGACTGATTTTTCTGGGGTTGGAACTCTCTGAACGAAGGTGTTTCGTAAGTGTATCTGCGAAGTGTCCCTGGAGGGACTTCGTAAGTGTACTTGAGAATTTACCAAGGATGGGTGAATTCGCAAGTGCACTTGTGAATTGTTGCCAGAGTTGTTTTTAAATTAGTAACCTAACAATTGTAATGATTTATTTCAGGAAAATGGAAGAGAACCAAAACCAGATGGCTCGTATGAGACATGGCAGGCAAAGCCAGACTGCGTCGGCTCGTCGAGAGCGAGAGCAAAGGGCAAGGGCATAAAGGGCACAACTAGAGATAGCTTCACCTTCGGCACCGTAACAAAGGAGTCGCCTCCATGAAGCGTCTACCTCTGGTGTACATGAGGAGCAGGTACCAGAGGTAGAGGTTCCGGAGAAAGAGGCCCAGGTGCCCAGGAAGCCGCAAACGTTGAGGTCTCCGATGACGATGTTGAGGAACATGCAGAGGTGGAGGATGATGGATATCCAAGAGGGCCATATGACACATCCCTCCTGATTTATTATTAGGATCATGCTGCCCATTATGTATGGGGTGGACAAGTATTATAATTTTTACGGTTCATGTTTATTTTTATGGTTCCTGCTCGTTATATTTCGTATTATAATTTTTATTCAAAAATACGGTTCTTGTTGATTTGTTTTCTTTGAATTCTCATGTTTCAGGAAAGGAAGGCTTTGAAACATATCAACCACTCCCGCAAAAAATTTGATCTCTATATTCCATAGGCTCGATGGCTCCACAATGTTGTCATTGGATCCAGTCTTGTTGGATTATTCGGTACTGGTTACGGTACCATTTGCACTGTCATGCATGGTGCTTTTGCTGAGAGATGACATAAGGAGACATCATCTTTCCACTTTTTAGTTGAGGAGTTGAAGATCACGCTTGATGATGTTGCCTGCTTGCTCCAACTACCTATCAGAGGTAGGTTACTCAACCATGTCAAGTTATCCAGAGCTGAGGCGGTTGACTGAATGGTTGAGCATCTAGGAGCAGATTCGGACAGGGTTGCTCAAGATCGCGATAACACAAACGGGGCGCATGTGAGATTCTCCTACCTAAAAGAGATATATGGGGAGCACCTCTGTGCAACAGCACTTGCAAAAATAACTGCACATGCAGTTGGGGAGTGTGTGGACGAGGATATTTTTGTTTAGTTTCACCGTGGTTGTGGCATCCAATGTTTTCTGATGTACCTGGTAGGCACGTCCGTCTTTGTGGACCCGAGTGACCACTACACCGATGTGGCATACCTTAGATATTTTATGGACCTGTCTACAGTTTGTGACTGGAACTGGGGTGTCGTTGTTCTGACCTACCTCTACCAGAAGCTGAATGAAGCTTTTAGATGGGGGGCGAGGGCGCTCACTGGCTCGTGTACACTCCTGACGGTACTTTTTTATTTTAACGATAAATTTTTATTAATTTTAATTTATTTGTACTTACACATTATGTTTTTGTTTATGCAGAGTTGAATTATCTCATACTTTCACCGCATCCATGGTTACACCGAAGATCCCGACTATCAGGCCGCCATGCCAAGGGATTCCAACTTTATTCTCAACAGGAGCAACCAAAATTTGCTTCCTTATCGGGTGTTCCTTGATCGTACTGCTTATGACGATATTAATTAGACTCCATTTGTGGACTATAGGGAGGTTGTGGCATTCGATCTTATTTCATTATACTCTGGGTGACTAGCTTGTGGGTCTAACATGATGGTCAGGTATCTGCCAGAGCGGTGTATGCGCCAGTTTGGCTATGTGTAGATCATACCTAGATCTCTTTTTCAGGGTGCTCCGACACCATGACACAACGGACTCTCAATGACGTCTTCCAGGATTGGAATAATCATGTGGTGCCATAGGAGCATCTGATGATGTGGGCACCCAGATGTGACATTGTGTTGAGAGTTACGTGACATGGTTCTTTAGAGTCTCACACACTTTCATGACATCGGATGGTCTTGGAGATCCACCGAGACCCGCACACGAGGAGCTCCTGGAGAACGAGCAGGCCTAGGATGACCATGCCATTGATCTAGTGCCCATCTATCAGCGTATCCACCAACTTGGACAAGAGGCGTTGGATGCAAGAATTATGGATGAGGGAGGTCCCGATGCGGTTGTCGTGATGCAGAGGATCGTCACTGAGGCAGAGCGTGCAACACATTACCGGAGGCAGAGGAGGGCGCGGGGGGTTAGGATTAGGCATACACAGTAGCCTTTATGTTTTGTTCTTTAATTTTTTTAATAATTTGATTGAATTTACTTTCGAAACAATTTTTGTAATTTGATATTTATGACTACTTTTCTTCCATTACATAGTAATATTTAGTTGGTTTGCATATATAAAATGTGATTTATTTGAATTTATGAAAACTGGCATATAATGCAATTTATAGTGAAAATAATTGTAGTTTTAAATATCTTTTAACACATTCAGGAAATGTTTCGTAAGTGCACTTACGAATTGACATTTCTGGGTGAATTTGTAAGTGCACTTACGAAGTAAGCTTATTTTTTTCAAATCAAGCGTTTAAAATAATAACACGTACAAAATAAGGTGAATTCGTAAATGCATTTATGAATTCATCCAAAAATGTTAATTTATAAATATAAATTCAATTTCATCCAATAAAATGAATTCATAAGTGCACTTACAAAAGATATTTTTAATTTTTTAAGATTGTGAGAGAAAACTATTAGATATGTGAAGAAATTCTGATAGCTAAAAAGTAAAAGTTGAGCTAGTTAAAATATGTGTGGCTACATGATGTTGCAACTAAATTTTGAGTCCACATTCAGTTGAGAGGAAAGTTATTTACATATAGCCACATATTATATTTCTATTTATATATCACATACCACAACCGTAAAAAAGAAAAGAAAAGATATGTGGTGTTCCTTTGTGTGGGCTATCATTGTTCACATAGCACTTTAACTTAACCCCACTAATTTTATTCCTTTCAAATCATAGATAAAGTTCCAATTCTAACCCCAAAATAATGTGTGGTTTTTGCTAGTTTTGTCATTTGTGGATTGTCAATAGATCTCATGCCAATTTAAGTCGAAATTTTCTTTTTACGGTTGACAATAAATACATACGAGAAATATTGATGGAAAAAGGAAAAATCAAAGTGTACTCCCTTTGTACCAATTTATAAACACAAAAATGCTCATTTTTCTTGTAACAAATTATATAAAAAAAAACATCAAATTTATATCATTTAATTATTTTATTTTAATATTTATCTTTTACAAAATAAATTGAATCTACATTATATTTAATTTAGTTTAGTTTTATTTTTTCTATAAACAACAACTAATTAAAATTATTTTTACATCTTTTTCTAAAATATTTCTTTTAAGAACTAAAATTTAATTTTTTTTAATAAATTTAAAATATTTATTTTATACATATAAATGGATACGAAGTAATACACGTGTTTTGAAAGATGTTTTAAAAAGAATGTAAGTGAATTTCATAAATGGTGGTTTGGAGTGGTGGTACGGTAAGATTCTCTCAATTGATAACGGCTAGTTTTTCAAGCGATAACGGCTAGTTTCTTCAATTTTCGGACACCTTCTCTTCTCTCTTCTATCTCTTACTTCTTCTCCCTCTTCCAATGGAAGCTGCCTTTCTCTTCCCGGAAACCTGCTCTTCTCCCATATCTAAACCAACTCCAAATACCTTGAGGCTGGTTCAAAACATCAAATCCTTGCTTCAGTGGTTTCGAATAATGTATGTGATATACCATTGCGCCAGTTGCCTACTCCTTGTCTCAAGGGTGACCGCTTGGCTATTACAATTCCGGAAGATGAGTACAAACTGGGGGTGGAGGCTTGCAAGCATCACCTTCATGGTAGAATTATTTGGTCAAAAGGGTTTGTACCTTTAACTATTGTCAATCTAAGAACAAAACTCTTGGAACTCTGGCCTTCTCTAGATAAATGGGGAATCACATCTTTGGGCAAGGGATTCTTCGAATTTTCCTTTTCGTCGCTTGAAGATGTCCATCGTGTTCGCTCTGTCAGTGCTTGGAACCTCCCTCAAGGGGAGTTGAAGCTATCTCCTTGGACTAGAGATTTTGTCCCATCAACGATTAGGCAAACGTCGGCGCAGGTTTGGCTGAGGATCCATGGCTTGTCTTAAGAATATTGGCGTTCTCGCATACTTTTTGCTATTGCAAGTAGTATTAGTACCCAAATCTGCATAGACTCAGCTTCTGATAAATGTGCTTTTGAAAGGTCGTTCGGTCATTTTATTCGAGTTCTGTTGGACCTGGATCTTACTAAAGAGCTTAATTACAAAATCCTGGTGAAACGAGTGGGTTTTGCGTTCTTTGTAGACATTGAATACGAAAAACTTCCATATTTTTGCAAGTTTTGCTTTTGTATTGGACACTCAATCCACAACTATAAAAGGAAAGATTTGGTCGGCAACAAAGACAAAGACCAAGATAAAAGAAAACCTAAATTGGTTAAGGTCTCAGAAAAAGAACCCGAGGTGGTTGCATTGCAGGTAAATCCAGTAGACAACTCAACTTCTCAAATAGAGAGCCAGAAGGTTAGGCCTGGGCTAGTTTTGGAAAATAGAGTCCCAGATATTTCTCACAATATTCGTGATGCAAACTTAGTTGGTATAAATCCAATTGATGTCAATTGCGAGTCCTCGCCTAATGAAGAAAACAAATTGGAAAATGAGTACATAGATGTAACACAAATGGTTGAGTTGGTTCCTGAGACACAAATTAACCCTGGACATAAGAAATAGGTCAAAGACTTTCTGAACCAAGCAGGGGACAACATGGCAGACTTTGAAAGATATGAGGATAATGGAGTCGATTTTCTATCTGAAATGGACTTCAAGTTGGTGTCTTCAAGAAAAAAAAGAAACAAAAAATCACGATCTCTGGACAATACTAGACCTTAGTCTAGTCAATTTATCAAAATCTTATGATTTTCCTCTATTGGAACATTAGAGGTATTGCCAATAATGCTTCTAGGTATTGGAACATTAGAGGTATTGATACTAATAATCTTATTCATCTTCCAACTCTCGGTAGTTTTTCACTTGGTGTAATGGCAGGAGAGGTAGACATAGAATATAAAAATGTTTAGATCGAGTCATTTGTAACATGCCTATAATTGATGTTTGCAGTTCTGCTATTTGCAACACTTTTTCGAAAGTAAATCGGATCACTTCCCTATCATGCTTTATATTAACTTTGAGAATGTTAAATTTAAGAGTCAATTTAAATTCTTCAAAATGTGGACTTAGAGAGAGGATTGTGCTAGAATTATGGTTGAAACTTGGAAAACTAAGTTTTATGGTTGTCCAATGTATATTCTTGATAGGAAACTCAAGCTTCTCAAAGCCAATCTTAAAGAGTGGAATAAGTCCACTTTTGGTAATGTTCAAGATAAAGTAAAAGTTGCTGGAAAAAAACTTGTTGACATTCAATCTGAGATAAATGACAGTGGTTACAATGATATTTTACATGATATAGAGGCCTCTGCCCAATTTGATCTTAACACGGCCCTTAACATAGAGGAGGAGTTGCAGAAAGAAAAAGCTAAAATCAATTGGCATAAGAATGGTGATACAAATACCAAATGTTTCCACACTTATGCCAAGCTTAGAGTGGAAAACTAAGTTAATTTCTTCAATGGTTATTAATGGATTAGTTGAAACTAATCATGACATATTGGAACAACATATTGAATCTTATTTCAAAAATATTTTTAACTCGGATGTGGTTGTGTAGGATTTCGAGTTAGTCCAAAATGCCATTCCAAATCTTGTCAATGCTCAAACTAATGACATGCTCAGCATGGTCCCCATCCCGAGGGGGGTGCTCAATGCTGTCATGAGCCTTAAAGTGGATTCAACTCCTGTTCCTGATGGATTTTGTCCTATTTTCTACCAAACCTATTGGGAAATGATTAACCATGATATTGTCAATGTTGTTTCTCAAATTTTTCTGCAGGGATGGATTTTACCAAACTACAATGCCAACATCATTGTGATCATTCCAAAAATTAAGGAGGCTAACAAGTTAGAGCAGTTCAGAACCATAGCTTTAGCTAATTTCAAATATAAATTAATCTTTAAAATTCTTGCTGACAGGCTTGCTTCCATTCTTCCTTCCATTATCTCTAATGAACAAAAAGGTTTTGTGAAAGGTCATAGCATTAAGGATGACATTTGTTTAACTTCTGACGTCACTAATATTTTAACCAATAAAAGTTTCAGTGGCAATGTGGCTCTCAAGATCGATATCTCCAAAGCTTTTGATACCCTAAATTGGAATTTTTTTAATAAAAACTTTAGAATTCTTTGGCTTCTGCAGGAAATTCTGTGATTGGATTCTAACCATTCTTAAATATGCTAAGTTATCCATAGGTCTTAATGGAAAAAATAGGCTATTTTGCTTGTTCAAATGGGGTTAGACAAGGCGACCCACTTTCTCCACTTCTCTTTTGTATTGTCGAAGAAGTCTTAAGAAGAAGCATCACAGGTCTTATGAACACTAATAAATTGAATCTTATTCAAGCTAGCCATAACTTTAGATTTCCCTCTCACACTTTGTTTGCTGATGATATCATGATCTTCTGCAGGGGAGATTGCAAATCCATCAATTCAGTATCTGTTCTTATAAAGGATTATGCTGCTTGCTCTGGCCAATTATGTAACTTATCCAAATCTTTGATCTATGAAGGTGGGATGTCAAATAACAGACATGAGAACCTTGTAGAGATTATTGGTTTTACTAAAGCCTACCCTCCTTGTACCCTCCCTTCATATATCTGGGTGTTCCCATCTTTGTTGGAAGTCCCAAAGTGTGTCATTTTTTTGCCTATGGCAGATAACATTAGGCTCAGACTTGCTTCTTGGAAGGCTCACCTCCTCTCCATGGCTGGGCAGATTCTCCTTGTTAAATACTTTATTCTTAGTAGGATGGTGCACTGCATCTCTATTTACAACTGGCCTTCGAGCATAATTAAAAGCATTGAGAGATAGATGCGCAATTTTGTTTGGAGTGGCAACATGGACAAGAAAAAACTTGTCATTGTCTCTTGGCGTACTTTTGCACCCCAAAATTTACCCTCTTGATTTAGGCTTATGTTTTATCATAAACATAATATTGCATTGCATTCATACATTGTGATAGGATCAAAGTTCTTTGGGTTCTCAAGCCTCTACAGTCTATGGAGGTTGATTGTGTTAACATTTTGTTCTAAGGGAGTCTCAGGCTCTCATGTCTTTGGATATTTCAAGTTACAATGATTTATTATATCTCAATACATCTAATTTGTCTCATTTATTCCTCAAGAGTTGAAGTTTTGCAAAAAATTGATGAGGAATTCATCTGTGTCATTCATTTGATGAAATTAGGGTTTTGGCCCACTGTGAAGTTTGAAGTTTGGATGAGTCAATTTCTTGAAGTATCATCTTCCTATTATCATTTGAGTTATCATGGTTCAAATAATTACTCAATACATTCAGAATATTTAGGTTTGAAGCTTGATTGACTGTCTCCTACCACAAGGTGCAAAATTAGGGTTTTGGATATAATCAGGATTTCTTCAGAGTTTTCACTCAAACTTTATTTCATGTGTTTCTATATGTTGTTGGGCATCCATGGTTGAAATATTGAGTTTAAATTTTGATTGGAAGCAAGTCAATTGATCACAAGGGGAAAAATGGTCATTTTGGTCAAAATCAGTCAAAGTCAGGAGTTGACCAAGTGGACTTTTGGTCAACCATCAATTCAAATATCCTCTTTTAATATTTCATGATCAAATTCACCATTGAATCAAGAGAATTGAAGAAAATAGGGTTAACTTGTTCTTGAAGTTATTTGAAGTTTGAAATTTTTTAAGTGTCCATCCTATAGAACTTTGACATGTCTTAACTTTCTCAATTTTTATCCAATGGTTGCATACCATACATTTTTGGAAAGCTTGGGAAAAATTCTACAAGTTTGTCATTCTGTAAAATTTCTCAAAAATGCACCATTTGAAAGATATTTGAGTTTAAAGCTTTATGCACAAGGTATGCAAAATTGTTGGCCAGGCTTGCCTTCCCTTGCCAGGCACGAGTGACATTTCAACAAACAGGTGGTGTGCCAAATTTCCAAGCCTATTTCTTTATCCTCAAGCATCAATTCTGAAAATTGAAATATGCATCATGTAGATGCCCATGAGAGCTCTTCATCAAGCTTGGAATCATCCATTTTGGCCAAGTATCCATCAAGATATGGATCCTCTAAGTCGTCTCCTCAAAACGGATTGCCATGAATGCCATGCAAGCCCATGCGCGCGTAGAATTTGTAGTGTCATGGATTGTTTTTTTGCAACTTGTCTTGGTCATATCTCATTCAATATTCCACCATTTTTCATGAACCGAAGCCCATGGTGAACCTCATTGAGAGATCTTTTGATAGGCTCCAAAAGGCCAAGAAATACACGAGACAATTGTGAGAAATTTGGATCACAAGTAAGGTAATTGGGCTATAATTTGAAATATTCAATTTTTGGCAAAACTCAGTTTCCATCCATTCCTTTCGCCCCAAGTCAATTCTATTATTCATTTGAAGTGTACCTAATCCCATAATGCCAACAAATTCGGTCTTATGTGCACTTGTACTTGGTTGTACATAAAATTCTCAAACTTGCTCATTTGGACAAAACACCAACACTCTTTATTTAAAAGGAATCAGGGGTTGAGATTAAAAGGATCAAAATCTGAGAATAAAAGGCTTCAAAAGCAAGTGGAACCACGAGAGAAGGACGAGCCATTTCCATGCTTGCAAGTGACACTCTCATAAGAGCAAATGTTCAGATTGGACTTAGAACTCTTTCTCAAGGCCCATTTATTTTTCTAAACTCTTTTTCATACTCTATATAAGCTGAAGCAAGCCTCATTTCACTCTATCCATGCTCACAAACCCTAAATTTCAAATCTGAACACAAAAACTCCATAATTGCATTTTTCTTAAATTCTCAAGTTTCAACCGTGCATTTGGAGATTTTCTTCTTTATTCTTCATCCTCAAGACTCAAGGAAGGAAAAGCAAGTATTGAAACTCAGTTGGAGTGAAGGAGACAGTAGATTACGATTTGCATTTAAGGTAAAAAACTTGAACTTTGATTCTTGAAATGTAGCCATTCATTAGTGTGTTTGAGCTTAGATTCATGTTAATTGATGTTGTTTGAATAATTCTGGAGCTTTACAACTTCCAATTTGATGAAATATGCATGATTGAAGTTTTTGAAAATTTGAATATGGATGTTTTTTGCACTTTTCGTGGTGTGATTTCTTGATGTATAGTTACTTATTTTGAGATTCACGAATTGCATGATGTTCCTTGCCATGAGATCTTTAAAATGAGCTTTGAATCAAAAAAATTGGTTGAGAATGGAGAAAGATATAAGGTCTAGAAGTTTGAGGTGTGGACTGCACGAAATAAGCATGTTAGGGCTGCTAGAGGTTAGGGATGAAGTGAGGTGTCGCTTCCTGATTCGTCCATTTGAATTTTCATGCATTTTTTTATTTATATTTTTCATCTGATTTTATTTTATGCTCAAAATATTTTCAAAACTTATAGAAAAAATATCATAGGTTCTTTTCAGTCTCTAATACTTTGTAGAATTTTTCTGAAATTTTTAAAAATGTTTTGATTGGTCAAATAAATTCAGAGATTAATATATTTTGATTTGATTAATTTTTATCTAATTTTCTTGTAAATTCTTGTAAACATATTTTTCCATGATAAACAATTCTACACAAATTATTTTGAGCCTTTTGATTGGTTTATGATGAGTCCATGATTTTTATTTGATTATTTTCAAATTTTTGCATAATTAAATAAATTCATGCATTATATTTATTTCATGCATATTTATCATTATTAAAATATTTTTCTTCATACCAAAATTGCATAAAAAATATTTTGCATCATTTTATTCATGTGGGTTGCATTTCTAAATTTCATTTCATATTGTTTGCATTTTTTGAATAATTAAATAAATTCGTGCATTATGTTGCATTTTATGTATTTTGATTGCCATTAAAATTATTTTACCTCATATAAAAATTGTATAAAAAATATTTTAAACCATTTTATTCATGTATAATACATTTCTAAATTTTATTTCATGACATTTATGTTGCTGCGGTATAGTGGCAAGCAAATAGTTGGTATTATTTTTACCGGGTGATATATACCGGTTAGGTTATATCGTATCGTGTCCACGAAGATTGGTTATTGATTCGTCGTTCGACAATTCTACCGTTAATGAGTTTGAGATTAAAAAAAATGAAAATAAAAGACAAAAAGTAAATGAACAAAAAGTATAAAAGATAGACAGCTTGTCTGGAACGAATGTAAACTACCCGTCACACACTTAAATCTACCACCCATGTCATACTCGGCCTACGTTACTCGTCTGTGTCATCACATACCTCTCACAACCTTGGCTATTTCTAACCCAAATTGAGAATCCTCCTAAATCATCTCAATAGCCATGTTTGGCCTATCTCAACAACACAGGAGTCAACTGCGTTACCTCCATAACCATCTCTAGTATACTTCACCAACGCAGAGGCATTAAGTTCAGATACTCTGTAGTGAATGTTAGATCTAAACCTATTTCTAGTATTCAGAAACTAACAGATAACTATCCTGGGTAAGAATCTAAGCAATCTATCTCTAGTAAAGCTCAAACCCCTAACATAAAGTAAAAACCCAAGATAACTACCAACACAAATTCGTAAAGCAAGCTTTATATAACAACAAGGGCGATAAATATACAAGAGTTATGAGTAGAAATACATACAAATCCAACAAAAGAGAAATAAACAAAGAGGAGAAGAGATAAACCACAAATCTACATTGGTTGTCAAAGCCAATCGAAGAGCAATCCACCTCCAATCATCCATGAGCAAGCCCTAATGTTGTTTTCTAAGCTAATCTACCAAAAATGAAGGTTGATGGAAATGGGGATCAAAAACCACCCCAAAACCATAACCTAGAAATCTGTTTTGAAAAGTATTTATAAACAAAATCCCGCAGACCGCGCTAAGCGCGATAGCCGCGCTAAGCGCGATAGCCGCGCTAAGCGCGACTTACTTTATTATTTTATTACATTAAATTGAGACACCGTGCTAAGCGCGAAGGTTGCTGTTTTTCTTCCCAAAAATGCATCTTCGGAGTCGTGTCTTCGACACTTTATTCCCCCATGCTCCAAATATGCAACAAATACCTACAAAAATAGATACAAAACTATCAAACGGTACATTATGTACGCAAAACACAATAAAACGTATTTACAACAAAAATTGGGGTTATTCAACGATTATTAACAAGCAAGAACAGATAAGTGCCACAAAACATATATGCAAAATAACTACATTTTGGCACTTATCAACTCTCGCCAACTTGACACATTGTTTGTCCTCAAACAAAGTCAAGTAAACCTAAAGAAACAAAAAATGATATCAAAGAATCACAAATCAACAAGTTTTGGAAACAGACAACAAATGTATGGTTCAAACGAAAAATGTACACGACAAATACAAACTTACCACTATACTACAACAATAACATATAAACGAAACAAATCCTAAGTACAAAAATCATGCAAAACATTCTAAAACAAAACAAACTCAATCATGAATCACGCCTAGCAAAAATTCATCGGTAGATGAAGAACACACAAAGGTGAGGGATAAAAAACACTCATCCACAATCTTGCAAACAATAGACTAAATTATGCATTCATCCAAAAACGTATTGAAAATACAAATGCAAGAATCACAAGGGCTTTTCAAGGTTGTAATGTGGCTTGGTTAACAAACAAGTGATAAGTCCTAAAGCTAATCGAAACAAAAACTTGCCTAAACCTAAGGGAGTGATCAACTCACAAAGTTCCAAACAATATAATTTCAATCAAACTTATTCTTCATCACAAATTTCACACCAAACACACCTCACTTATTAACATAACATTATTCCTACTCTTTTTGTTTTTTCTTTTTCAAAGCTTTTCTCTTTTTTCTTTCTTTTTCTGATCTTTCTTTTTCACATTTTTCTTTTCTCTTAACCTCATACCAACCACAATATAAGTATATAAACATTTCTCTCCCCAACTTGAATTCAACCAACATTAATGTGTGAATACTCCCTACTTTCTAAGGCAAGGTAAAAATTCATACAACAACATGTAGTTGAGGGTTCAAGAAACAAAGAAATCAACATCCATACAAAAAAGGTGAATTGACACTCATAGACAAGCATCAAGTTCAAATAAAAATGGATATTGATAAAAGCTCAAAGGGGCAAACAAAGGTTCACACACTCACAAGGTGAATTGAATATTTGGCCAAGGTAGTTATGCTCAAAATCAACAAAATGCCATGATCATTTTCTTGCAATCATACAATCAACACAAAACAAAAGATTAAGCATAATAAAATCCAGTTAAAACAAGAATTGTGGCCTCAAAAATATGTAAACAATGGAAAGCTTCCTCACATTTATGGGTAAAAAGGGAACTAAAGTGATTCAATTCATGAGCAAGTAATGCAAAAAGAATGAATAGTATGGTAATTATACAAATGATAAATTTCCTAAACATGTTATGCTATAGAAAGCGATAAACGAGTACCTGACATGTACCAACTTTGAAAACTATCATTACCATACATCCGCGAGTTGAAACGATCAAACTCGGAAAATCACCTCAAAAGTCTTCAAGTTACCGAACCAAAATTTGAGTCCAAACAACAACAAAAGAATTAGAAAAACAATACTACCTTTATTCAATACAAAAAGCCTTGGTGAAAGTGGGAAAAAGGAAAACCAAGTGAAATTTTAGAAGAATTCACTGGCACTGCATAGCAGAGCGAGCTAAACGCCAGCAGAGCGTGCTAAGCGCGCTACACCAGTTGCAGAAAAATGACAACAACAGGTGCAACTGCTATGCAAGCTCCACTTACACACCTATACAATCTCATTTACACATCTAAACAATATTTAAAGTACATACAAACTTCCACAAGCTAAAACACTACAAACTTGTGGAAAATAATAAATTGACATAACAAAACAAAAGCAAATAACAATACACACAATTGGTGAAAAGGAATTAACAAGTTGAAAAGTGAAAATTTGAAATTAAGAGCAAGTCCTATTTTAACTTGTCAAAACACAAGTCACCACACACATAAACAACATAAACAAACATGCTTATTTTACGTCGTAAGTTCGACGCCTTTATTGTGCGAGCACTAGTAACCTCCTCTCGTCATGCCATGGTATTGCCACACCGCGCAAACCTAAAGAAAGTGTCCTAAAAACCACACAATAAACGTTAGGAATACGAGACAACTTACAACAATACTTAAAAACAAGGAAAAACACACATATGTACAAGTATGGAAAGTAAACACATAACATGTACATGTGTCATACCCCAATTTTTGACCTAAGATACCACCTTACATTCACATGATTGCATAACTAACAGTTCAGACAGCATTAATCGGGTGTAGCAGTCATAGGTCAAAATTAGGGTTTCATCAGATTTTCATCTGATTCAAGAGACAATCAATTAGGGTTTGAGTTTTTCTCACCTCATTTGATCTATCTTGATCAAATCATCAGCCTCTGATCATCAGATACTCATTTCTTACACAGATCAATCAAGGATCGACCAATTAGGGTTTTGATCGGGCATGAGTATTCTCTGACTTTTTGAACAAGAAATAACTTTTTTGGATAGAGATTGGTCATTATATTTTAGATACAACATCTTGACCTAATTTCTGGATTCAAAACATCACAGAAGTTCACAGATTTCATCAGTCAATTTCTGAATCTGCACAGAAAAGTCAAACTTTGACTTTTGGTCAAATTTTTCAAAACAAAACTTTTTCCATCACCAAAATACTTCAAATGATCCATCATGATCATAAAAAATCAAAGAATTTGAAAAAAGTCAACAAAAAGCCAAAAGTTTTCGTACTTAGAAAAATTTCTAAGTGTTGAAATTTCTTATTTTTACCAAACTTCATGCCATTTTTTCACCTAGTTCCAATTTGAATTTGAAAAAACTCAAAACATAAAAGTTGTAGCTTGTGAAATAAGCTTTCCAAAATGTCCAAGAACTCACAAATCCATGGAGTCTAGCCATACTTTTGAAATTGAAACATAAGGCTCCATGAACTTGATTTTCAAAGTTCAAAACTTCACATTATAGGTCATTTTTTGGATTTCTTCTTTCTAGAAGCTTGCCACCTTGCCAAAATGAGATAAGAAATGATAAAAATCAGATGGGATAATTATGATAAGATTGGATCAAAGTTGGAAATTAACCATGGTTAAAAGAAGGAAGCTTCCTTTTGCATTTAATGCAAAAAAGACTTCCTTGCCCTCTAAGGCAAGTTTGAATTACCAATGCCAAATTGCTTGCCTAACATTTCAGAGACATCGGCCTATAAATAGAGGTATCATTCCATGATCAATAGACACCAAAGCAAATGCAAAATCATGCTTTCTCTTTACTTTCTTGAAAATCAAGCAATATAGTGCAAATTGAGAAACATTGCATTTTTGAAATTTAGCTAAAACCATGATGATCTTTGGTGTCAAACATGTTTCATGATCATTATCAAACTTGTGTATAACTTAAAATCAAACTGAAATCAAGCTAAAAACCAGTTTTCATTTTACATGTTTTCAAACTTATACAAGCTGCCTTAACAATCAAATTCCACTCTAAGCTTGATAAACTTGTGATCTAACTACTCTAACATCATCCATGTACCTCATGTACATGATCCAGATCATTGGCAAGAAACTGTAATTCCATTAACCCCAATTTCGAGTTTCATATTGAACTGACTGTAGGTTGACTTGGTTGGAAGGATTGAAGCAAGCTCGAGGCAAGCAGATCATTCACACAGCTTCCATACATGCCGATGAAGCTTAAATGATCCATAAACAAGCTCTGGAAACACTCTTGCATTGAATTCGATTCTCACTTTCACAGGTAAGAACACGAAATCCATTCTCATGATTCCTTGCATCAATTGAAAAAAACTCATGGCCGTTCTCTTTCTGCACCTAACACGATCAATAGCCCTAAAAAAAAATCCAAGAATCATCAAACATACATCATTTAATTTGAATTTTTCAGTTTAGGGTTCATAGTGTTCTTCGAAACCTAAATCGTTCTGGGCTTAAAATAAATACAATTAACAAGTACCATCGTGTTCGTGATGAAAAACCGAGCAAATTTCGTTTTTACATCATTGAATTTCGTTGAGAAACGAAGATTGTAGCTGGAGTTGAGCAATCTGAAGATCAAAATGAAGAACCCAGGATGCGCGCGTGTTCTTCATTGTTTTCAAAATTTGAATTTTTAAATTTCCAATCTCTCATTTACACGTGTTCTAGCCCACTAAACACATAAACGCGTTTGGCTCAGTTGTAGCCTCCTTGCTCTTAGTCTTCTCTGACACGTGTCCCACCCTTTGGTCATGGGTTCAACTCCCATCAAGACCATTTCTTTTTATAACTTTCTAATTTTTCATGTTTTTTTACAAAACTTTCACAAATTTTTTGACCAATCAAAACTTCTCATTTTGAGATGATTTTTTAAACACTTGTCAATAAATATATCTATTTTATGATAGTGCAAAAATTTTCAGAAAAAACTTTCATCTGATTAAATTTTAATCGAGCCGAAAATGACGTCCTGAACAATTTTTCAAACCTCCTTTTAAGGTGAAATATTCAAGTTTTCGACTTCCGATTCTTTTCAAAACTTTTCATAAATGAACCTCACATTTCAAAACACTTTTCAAAAATCATTTTTCAAAGCATTTCATCAAAGCTTACATCTTTTTACCACGATCGATCCGATTTAAACGATTAAATCAAATTCGTTCTCTCTCGAATTTCTCAATCGATCATGGGCCACCCTTATGGTGTAAGTCCCAAACCTTTTATGTACATACTTAGTTTTACTTGTACATATTCATATCATCATTGTCAATATTCAAACATAAACAAATTTTTTCGTTTGTTTTCATTCGTTTGTTTATACACCGATACCATTGGTATTGAAAGGAGAAGAATTCCCTGTGAAACTGCTTTTAAACCAATGGGCCTCCCTTATGGTGTAAGTCCCAACCCCCCTATGTACATCCATCTTTGTCTGTACATAAATACTCGTTCGTGTACATATTCATTTCCTTGTACACAGTTCAAGCTTGTAAATAATCAAGTTACGCTCGTTTTAAACGTTCGTTTCACAGACACTTGTTTATATTTCATAAACTCTTGTAAATAAACATCATTGCATTGTTTATATTTCCTTCATAAACTCCTGTGAATACATATCACACACACACACACACACTTGTTTATATAACTGTCTAGTTATAACATAACAACTAGTCTAACCAATAGGTTCCCCACAATATTAGCCTCCTCTTGGGCTTTGTACAAGGTAACTCATTTCAACTGAGTTCAGCCTCCTCTTAGGCTTCATATAAGAAAACTCATTCATCTGAGTTTAGCCTCCGCTTAGGCTTCATATAAGACAACACTCCCCTGTTGAGTCAGCCTCCTCTTGGGCTTCGTTCAAAAGAACTCCTCATTGAGTTTAGCCTTCTCTTGGGCATCATACAAAGAAAGAGACAGGAAATCTCTTAACAGCCTCCTATTGGGCTTCCAATACAAAGAATCACCCGCGTTAGGATAGACCCCTGAGAGTATAATTTCCCGGTGAAATTGCTCTTAAATCCCAAAGGAGAAACTTTCCCAATCATAGAAATAGCAATTAAAACACACGAAACATATCAAACGTATTCATATATAAAGCTATAGATAACTATATATATTTAGGGTGCTCCATCTATTCCCTTTATATAACAAACCCCCTTACCCGGAATCTCCCCAATGCGTTGCGTCTAGTTTGCGCTAGTCGTTACGCATATCATAATCAATTGAGGGTATTAACAGCTTTCCCCTTTTTCATAATCATAATTTCTTGTGTTGAAAATAATAAAGCTTGATGCTCGCGGCATCTTTATAAACAAATCAAAAGAGTAAATTGTTTCGAGGCAGAGAATCTGAATTCATATTCGATTCCCTAGCACGTCACTTTTTAACGCGAACACATTAGAAGTATGACCTTTTGCATTACAATAAAAACAACTAGGTCTAAAAACATGATTCTTTTTATTGATATAAAAGTTATTTCTATCATAAGGCTTTTTATGATAATTTGCTACATGTTTTTTCTTTGATTCCTTATTGTTGAATATGTTAGTAATCTTTACGAATATAGTTGGACTTATATTAGGTATATCAAAATTATAAAATTCAAGTCCACATTTATTATTTGAAATTATTTGACTACTTGGCACATTATCCAAGTCAATTTCCCCATTTCCATATTTTTCAATGACTTGGTTTAATTTCATTTTTTTTAAATTCAAAATAAAAATAATTATTGCATGTTGGATTTTTTATTAAGTCTAACTCCACTTTTGTGATATTAACCTAACTTTCTAGATTTAAAGTAGTTTTTTTTTTAATTTGAAAATTTTCTAGAAAGTTTAAAAAATTCATGTAATTTACTAAAAGCACTCTGTAATTCATCATATGAAGGTCTATCATCAATTTCACAATCAGTAATCTCATGTTCTTATCACTTGAATGATGTGATGACATTAATGTCATGTTTGTTTGTTCTTTATATGTGCCTTTATGTGTTACTTCCAAATTATCCTAAATCTCATTGGCCATTTTGAAATTTGATACTCAGAAAAATTCATTTGCTCCTAATGTCGATGCAAGTATTGTATTTGTCTTCTTGTCGTACAACACTTTTTCTTCTAGTCATCGGTCCAACTTTTTACTTTTCGTTTTTATTCTTTGGTTATAATGGTTGTAGGAATGAAACTTCCATTTTCAATAGCATCTCATATTTCATCACTTTGTTCTTCTAAATACATCTTCGTACGTATTTTCTAGAAATCAAAATATTCACCACAAAACAATAGAGACTTGTTATTACTATCACCGTCTCTAAAAACTATATTTGTATTTGTGAAAGTCATTCTGGATCTTTACGAACATGTTACCTATAATCTGCTCTGATGCCAATTGTAAGTATTAGAGTGTACAATCTAAGAGGGGTGAAGTAGACGTGCTGGATTTTTCTTTTATTTTACGCAAGTTTCTTATGTTTTATTTTTCTAGAAACATGTGATGCATTGGTCTTTATTTAAAATGATATTATGCAAAAATTAATATGCTTAAATGTAAATGAACACACGAGACTTATACTAATTCCCCTTATCAATCAAGGGTACATCTAGTCCTTTCACACATGTTAGATCTTTGTACAAGCTTCACACCAAGACCTCTTATCTTCTAACATAACAAAGAAGCACACCACTTTCTTGATTTCACAAGCCTCAAACCTATGATGGACTTTTAATAATTCAAATTCAAAGAACCTTTTTTTCAACGGAGAAATTACCTCCATGATCCTTTAAGTTATTTAATTGTAACAGATTGATCCTTTATGTTGTTCTCCCTACATGTGGGTCCTTTATGTTAACTAACCCTTGCATCGTTGACCATCATTGGATCATATAATTAAATTTTCATAATTTTTTAGTGCATAAATTTTTTTTAAACTAATTAAAATGCGCGAAAAGGCAAAAATTAAATAAAAATAGTAAAACAGAAAATAAAATTCTCCTAAAATTACACGAAGTGTAAAACAAGAAGAAATATTTTTAGGAATTTTTTCATAATTTTTAGACCAAAAACAGATTTAATATGAATTTTAGAAGTTAAAATAAAATTAATATAACAAAATAAAACAACATAAAGGTCTATGATACATTTGTTAGTTAATATAAAGGACCCACATGACATTATAAGTAAGCTTTGTATTTGCTTGGATCAAGGATCTCTTGTCATACTATAAATTATTCAACTTTAGTTTATGTCATAAGTTCTTGCTAGTTTATTTTCTTCCAACTCTATTTTCTATCAAAGAGATGTAGAACTCAAGTCATCTGGTAGCTTTTTCTTTTATATAATTCAAGTAATTTATCTTCAATAAGGTTTCATATTTTCCAGTGCTATTGATTTTACTTTTATTGTTAAATATGCATGCTTGAGTAATGTTTGTTTAATTTATTGTTTATCTCACCATAAGTGAGTAGTCCATTAAGGACTAAGAGTCACGAGACTTGTCCCATGACATATTCTCTTTTATCCAAATGAATCGATTATGAGAAACATGAATCACATATTATTTTAGAGTCTGAATTTTCTAAAAACATGTCATTTACAAAAGTAAAGATAATACATGTATAGGCTCTTTTGTCGTCCGGATCGTTCGCCCAATCAGAATCACTATAGGCTGTTACTGACAGAGCTTGAGTAGTATTAGTAGGTGATAGAAGCAAGCCATGCGTAGAAGATCCACTAAGATATCTGAGTATGCATTTAACCATGCTCCAATGACTGTTTAAGGGGTTAGCCATGAACTGACAAGCTTTGTTCACATAGTAAGCAATATCTGGTCGTGTCAGAGTGATATACTGCAGGGCTCCAACAATTGATCTGCAAATGGAAGGATCTTGTATTTTATCTGTACCAAACCTGCTAGGTTTACAACTTCTAAGCATAAGAACAACTACACCATTTACTTCTTCCATGTTTACTCGACTCAACAGATCCCTTATATATTTAGTTTGAGTAAGAACAAGCGTGCCATTGTGCTGATATTTGACTTCAAGGCCAAGAAAATATTCTGGCCTGCCAAGTTTTTTCAAGGAAAATTCACTTTGAAGCTTGGATATAACTTTGTGAATTAACCGAGCAGAAGATCTTGTGACAAGTATATCATCCACGCAGACTGGAACATATAGAGTGACTCCTTGATGATTGTACATAAACAGGGAATGATCATATTTACTTGCCACAAACCCAAACTGAAAAAGTGTCTTGTGCAGCTTCTCCTACCAGGACCTGGGAGCCTGTTTAAGTCCATACAAGGCTCTATTTAATTTGAAGATAAGAAATTTGTTGGCAGGTTCGAAACTTGGTGGTTAACTCATGTAGACTTCTTCTTCAAGAGAACCATTCAAGAAAGCATTGTTAACATCAATTTGTTGAATATCCCATTGAAATATGAGCGTTAGAGTGAGTATAACTTTGATAGTAGCAGGTTTGATGATAGGATAAAATGTTTCATGATAATCAAAACTGTATTGTTGATTGAACCCTTTAACAACCAGTCTAGCTTTGTATTTATTGAGGGAGGCATTAAAATTTTCTTTCACCTTAAACACCCATTTGCATCCTATTGTCTTTCTGTGAAAAGGAAGAGTGGTGAGAGTCCAAGTATGTTTTTCCATTAGAGCATTGTACTCTTGTTGCATAGCTTCAAACCAATGAGGTTGTGAAAGAGCCTGTTTAACTGTGACAGGTTCAGAATGTGCTAGAAAGACTTTGGGTTTTAAAGAACCAGATTTGCCTCTGGTTACCATGGGATGATTATTGGTTGAAAGACCAGATTTTGGCACTGTGTCAAGCATGGAAGGAGATAGTTATGACTTAATGGACATAAGAGGAGAGTTACTGATGGCCTGTGTGGGCACATATACATGAGCAGACTGACTTAGGTCCAAGGAAGTTGCAGATTCAACAGACACAGAAGTATTGTTTTGACCATTAGAGATGTTTGTCAGAGTTTGAGGAGAATTGTCAGGTGAGGGCTGTTGTGTAGAGTTATCAGTACTGTTTTAAATGACAACATGATCTAATGAATCTAGAGACTGAGTAGGGCTAGACTGACAAGACTGACTAACTACAATATTTTCAAAAGTATTTATGCACACCATCAATCTATACATAGAAAGATCATTATCAAAACATGCAGTGCTTGACTGACTCGTGCCACCAGAAGGAAACAAGGAAGTAAAAGGGTATTTTGCTTCATCAAAGACAACATCCTTAGAGATATAAATATTTCCCTCTTTACTAAGGCATTTATGACCTTTATGCTGAGGAGATACACCTAAGTAAACACACTCAAAACTTCTGAGCTGGAATTTGTGCTTATTAAAAGGTCTAAGATGAGGGAAACAAAGACAACCAAAAACTCTTATGCCTTGATAATCAGGAATGGTGTTAAAAAGAGCATGAAATGGAGATGTGAATGCTGGAAAATTAGATGTGGGAAGTCTATTCAGAAGATACATTGCCTGAGTGAAACTGTGATCCCAGAATTCAACAGGAATATTAGCATGAGCCAAAATTTTTAAGCCCATCTCTACTATGCTTCTGTGTTTTCTTTCCACAGTGCCATTTTGATGTGAAGTGTGAGGACAGGTTAATCTGTGAATTATGCCTTTCTCACTCAAAATTTTTGTCAGAGGTCAAAGTTCTCCCCCAAAATCAGTCTGAACAACTTTTACTTGTACTTGAAACTGAGTTTGAACATAGACAAGAAATTAAGTGAAGCAACTTAAAGCTTCAGATTTTTGTTTTAGAAAATACACCTAAGTGTACTTGGTGTAAGTGTCAACAACAGCCATATAGTACAAATAGCCTTGACTAGAAGGATTGGAAGATGGTCCCAATAAGTCAACGTGCACAAGTTCAAAAGGTTTGGAATAAACAGTTTTGGGTAAAGGTGCATACAATCTGTGAGATTTGCCAGCATTACAAGAACTACAACAATCAATATTATCTTTATTGAATGAGGCAATATTACACAGTTTCAGTATAGACTTGAGATTTACAGAATTTGTATGTCATAACCTATTATGCCAAACAGACAATTAATGACAGACAAAATTTGCAAGAACTTGAGAATGATCTCTGGTGGACAAGCTAACAATATTTGCAGTTGGAGATTCCACTGACTGAGAGGAAAAACTATAGAGGCCACTAGTATCCATGAATCCTTCTAGAAGAACCTCCTTAGATACCTGAGATTTGATGAAACAAGTGTTAGCGTGAAACTCAAAAAACACATTATTATCTTGAGCAAACTTTGACACAGACAAAAGATTTCTAGTGATTTTGGGTACATGCAATATATGCTTCAAAACTAAGTTAGAGTGAGATAATGAAGGAGTCTTGATGTTAGCTAAGCCAACAGACTCAATTTTCAATCTTTGACCATTACCTACAAGAACTTTATTGACACTAGAATAACTTTGTTTATTTTGTAGTAAAGATCTATTATGAGTGAGATGATGAGTAGAACCTGAGTCTGCAAACCATGCTTGAGACTCTAAATCTGCTGGAACCTGTAGGCCATCTTGATGAGTAAGATATGCTGAAGCTTGGACTGAGTTGGCCGCTGGATCTTTCTTCTCACCCTTCACCTGTTCAGTGGACTCAGAGGCTTGATTCTTTGATTGTGCTGGCTCAAAGTTTTCATCATAACGATGCCAGTAGTCCATAGCAACATGGCTATATTTCCCACAAAGCTGACAAGTTGGTCTATTGCCAGAAGATGCAGAGGATATGGCTCTGCCACGACCTCTAATTCGAGAGTTACTTCTGCCTCGCTGATACTGAGAACCACCTATGGTGAATTTGGAGCTGAAATTGGCTTCAGATTGAGCAACATTTGTTGTGGCATTAGCAAGAGAAAGCTCTTGACGATATTTGTCAAGTTGAGCTTCTTGCACATACAACAGTGCCTCAATTTCATATAGTGTAGGAGGTTCCATCTTGCCATATACCATCATGATGGATTGTATTCCTCTGGTAAACCCTGTAAGATAGAGTCAATTTGATCGCGCTTAGAGATTGGTTCACCCACTGCCATAAGCGCATCTGCAATTGAACGAATGCGAAGCACAAACTCTGAAATTGAACGATTTGCTTTCTTGGTGACTTTCAGTTCAACATGAAGTTGATGAACCCTAACTTTCATGACCGCTGTGAAATATTGGTGTATTTTCTCCCATATTTGATATGAATGCTTGCAAGGAAGTACACGAGGAAGAACAGACTCGGAAATTATGGACAGAAGCCACGTGAACAAGGCTTGATCTTGAGTAATCCAAGCCTCATATTCATCAGAGTGAACATTGGCGCGACGATCCTCGTCGTTCTGGAACATTGCAGGAATCTGAGGATTAACTATAAATCGATGTAGTTTATGAGTAAGAATGATACCTTCAACCTGTTGATTCCGGAGAAGAAAGTTCTTCTCTTGCAGCTTGATGAAGAGTTTGGGCCCAAACAGTGTGTGATGGGACGCATCGTTGAGTGACGACGTCTGTGTCGTCATGTAGGGATGAAACTCCGAGTTTTTCGGTGATGCAACCATTGATGAAGCTTCTCTGAAGCAATGGAGCAAGAACGTGTAACAGAACTAGTTTGTTGAATCACAAAGAAAGATGTTGCAGCTTCTCAGCAAGAGCATGAGAATGATGAAACGAACAACAGAAGACGGTTTGGATCAGCAGCGATTGATACCATGTTAGGCTTATGACAATCTTGCATTATCAATGGAAGGGATGAAAACAAGATTGCTAGAAGTTTTGTAAAGAAAGAGTCAGAAGTTCTAGGACCAAAGGCTCAGAAGTTCTGAGACGAAAGAACCAAAAGTTCTGGAACAAGTGATTCTGAATTTCTATTACAAAAGGAGTTTTACATCATATCTATACACTCTCTCATAGCCACCTATATATAACCATAACTCTATGGATAAGATGGTTTACTAAGAGTGGAAAGAGATTGTAGCCTAATGATTCATAAGTCCATTATACAATAAACCATTAAGCCCATTATACAATAAACTATTAAGTCCAAATACACTAATATTTTGTTGTGATTTAGTGAAAGACACCCAATTTTTTCCATAGAATTGCCAAAAACAAGACTTTGTTTTTTTGTATGAAGCATAGACAATTAATCCAAACATCTTTTAAGTTAATTTTACTTTTATTCGTCAACTATTTGGTGTATCTACCTTCTCATAATTCCAAGAATAAAAATTGAAGAATATTCTATAATCAAGCTAATTATTGGCTAAAGTCCTAGCATGTGCAAATCTTACTACACGATGTCGCATTACAAATCTTACTACACGATGTCGTATTACAAATCTTAAACATTATCCTTTCTGAACGTATTAGAATATAGAGAGAAAGATAGTGTACAAAGTGGGAAACAAATTTTTTTTTAAAGAAAAGAAGTGAAAAGAGACAATTTTCTAAATCAAAACGTCAACAAATTTAACTTGATCACATTTGCTATCTTATGATAATAAATCACACACATGTCCTTGTTAAACCAAAATCATGACATTCAGAGACACTTACAAAGCTAGCTTGCCCAAAACCGTTATTCCTTGACCAAAATAGTTAAATATATCATTTAGACACATTTATAAACAACAACAGAATTTAAATTTATTGAATTATTGATGTATTTAATTATTATTTTATGTTAAATAAATCAACGATTTAAAAAATTTATTATTTTTTTTTGTTTCTTATAAATGTATCTTGAGGTGTATTAATCACTTATTTTTGATGATATGGGTACGTAGAAAACTTTTTGTGAATTACTAAGGTGGAAAAGACTCATTGGAACACAACCTTTTCAAGCTACTATATTATGTCCCACTAGCTAACCCAAACTTTAAATTTTCACTTGATGATATGATAGGACCCTTAATTGTTTTTTAGTCTTTTGGGGATATGATTTATCCACATGTTTTCAAATCTTAGTTAATGAGTAGTATATACTATATGTGTGTTAGTTAGGCTATAAATAATGTGTACCACAAGGGAAAAGAAACTTAAAGAATATATTTGCAAAAGTAAAATTCCTTGAAGTTTGATACATTGTCACACATTTTTGGAATGGAATAAAGAAAGTATTTGCATAGAATTAAAGAACGAAGGTTTTGTTACGACAAAGGAAGCTCCCATATCATAATTGAGAATTTTTCATCTATATAGTGAAATTTCTTTCATATTCTTGGTGAAAAATTAAAAATGCCCTTAAATTTCGTAAGTGCATTTACGAATTTATCTTGGAAATGGACTTCGTAAGTGCACTTACGAAATAAATCATAATAAGGTGAATTTGCAAGTGCACTTACGAACTCACCTTATTTTTAAAAAAAATTAGATGAATTCGTAAATGCACTTACGAATTCACCTTATTTTGGAAATTTGTAAGTGCAGTTACGAAGTCTGCGTGTTGTTTTAGAAAACACATAGAATAACCCTCAATACTCATTTCTATTCCAAATTTAAACTTTCTACTCTAAACCCTAACATTTCTACAACTTCAAACTCACTTCGTTCAAGTTCATCTTCTCTCTTCAACTCATTCTAACTCATTTCAACCCTCCAAAATCAAATTCAAGCTCAAATTTGTGTAAGTTTTCTTCAATTTTTTCTATTCAAAATATAAATTTGTATAAGATTATTAGATTAGGTTGTAGAAATTAAATAGTATATGAAGTAATAGTAGGTAAATGTAGTTTTATTGGATGAAAAAATATGAGGGTGTTTTGGGACTGATTTTTCTGGGGTTGGAACTCTCTGAACGAAGGTGTTTCGTAAGTGTATCTGCGAAGTGTCCCTGGAGGGACTTCGTAAGTGTACTTGAGAATTTACCAAGGATGGGTGAATTCGCAAGTGCACTTGTGAATGAATTGTTGCCAGAGTTGTTTTTAAATTAGTAACCTAACAATTGTAATGATTTATTTCAGGAAAATGGAAGAGAACCAAAACCAGATGGCTCGTATGAGACATGGCAGGCAAAGCCAGACTGCGTCGGCTCGTCGAGAGCGAGAGCAAAGGGCAAGGGCATAAAGGGCACAACTAGAGATAGCTTCACCTTCGGCACCGTAACAAAGGAGTCGCCTCCATGAAGCGTCTACCTCTGGTGTACATGAGGAGCAGGTACCAGAGGTAGAGGTTCCGGAGAAAGAGGCCCAGGTGCCCAGGAAGCCGCAAACGTTGAGGTCTCCGATGACGATGTTGAGGAACATGCAGAGGTGGAGGATGATGGATATCCAAGAGGGCCATATGACACATCCCTCCTGATTTATTATTAGGATCATGCTGCCCATTATGTATGGGGTGGACAAGTATTATAATTTTTACGGTTCATGTTTATTTTTATGGTTCCTGCTCGTTATATTTCGTATTATAATTTTTATTCAAAAATACGGTTCTTGTTGATTTGTTTTCTTTGAATTCTCATGTTTCAGGAAAGGAAGGCTTTGAAACATATCAACCACTCCCGCAAAAAATTTGATCTCTATATTCCATAGGCTCGATGGCTCCACAATGTTGTCATTGGATCCAGTCTTGTTGGATTATTCGGTACTGGTTACGGTACCATTTGCACTGTCATGCATGGTGCTTTTGCTGAGAGATGACATAAGGAGACATCATCTTTCCACTTTTTAGTTGAGGAGTTGAAGATCACGCTTGATGATGTTGCCTGCTTGCTCCAACTACCTATCAGAGGTAGGTTACTCAACCATGTCAAGTTATCCAGAGCTGAGGCGGTTGACTGAATGGTTGAGCATCTAGGAGCAGATTCGGACAGGGTTGCTCAAGATCGCGATAACACAAACGGGGCGCATGTGAGATTCTCCTACCTAAAAGAGATATATGGGGAGCACCTCTGTGCAACAGCACTTGCAAAAATAACTGCACATGCAGTTGGGGAGTGTGTGGACGAGGATATTTTTGTTTAGTTTCACCGTGGTTGTGGCATCCAATGTTTTCTGATGTACCTGGTAGGCACGTCCGTCTTTGTGGACCCGAGTGACCACTACACCGATGTGGCATACCTTAGATATTTTATGGACCTGTCTACAGTTTGTGACTGGAACTGGGGTGTCGTTGTTCTGACCTACCTCTACCAGAAGCTGAATGAAGCTTTTAGATGGGGGGCGAGGGCGCTCACTGGCTCGTGTACACTCCTGACGGTACTTTTTTATTTTAACGATAAATTTTTATTAATTTTAATTTATTTGTACTTACACATTATGTTTTTGTTTATGCAGAGTTGAATTATCTCATACTTTCACCGCATCCATGGTTACACCGAAGATCCCGACTATCAGGCCGCCATGCCAAGGGATTCCAACTTTATTCTCAACAGGAGCAACCAAAATTTGCTTCCTTATCGGGTGTTCCTTGATCGTACTGCTTATGACGATATTAATTAGACTCCATTTGTGGACTATAGGGAGGTTGTGGCATTCGATCTTATTTCATTATACTCTGGGTGACTAGCTTGTGGGTCTAACATGATGGTCAGGTATCTGCCAGAGCGGTGTATGCGCCAGTTTGGCTATGTGTAGATCATACCTAGATCTCTTTTTCAGGGTGCTCCGACACCATGACACAACGGACTCTCAATGACGTCTTCCAGGATTGGAATAATCATGTGGTGCCATAGGAGCATCTGATGATGTGGGCACCCAGATGTGACATTGTGTTGAGAGTTACGTGACATGGTTCTTTAGAGTCTCACACACTTTCATGACATCGGATGGTCTTGGAGATCCACCGAGACCCGCACACGAGGAGCTCCTGGAGAACGAGCAGGCCTAGGATGACCATGCCATTGATCTAGTGCCCATCTATCAGCGTATCCACCAACTTGGACAAGAGGCGTTGGATGCAAGAATTATGGATGAGGGAGGTCCCGATGCGGTTGTCGTGATGCAGAGGATCGTCACTGAGGCAGAGCGTGCAACACATTACCGGAGGCAGAGGAGGGCGCGGGGGGTTAGGATTAGGCA
Organism: Vicia sativa; assembly: GCA_021764765.1. Classification (NCBI taxonomy): domain Eukaryota; kingdom Viridiplantae; phylum Streptophyta; class Magnoliopsida; order Fabales; family Fabaceae; genus Vicia; species Vicia sativa. The sequence continues at coordinate 114,890,361 of CM038792.1, read as the reverse complement.
TACACAGTAGCCTTTATGTTTTGTTCTTTAATTTTTTTAATAATTTGATTGAATTTACTTTCGAAACAATTTTTGTAATTTGATATTTATGACTACTTTTCTTCCATTACATAGTAATATTTAGTTGGTTTGCATATATAAAATGTGATTTATTTGAATTTATGAAAACTGGCATATAATGCAATTTATAGTGAAAATAATTGTAGTTTTAAATATCTTTTAACACATTCAGGAAATGTTTCGTAAGTGCACTTACGAATTGACATTTCTGGGTGAATTTGTAAGTGCACTTACGAAGTAAGCTTATTTTTTTCAAATCAAGCGTTTAAAATAATAACACGTACAAAATAAGGTGAATTCGTAAATGCATTTATGAATTCATCCAAAAATGTTAATTTATAAATATAAATTCAATTTCATCCAATAAAATGAATTCATAAGTGCACTTACAAAAGATATTTTTAATTTTTTAAGATTGTGAGAGAAAACTATTAGATATGTGAAGAAATTCTGATAGCTAAAAAGTAAAAGTTGAGCTAGTTAAAATATGTGTGGCTACATGATGTTGCAACTAAATTTTGAGTCCACATTCAGTTGAGAGGAAAGTTATTTACATATAGCCACATATTATATTTCTATTTATATATCACATACCACAACCGTAAAAAAGAAAAGAAAAGATATGTGGTGTTCCTTTGTGTGGGCTATCATTGTTCACATAGCACTTTAACTTAACCCCACTAATTTTATTCCTTTCAAATCATAGATAAAGTTCCAATTCTAACCCCAAAATAATGTGTGGTTTTTGCTAGTTTTGTCATTTGTGGATTGTCAATAGATCTCATGCCAATTTAAGTCGAAATTTTCTTTTTACGGTTGACAATAAATACATACGAGAAATATTGATGGAAAAAGGAAAAATCAAAGTGTACTCCCTTTGTACCAATTTATAAACACAAAAATGCTCATTTTTCTTGTAACAAATTATATAAAAAAAAACATCAAATTTATATCATTTAATTATTTTATTTTAATATTTATCTTTTACAAAATAAATTGAATCTACATTATATTTAATTTAGTTTAGTTTTATTTTTTCTATAAACAACAACTAATTAAAATTATTTTTACATCTTTTTCTAAAATATTTCTTTTAAGAACTAAAATTTAATTTTTTTTAATAAATTTAAAATATTTATTTTATACATATAAATGGATACGAAGTAATACACGTGTTTTGAAAGATGTTTTAAAAAGAATGTAAGTGAATTTCATAAATGGTGGTTTGGAGTGGTGGTACGGTAAGATTCTCTCAATTGATAACGGCTAGTTTTTCAAGCGATAACGGCTAGTTTCTTCAATTTTCGGACACCTTCTCTTCTCTCTTCTATCTCTTACTTCTTCTCCCTCTTCCAATGGAAGCTGCCTTTCTCTTCCCGGAAACCTGCTCTTCTCCCATATCTAAACCAACTCCAAATACCTTGAGGCTGGTTCAAAACATCAAATCCTTGCTTCAGTGGTTTCGAATAATGTATGTGATATACCATTGCGCCAGTTGCCTACTCCTTGTCTCAAGGGTGACCGCTTGGCTATTACAATTCCGGAAGATGAGTACAAACTGGGGGTGGAGGCTTGCAAGCATCACCTTCATGGTAGAATTATTTGGTCAAAAGGGTTTGTACCTTTAACTATTGTCAATCTAAGAACAAAACTCTTGGAACTCTGGCCTTCTCTAGATAAATGGGGAATCACATCTTTGGGCAAGGGATTCTTCGAATTTTCCTTTTCGTCGCTTGAAGATGTCCATCGTGTTCGCTCTGTCAGTGCTTGGAACCTCCCTCAAGGGGAGTTGAAGCTATCTCCTTGGACTAGAGATTTTGTCCCATCAACGATTAGGCAAACGTCGGCGCAGGTTTGGCTGAGGATCCATGGCTTGTCTTAAGAATATTGGCGTTCTCGCATACTTTTTGCTATTGCAAGTAGTATTAGTACCCAAATCTGCATAGACTCAGCTTCTGATAAATGTGCTTTTGAAAGGTCGTTCGGTCATTTTATTCGAGTTCTGTTGGACCTGGATCTTACTAAAGAGCTTAATTACAAAATCCTGGTGAAACGAGTGGGTTTTGCGTTCTTTGTAGACATTGAATACGAAAAACTTCCATATTTTTGCAAGTTTTGCTTTTGTATTGGACACTCAATCCACAACTATAAAAGGAAAGATTTGGTCGGCAACAAAGACAAAGACCAAGATAAAAGAAAACCTAAATTGGTTAAGGTCTCAGAAAAAGAACCCGAGGTGGTTGCATTGCAGGTAAATCCAGTAGACAACTCAACTTCTCAAATAGAGAGCCAGAAGGTTAGGCCTGGGCTAGTTTTGGAAAATAGAGTCCCAGATATTTCTCACAATATTCGTGATGCAAACTTAGTTGGTATAAATCCAATTGATGTCAATTGCGAGTCCTCGCCTAATGAAGAAAACAAATTGGAAAATGAGTACATAGATGTAACACAAATGGTTGAGTTGGTTCCTGAGACACAAATTAACCCTGGACATAAGAAATAGGTCAAAGACTTTCTGAACCAAGCAGGGGACAACATGGCAGACTTTGAAAGATATGAGGATAATGGAGTCGATTTTCTATCTGAAATGGACTTCAAGTTGGTGTCTTCAAGAAAAAAAAGAAACAAAAAATCACGATCTCTGGACAATACTAGACCTTAGTCTAGTCAATTTATCAAAATCTTATGATTTTCCTCTATTGGAACATTAGAGGTATTGCCAATAATGCTTCTAGGTATTGGAACATTAGAGGTATTGATACTAATAATCTTATTCATCTTCCAACTCTCGGTAGTTTTTCACTTGGTGTAATGGCAGGAGAGGTAGACATAGAATATAAAAATGTTTAGATCGAGTCATTTGTAACATGCCTATAATTGATGTTTGCAGTTCTGCTATTTGCAACACTTTTTCGAAAGTAAATCGGATCACTTCCCTATCATGCTTTATATTAACTTTGAGAATGTTAAATTTAAGAGTCAATTTAAATTCTTCAAAATGTGGACTTAGAGAGAGGATTGTGCTAGAATTATGGTTGAAACTTGGAAAACTAAGTTTTATGGTTGTCCAATGTATATTCTTGATAGGAAACTCAAGCTTCTCAAAGCCAATCTTAAAGAGTGGAATAAGTCCACTTTTGGTAATGTTCAAGATAAAGTAAAAGTTGCTGGAAAAAAACTTGTTGACATTCAATCTGAGATAAATGACAGTGGTTACAATGATATTTTACATGATATAGAGGCCTCTGCCCAATTTGATCTTAACACGGCCCTTAACATAGAGGAGGAGTTGCAGAAAGAAAAAGCTAAAATCAATTGGCATAAGAATGGTGATACAAATACCAAATGTTTCCACACTTATGCCAAGCTTAGAGTGGAAAACTAAGTTAATTTCTTCAATGGTTATTAATGGATTAGTTGAAACTAATCATGACATATTGGAACAACATATTGAATCTTATTTCAAAAATATTTTTAACTCGGATGTGGTTGTGTAGGATTTCGAGTTAGTCCAAAATGCCATTCCAAATCTTGTCAATGCTCAAACTAATGACATGCTCAGCATGGTCCCCATCCCGAGGGGGGTGCTCAATGCTGTCATGAGCCTTAAAGTGGATTCAACTCCTGTTCCTGATGGATTTTGTCCTATTTTCTACCAAACCTATTGGGAAATGATTAACCATGATATTGTCAATGTTGTTTCTCAAATTTTTCTGCAGGGATGGATTTTACCAAACTACAATGCCAACATCATTGTGATCATTCCAAAAATTAAGGAGGCTAACAAGTTAGAGCAGTTCAGAACCATAGCTTTAGCTAATTTCAAATATAAATTAATCTTTAAAATTCTTGCTGACAGGCTTGCTTCCATTCTTCCTTCCATTATCTCTAATGAACAAAAAGGTTTTGTGAAAGGTCATAGCATTAAGGATGACATTTGTTTAACTTCTGACGTCACTAATATTTTAACCAATAAAAGTTTCAGTGGCAATGTGGCTCTCAAGATCGATATCTCCAAAGCTTTTGATACCCTAAATTGGAATTTTTTTAATAAAAACTTTAGAATTCTTTGGCTTCTGCAGGAAATTCTGTGATTGGATTCTAACCATTCTTAAATATGCTAAGTTATCCATAGGTCTTAATGGAAAAAATAGGCTATTTTGCTTGTTCAAATGGGGTTAGACAAGGCGACCCACTTTCTCCACTTCTCTTTTGTATTGTCGAAGAAGTCTTAAGAAGAAGCATCACAGGTCTTATGAACACTAATAAATTGAATCTTATTCAAGCTAGCCATAACTTTAGATTTCCCTCTCACACTTTGTTTGCTGATGATATCATGATCTTCTGCAGGGGAGATTGCAAATCCATCAATTCAGTATCTGTTCTTATAAAGGATTATGCTGCTTGCTCTGGCCAATTATGTAACTTATCCAAATCTTTGATCTATGAAGGTGGGATGTCAAATAACAGACATGAGAACCTTGTAGAGATTATTGGTTTTACTAAAGCCTACCCTCCTTGTACCCTCCCTTCATATATCTGGGTGTTCCCATCTTTGTTGGAAGTCCCAAAGTGTGTCATTTTTTTGCCTATGGCAGATAACATTAGGCTCAGACTTGCTTCTTGGAAGGCTCACCTCCTCTCCATGGCTGGGCAGATTCTCCTTGTTAAATACTTTATTCTTAGTAGGATGGTGCACTGCATCTCTATTTACAACTGGCCTTCGAGCATAATTAAAAGCATTGAGAGATAGATGCGCAATTTTGTTTGGAGTGGCAACATGGACAAGAAAAAACTTGTCATTGTCTCTTGGCGTACTTTTGCACCCCAAAATTTACCCTCTTGATTTAGGCTTATGTTTTATCATAAACATAATATTGCATTGCATTCATACATTGTGATAGGATCAAAGTTCTTTGGGTTCTCAAGCCTCTACAGTCTATGGAGGTTGATTGTGTTAACATTTTGTTCTAAGGGAGTCTCAGGCTCTCATGTCTTTGGATATTTCAAGTTACAATGATTTATTATATCTCAATACATCTAATTTGTCTCATTTATTCCTCAAGAGTTGAAGTTTTGCAAAAAATTGATGAGGAATTCATCTGTGTCATTCATTTGATGAAATTAGGGTTTTGGCCCACTGTGAAGTTTGAAGTTTGGATGAGTCAATTTCTTGAAGTATCATCTTCCTATTATCATTTGAGTTATCATGGTTCAAATAATTACTCAATACATTCAGAATATTTAGGTTTGAAGCTTGATTGACTGTCTCCTACCACAAGGTGCAAAATTAGGGTTTTGGATATAATCAGGATTTCTTCAGAGTTTTCACTCAAACTTTATTTCATGTGTTTCTATATGTTGTTGGGCATCCATGGTTGAAATATTGAGTTTAAATTTTGATTGGAAGCAAGTCAATTGATCACAAGGGGAAAAATGGTCATTTTGGTCAAAATCAGTCAAAGTCAGGAGTTGACCAAGTGGACTTTTGGTCAACCATCAATTCAAATATCCTCTTTTAATATTTCATGATCAAATTCACCATTGAATCAAGAGAATTGAAGAAAATAGGGTTAACTTGTTCTTGAAGTTATTTGAAGTTTGAAATTTTTTAAGTGTCCATCCTATAGAACTTTGACATGTCTTAACTTTCTCAATTTTTATCCAATGGTTGCATACCATACATTTTTGGAAAGCTTGGGAAAAATTCTACAAGTTTGTCATTCTGTAAAATTTCTCAAAAATGCACCATTTGAAAGATATTTGAGTTTAAAGCTTTATGCACAAGGTATGCAAAATTGTTGGCCAGGCTTGCCTTCCCTTGCCAGGCACGAGTGACATTTCAACAAACAGGTGGTGTGCCAAATTTCCAAGCCTATTTCTTTATCCTCAAGCATCAATTCTGAAAATTGAAATATGCATCATGTAGATGCCCATGAGAGCTCTTCATCAAGCTTGGAATCATCCATTTTGGCCAAGTATCCATCAAGATATGGATCCTCTAAGTCGTCTCCTCAAAACGGATTGCCATGAATGCCATGCAAGCCCATGCGCGCGTAGAATTTGTAGTGTCATGGATTGTTTTTTTGCAACTTGTCTTGGTCATATCTCATTCAATATTCCACCATTTTTCATGAACCGAAGCCCATGGTGAACCTCATTGAGAGATCTTTTGATAGGCTCCAAAAGGCCAAGAAATACACGAGACAATTGTGAGAAATTTGGATCACAAGTAAGGTAATTGGGCTATAATTTGAAATATTCAATTTTTGGCAAAACTCAGTTTCCATCCATTCCTTTCGCCCCAAGTCAATTCTATTATTCATTTGAAGTGTACCTAATCCCATAATGCCAACAAATTCGGTCTTATGTGCACTTGTACTTGGTTGTACATAAAATTCTCAAACTTGCTCATTTGGACAAAACACCAACACTCTTTATTTAAAAGGAATCAGGGGTTGAGATTAAAAGGATCAAAATCTGAGAATAAAAGGCTTCAAAAGCAAGTGGAACCACGAGAGAAGGACGAGCCATTTCCATGCTTGCAAGTGACACTCTCATAAGAGCAAATGTTCAGATTGGACTTAGAACTCTTTCTCAAGGCCCATTTATTTTTCTAAACTCTTTTTCATACTCTATATAAGCTGAAGCAAGCCTCATTTCACTCTATCCATGCTCACAAACCCTAAATTTCAAATCTGAACACAAAAACTCCATAATTGCATTTTTCTTAAATTCTCAAGTTTCAACCGTGCATTTGGAGATTTTCTTCTTTATTCTTCATCCTCAAGACTCAAGGAAGGAAAAGCAAGTATTGAAACTCAGTTGGAGTGAAGGAGACAGTAGATTACGATTTGCATTTAAGGTAAAAAACTTGAACTTTGATTCTTGAAATGTAGCCATTCATTAGTGTGTTTGAGCTTAGATTCATGTTAATTGATGTTGTTTGAATAATTCTGGAGCTTTACAACTTCCAATTTGATGAAATATGCATGATTGAAGTTTTTGAAAATTTGAATATGGATGTTTTTTGCACTTTTCGTGGTGTGATTTCTTGATGTATAGTTACTTATTTTGAGATTCACGAATTGCATGATGTTCCTTGCCATGAGATCTTTAAAATGAGCTTTGAATCAAAAAAATTGGTTGAGAATGGAGAAAGATATAAGGTCTAGAAGTTTGAGGTGTGGACTGCACGAAATAAGCATGTTAGGGCTGCTAGAGGTTAGGGATGAAGTGAGGTGTCGCTTCCTGATTCGTCCATTTGAATTTTCATGCATTTTTTTATTTATATTTTTCATCTGATTTTATTTTATGCTCAAAATATTTTCAAAACTTATAGAAAAAATATCATAGGTTCTTTTCAGTCTCTAATACTTTGTAGAATTTTTCTGAAATTTTTAAAAATGTTTTGATTGGTCAAATAAATTCAGAGATTAATATATTTTGATTTGATTAATTTTTATCTAATTTTCTTGTAAATTCTTGTAAACATATTTTTCCATGATAAACAATTCTACACAAATTATTTTGAGCCTTTTGATTGGTTTATGATGAGTCCATGATTTTTATTTGATTATTTTCAAATTTTTGCATAATTAAATAAATTCATGCATTATATTTATTTCATGCATATTTATCATTATTAAAATATTTTTCTTCATACCAAAATTGCATAAAAAATATTTTGCATCATTTTATTCATGTGGGTTGCATTTCTAAATTTCATTTCATATTGTTTGCATTTTTTGAATAATTAAATAAATTCGTGCATTATGTTGCATTTTATGTATTTTGATTGCCATTAAAATTATTTTACCTCATATAAAAATTGTATAAAAAATATTTTAAACCATTTTATTCATGTATAATACATTTCTAAATTTTATTTCATGACATTTATGTTGCTGCGGTATAGTGGCAAGCAAATAGTTGGTATTATTTTTACCGGGTGATATATACCGGTTAGGTTATATCGTATCGTGTCCACGAAGATTGGTTATTGATTCGTCGTTCGACAATTCTACCGTTAATGAGTTTGAGATTAAAAAAAATGAAAATAAAAGACAAAAAGTAAATGAACAAAAAGTATAAAAGATAGACAGCTTGTCTGGAACGAATGTAAACTACCCGTCACACACTTAAATCTACCACCCATGTCATACTCGGCCTACGTTACTCGTCTGTGTCATCACATACCTCTCACAACCTTGGCTATTTCTAACCCAAATTGAGAATCCTCCTAAATCATCTCAATAGCCATGTTTGGCCTATCTCAACAACACAGGAGTCAACTGCGTTACCTCCATAACCATCTCTAGCATACTTCACCAACGCAGAGGCATTAAGTTCAGATACTCTATAGTGAATGTTAGATCTAAATCCATTTCTAGTATTCAGAAACTAACAGATAACTATCCTAGGTAAGAATCTAAGCAATCTATCTCTAGTAAAGCTCAAACCCCTAACATAAAGTAAAAACCCAAGATAACTACCAACACAAATTCGTAAAGCAAGCTTTATATAACAACAAGGGCGATAAATATACAAGAGTTATGAGTAGAAATACATACAAATCCAACAAAAGAGAAATAAACAAAGAGGAGAAGAGATAAACCACAAATCTACATTGGTTGTCAAAGCCAATCGAAGAGCAATCCACCTCCAATCATCCATGAGCAAGCCCTAATGTTGTTTTCTAAGCTAATCTACCAAAAATGAAGGTTGATGGAAATGGGGATCAAAAACCACCCCAAAACCATAACCTAGAAATCTGTTTTGAAAAGTATTTATAAACAAAATCCCGCAGACCGCGCTAAGCGCGATAGCCGCGCTAAGCGCGATAGCCGCGCTAAGCGCGACTTACTTTATTATTTTATTACATTAAATTGAGACACCGTGCTAAGCGCGAAGGTTGCTGTTTTTCTTCCCAAAAATGCATCTTCGGAGTCGTGTCTTCGACACTTTATTCCCCCATGCTCCAAATATGCAACAAATACCTACAAAAATAGATACAAAACTATCAAACGGTACATTATGTACGCAAAACACAATAAAACGTATTTACAACAAAAATTGGGGTTATTCAACGATTATTAACAAGCAAGAACAGATAAGTGCCACAAAACATATATGCAAAATAACTACATTTTGGCACTTATCAACTCTCGCCAACTTGACACATTGTTTGTCCTCAAACAAAGTCAAGTAAACCTAAAGAAACAAAAAATGATATCAAAGAATCACAAATCAACAAGTTTTGGAAACAGACAACAAATGTATGGTTCAAACGAAAAATGTACACGACAAATACAAACTTACCACTATACTACAACAATAACATATAAACGAAACAAATCCTAAGTACAAAAATCATGCAAAACATTCTAAAACAAAACAAACTCAATCATGAATCACGCCTAGCAAAAATTCATCGGTAGATGAAGAACACACAAAGGTGAGGGATAAAAAACACTCATCCACAATCTTGCAAACAATAGACTAAATTATGCATTCATCCAAAAACGTATTGAAAATACAAATGCAAGAATCACAAGGGCTTTTCAAGGTTGTAATGTGGCTTGGTTAACAAACAAGTGATAAGTCCTAAAGCTAATCGAAACAAAAACTTGCCTAAACCTAAGGGAGTGATCAACTCACAAAGTTCCAAACAATATAATTTCAATCAAACTTATTCTTCATCACAAATTTCACACCAAACACACCTCACTTATTAACATAACATTATTCCTACTCTTTTTGTTTTTTCTTTTTCAAAGCTTTTCTCTTTTTTCTTTCTTTTTCTGATCTTTCTTTTTCACATTTTTCTTTTCTCTTAACCTCATACCAACCACAATATAAGTATATAAACATTTCTCTCCCCAACTTGAATTCAACCAACATTAATGTGTGAATACTCCCTACTTTCTAAGGCAAGGTAAAAATTCATACAACAACATGTAGTTGAGGGTTCAAGAAACAAAGAAATCAACATCCATACAAAAAAGGTGAATTGACACTCATAGACAAGCATCAAGTTCAAATAAAAATGGATATTGATAAAAGCTCAAAGGGGCAAACAAAGGTTCACACACTCACAAGGTGAATTGAATATTTGGCCAAGGTAGTTATGCTCAAAATCAACAAAATGCCATGATCATTTTCTTGCAATCATACAATCAACACAAAACAAAAGATTAAGCATAATAAAATCCAGTTAAAACAAGAATTGTGGCCTCAAAAATATGTAAACAATGGAAAGCTTCCTCACATTTATGGGTAAAAAGGGAACTAAAGTGATTCAATTCATGAGCAAGTAATGCAAAAAGAATGAATAGTATGGTAATTATACAAATGATAAATTTCCTAAACATGTTATGCTATAGAAAGCGATAAACGAGTACCTGACATGTACCAACTTTGAAAACTATCATTACCATACATCCGCGAGTTGAAACGATCAAACTCGGAAAATCACCTCAAAAGTCTTCAAGTTACCGAACCAAAATTTGAGTCCAAACAACAACAAAAGAATTAGAAAAACAATACTACCTTTATTCAATACAAAAAGCCTTGGTGAAAGTGGGAAAAAGGAAAACCAAGTGAAATTTTAGAAGAATTCACTGGCACTGCATAGCAGAGCGAGCTAAACGCCAGCAGAGCGTGCTAAGCGCGCTACACCAGTTGCAGAAAAATGACAACAACAGGTGCAACTGCTATGCAAGCTCCACTTACACACCTATACAATCTCATTTACACATCTAAACAATATTTAAAGTACATACAAACTTCCACAAGCTAAAACACTACAAACTTGTGGAAAATAATAAATTGACATAACAAAACAAAAGCAAATAACAATACACACAATTGGTGAAAAGGAATTAACAAGTTGAAAAGTGAAAATTTGAAATTAAGAGCAAGTCCTATTTTAACTTGTCAAAACACAAGTCACCACACACATAAACAACATAAACAAACATGCTTATTTTACGTCGTAAGTTCGACGCCTTTATTGTGCGAGCACTAGTAACCTCCTCTCGTCATGCCATGGTATTGCCACACCGCGCAAACCTAAAGAAAGTGTCCTAAAAACCACACAATAAACGTTAGGAATACGAGACAACTTACAACAATACTTAAAAACAAGGAAAAACACACATATGTACAAGTATGGAAAGTAAACACATAACATGTACATGTGTCATACCCCAATTTTTGACCTAAGATACCACCTTACATTCACATGATTGCATAACTAACAGTTCAGACAGCATTAATCGGGTGTAGCAGTCATAGGTCAAAATTAGGGTTTCATCAGATTTTCATCTGATTCAAGAGACAATCAATTAGGGTTTGAGTTTTTCTCACCTCATTTGATCTATCTTGATCAAATCATCAGCCTCTGATCATCAGATACTCATTTCTTACACAGATCAATCAAGGATCGACCAATTAGGGTTTTGATCGGGCATGAGTATTCTCTGACTTTTTGAACAAGAAATAACTTTTTTGGATAGAGATTGGTCATTATATTTTAGATACAACATCTTGACCTAATTTCTGGATTCAAAACATCACAGAAGTTCACAGATTTCATCAGTCAATTTCTGAATCTGCACAGAAAAGTCAAACTTTGACTTTTGGTCAAATTTTTCAAAACAAAACTTTTTCCATCACCAAAATACTTCAAATGATCCATCATGATCATAAAAAATCAAAGAATTTGAAAAAAGTCAACAAAAAGCCAAAAGTTTTCGTACTTAGAAAAATTTCTAAGTGTTGAAATTTCTTATTTTTACCAAACTTCATGCCATTTTTTCACCTAGTTCCAATTTGAATTTGAAAAAACTCAAAACATAAAAGTTGTAGCTTGTGAAATAAGCTTTCCAAAATGTCCAAGAACTCACAAATCCATGGAGTCTAGCCATACTTTTGAAATTGAAACATAAGGCTCCATGAACTTGATTTTCAAAGTTCAAAACTTCACATTATAGGTCATTTTTTGGATTTCTTCTTTCTAGAAGCTTGCCACCTTGCCAAAATGAGATAAGAAATGATAAAAATCAGATGGGATAATTATGATAAGATTGGATCAAAGTTGGAAATTAACCATGGTTAAAAGAAGGAAGCTTCCTTTTGCATTTAATGCAAAAAAGACTTCCTTGCCCTCTAAGGCAAGTTTGAATTACCAATGCCAAATTGCTTGCCTAACATTTCAGAGACATCGGCCTATAAATAGAGGTATCATTCCATGATCAATAGACACCAAAGCAAATGCAAAATCATGCTTTCTCTTTACTTTCTTGAAAATCAAGCAATATAGTGCAAATTGAGAAACATTGCATTTTTGAAATTTAGCTAAAACCATGATGATCTTTGGTGTCAAACATGTTTCATGATCATTATCAAACTTGTGTATAACTTAAAATCAAACTGAAATCAAGCTAAAAACCAGTTTTCATTTTACATGTTTTCAAACTTATACAAGCTGCCTTAACAATCAAATTCCACTCTAAGCTTGATAAACTTGTGATCTAACTACTCTAACATCATCCATGTACCTCATGTACATGATCCAGATCATTGGCAAGAAACTGTAATTCCATTAACCCCAATTTCGAGTTTCATATTGAACTGACTGTAGGTTGACTTGGTTGGAAGGATTGAAGCAAGCTCGAGGCAAGCAGATCATTCACACAGCTTCCATACATGCCGATGAAGCTTAAATGATCCATAAACAAGCTCTGGAAACACTCTTGCATTGAATTCGATTCTCACTTTCACAGGTAAGAACACGAAATCCATTCTCATGATTCCTTGCATCAATTGAAAAAAACTCATGGCCGTTCTCTTTCTGCACCTAACACGATCAATAGCCCTAAAAAAAAATCCAAGAATCATCAAACATACATCATTTAATTTGAATTTTTCAGTTTAGGGTTCATAGTGTTCTTCGAAACCTAAATCGTTCTGGGCTTAAAATAAATACAATTAACAAGTACCATCGTGTTCGTGATGAAAAACCGAGCAAATTTCGTTTTTACATCATTGAATTTCGTTGAGAAACGAAGATTGTAGCTGGAGTTGAGCAATCTGAAGATCAAAATGAAGAACCCAGGATGCGCGCGTGTTCTTCATTGTTTTCAAAATTTGAATTTTTAAATTTCCAATCTCTCATTTACACGTGTTCTAGCCCACTAAACACATAAACGCGTTTGGCTCAGTTGTAGCCTCCTTGCTCTTAGTCTTCTCTGACACGTGTCCCACCCTTTGGTCATGGGTTCAACTCCCATCAAGACCATTTCTTTTTATAACTTTCTAATTTTTCATGTTTTTTTACAAAACTTTCACAAATTTTTTGACCAATCAAAACTTCTCATTTTGAGATGATTTTTTAAACACTTGTCAATAAATATATCTATTTTATGATAGTGCAAAAATTTTCAGAAAAAACTTTCATCTGATTAAATTTTAATCGAGCCGAAAATGACGTCCTGAACAATTTTTCAAACCTCCTTTTAAGGTGAAATATTCAAGTTTTCGACTTCCGATTCTTTTCAAAACTTTTCATAAATGAACCTCACATTTCAAAACACTTTTCAAAAATCATTTTTCAAAGCATTTCATCAAAGCTTACATCTTTTTACCACGATCGATCCGATTTAAACGATTAAATCAAATTCGTTCTCTCTCGAATTTCTCAATCGATCATGGGCCACCCTTATGGTGTAAGTCCCAAACCTTTTATGTACATACTTAGTTTTACTTGTACATATTCATATCATCATTGTCAATATTCAAACATAAACAAATTTTTTCGTTTGTTTTCATTCGTTTGTTTATACACCGATACCATTGGTATTGAAAGGAGAAGAATTCCCTGTGAAACTGCTTTTAAACCAATGGGCCTCCCTTATGGTGTAAGTCCCAACCCCCCTATGTACATCCATCTTTGTCTGTACATAAATACTCGTTCGTGTACATATTCATTTCCTTGTACACAGTTCAAGCTTGTAAATAATCAAGTTACGCTCGTTTTAAACGTTCGTTTCACAGACACTTGTTTATATTTCATAAACTCTTGTAAATAAACATCATTGCATTGTTTATATTTCCTTCATAAACTCCTGTGAATACATATCACACACACACACACACACTTGTTTATATAACTGTCTAGTTATAACATAACAACTAGTCTAACCAATAGGTTCCCCACAATATTAGCCTCCTCTTGGGCTTTGTACAAGGTAACTCATTTCAACTGAGTTCAGCCTCCTCTTAGGCTTCATATAAGAAAACTCATTCATCTGAGTTTAGCCTCCGCTTAGGCTTCATATAAGACAACACTCCCCTGTTGAGTCAGCCTCCTCTTGGGCTTCGTTCAAAAGAACTCCTCATTGAGTTTAGCCTTCTCTTGGGCATCATACAAAGAAAGAGACAGGAAATCTCTTAACAGCCTCCTATTGGGCTTCCAATACAAAGAATCACCCGCGTTAGGATAGACCCCTGAGAGTATAATTTCCCGGTGAAATTGCTCTTAAATCCCAAAGGAGAAACTTTCCCAATCATAGAAATAGCAATTAAAACACACGAAACATATCAAACGTATTCATATATAAAGCTATAGATAACTATATATATTTAGGGTGCTCCATCTATTCCCTTTATATAACAAACCCCCTTACCCGGAATCTCCCCAATGCGTTGCGTCTAGTTTGCGCTAGTCGTTACGCATATCATAATCAATTGAGGGTATTAACAGCTTTCCCCTTTTTCATAATCATAATTTCTTGTGTTGAAAATAATAAAGCTTGATGCTCGCGGCATCTTTATAAACAAATCAAAAGAGTAAATTGTTTCGAGGCAGAGAATCTGAATTCATATTCGATTCCCTAGCACGTCACTTTTTAACGCGAACACATTAGAAGTATGACCTTTTGCATTACAATAAAAACAACTAGGTCTAAAAACATGATTCTTTTTATTGATATAAAAGTTATTTCTATCATAAGGCTTTTTATGATAATTTGCTACATGTTTTTTCTTTGATTCCTTATTGTTGAATATGTTAGTAATCTTTACGAATATAGTTGGACTTATATTAGGTATATCAAAATTATAAAATTCAAGTCCACATTTATTATTTGAAATTATTTGACTACTTGGCACATTATCCAAGTCAATTTCCCCATTTCCATATTTTTCAATGACTTGGTTTAATTTCATTTTTTTTAAATTCAAAATAAAAATAATTATTGCATGTTGGATTTTTTATTAAGTCTAACTCCACTTTTGTGATATTAACCTAACTTTCTAGATTTAAAGTAGTTTTTTTTTTAATTTGAAAATTTTCTAGAAAGTTTAAAAAATTCATGTAATTTACTAAAAGCACTCTGTAATTCATCATATGAAGGTCTATCATCAATTTCACAATCAGTAATCTCATGTTCTTATCACTTGAATGATGTGATGACATTAATGTCATGTTTGTTTGTTCTTTATATGTGCCTTTATGTGTTACTTCCAAATTATCCTAAATCTCATTGGCCATTTTGAAATTTGATACTCAGAAAAATTCATTTGCTCCTAATGTCGATGCAAGTATTGTATTTGTCTTCTTGTCGTACAACACTTTTTCTTCTAGTCATCGGTCCAACTTTTTACTTTTCGTTTTTATTCTTTGGTTATAATGGTTGTAGGAATGAAACTTCCATTTTCAATAGCATCTCATATTTCATCACTTTGTTCTTCTAAATACATCTTCGTACGTATTTTCTAGAAATCAAAATATTCACCACAAAACAATAGAGACTTGTTATTACTATCACCGTCTCTAAAAACTATATTTGTATTTGTGAAAGTCATTCTGGATCTTTACGAACATGTTACCTATAATCTGCTCTGATGCCAATTGTAAGTATTAGAGTGTACAATCTAAGAGGGGTGAAGTAGACGTGCTGGATTTTTCTTTTATTTTACGCAAGTTTCTTATGTTTTATTTTTCTAGAAACATGTGATGCATTGGTCTTTATTTAAAATGATATTATGCAAAAATTAATATGCTTAAATGTAAATGAACACACGAGACTTATACTAATTCCCCTTATCAATCAAGGGTACATCTAGTCCTTTCACACATGTTAGATCTTTGTACAAGCTTCACACCAAGACCTCTTATCTTCTAACATAACAAAGAAGCACACCACTTTCTTGATTTCACAAGCCTCAAACCTATGATGGACTTTTAATAATTCAAATTCAAAGAACCTTTTTTTCAACGGAGAAATTACCTCCATGATCCTTTAAGTTATTTAATTGTAACAGATTGATCCTTTATGTTGTTCTCCCTACATGTGGGTCCTTTATGTTAACTAACCCTTGCATCGTTGACCATCATTGGATCATATAATTAAATTTTCATAATTTTTTAGTGCATAAATTTTTTTTAAACTAATTAAAATGCGCGAAAAGGCAAAAATTAAATAAAAATAGTAAAACAGAAAATAAAATTCTCCTAAAATTACACGAAGTGTAAAACAAGAAGAAATATTTTTAGGAATTTTTTCATAATTTTTAGACCAAAAACAGATTTAATATGAATTTTAGAAGTTAAAATAAAATTAATATAACAAAATAAAACAACATAAAGGTCTATGATACATTTGTTAGTTAATATAAAGGACCCACATGACATTATAAGTAAGCTTTGTATTTGCTTGGATCAAGGATCTCTTGTCATACTATAAATTATTCAACTTTAGTTTATGTCATAAGTTCTTGCTAGTTTATTTTCTTCCAACTCTATTTTCTATCAAAGAGATGTAGAACTCAAGTCATCTGGTAGCTTTTTCTTTTATATAATTCAAGTAATTTATCTTCAATAAGGTTTCATATTTTCCAGTGCTATTGATTTTACTTTTATTGTTAAATATGCATGCTTGAGTAATGTTTGTTTAATTTATTGTTTATCTCACCATAAGTGAGTAGTCCATTAAGGACTAAGAGTCACGAGACTTGTCCCATGACATATTCTCTTTTATCCAAATGAATCGATTATGAGAAACATGAATCACATATTATTTTAGAGTCTGAATTTTCTAAAAACATGTCATTTACAAAAGTAAAGATAATACATGTATAGGCTCTTTTGTCGTCCGGATCGTTCGCCCAATCAGAATCACTATAGGCTGTTACTGACAGAGCTTGAGTAGTATTAGTAGGTGATAGAAGCAAGCCATGCGTAGAAGATCCACTAAGATATCTGAGTATGCATTTAACCATGCTCCAATGACTGTTTAAGGGGTTAGCCATGAACTGACAAGCTTTGTTCACATAGTAAGCAATATCTGGTCGTGTCAGAGTGATATACTGCAGGGCTCCAACAATTGATCTGCAAATGGAAGGATCTTGTATTTTATCTGTACCAAACCTGCTAGGTTTACAACTTCTAAGCATAAGAACAACTACACCATTTACTTCTTCCATGTTTACTCGACTCAACAGATCCCTTATATATTTAGTTTGAGTAAGAACAAGCGTGCCATTGTGCTGATATTTGACTTCAAGGCCAAGAAAATATTCTGGCCTGCCAAGTTTTTTCAAGGAAAATTCACTTTGAAGCTTGGATATAACTTTGTGAATTAACCGAGCAGAAGATCTTGTGACAAGTATATCATCCACGCAGACTGGAACATATAGAGTGACTCCTTGATGATTGTACATAAACAGGGAATGATCATATTTACTTGCCACAAACCCAAACTGAAAAAGTGTCTTGTGCAGCTTCTCCTACCAGGACCTGGGAGCCTGTTTAAGTCCATACAAGGCTCTATTTAATTTGAAGATAAGAAATTTGTTGGCAGGTTCGAAACTTGGTGGTTAACTCATGTAGACTTCTTCTTCAAGAGAACCATTCAAGAAAGCATTGTTAACATCAATTTGTTGAATATCCCATTGAAATATGAGCGTTAGAGTGAGTATAACTTTGATAGTAGCAGGTTTGATGATAGGATAAAATGTTTCATGATAATCAAAACTGTATTGTTGATTGAACCCTTTAACAACCAGTCTAGCTTTGTATTTATTGAGGGAGGCATTAAAATTTTCTTTCACCTTAAACACCCATTTGCATCCTATTGTCTTTCTGTGAAAAGGAAGAGTGGTGAGAGTCCAAGTATGTTTTTCCATTAGAGCATTGTACTCTTGTTGCATAGCTTCAAACCAATGAGGTTGTGAAAGAGCCTGTTTAACTGTGACAGGTTCAGAATGTGCTAGAAAGACTTTGGGTTTTAAAGAACCAGATTTGCCTCTGGTTACCATGGGATGATTATTGGTTGAAAGACCAGATTTTGGCACTGTGTCAAGCATGGAAGGAGATAGTTATGACTTAATGGACATAAGAGGAGAGTTACTGATGGCCTGTGTGGGCACATATACATGAGCAGACTGACTTAGGTCCAAGGAAGTTGCAGATTCAACAGACACAGAAGTATTGTTTTGACCATTAGAGATGTTTGTCAGAGTTTGAGGAGAATTGTCAGGTGAGGGCTGTTGTGTAGAGTTATCAGTACTGTTTTAAATGACAACATGATCTAATGAATCTAGAGACTGAGTAGGGCTAGACTGACAAGACTGACTAACTACAATATTTTCAAAAGTATTTATGCACACCATCAATCTATACATAGAAAGATCATTATCAAAACATGCAGTGCTTGACTGACTCGTGCCACCAGAAGGAAACAAGGAAGTAAAAGGGTATTTTGCTTCATCAAAGACAACATCCTTAGAGATATAAATATTTCCCTCTTTACTAAGGCATTTATGACCTTTATGCTGAGGAGATACACCTAAGTAAACACACTCAAAACTTCTGAGCTGGAATTTGTGCTTATTAAAAGGTCTAAGATGAGGGAAACAAAGACAACCAAAAACTCTTATGCCTTGATAATCAGGAATGGTGTTAAAAAGAGCATGAAATGGAGATGTGAATGCTGGAAAATTAGATGTGGGAAGTCTATTCAGAAGATACATTGCCTGAGTGAAACTGTGATCCCAGAATTCAACAGGAATATTAGCATGAGCCAAAATTTTTAAGCCCATCTCTACTATGCTTCTGTGTTTTCTTTCCACAGTGCCATTTTGATGTGAAGTGTGAGGACAGGTTAATCTGTGAATTATGCCTTTCTCACTCAAAATTTTTGTCAGAGGTCAAAGTTCTCCCCCAAAATCAGTCTGAACAACTTTTACTTGTACTTGAAACTGAGTTTGAACATAGACAAGAAATTAAGTGAAGCAACTTAAAGCTTCAGATTTTTGTTTTAGAAAATACACCTAAGTGTACTTGGTGTAAGTGTCAACAACAGCCATATAGTACAAATAGCCTTGACTAGAAGGATTGGAAGATGGTCCCAATAAGTCAACGTGCACAAGTTCAAAAGGTTTGGAATAAACAGTTTTGGGTAAAGGTGCATACAATCTGTGAGATTTGCCAGCATTACAAGAACTACAACAATCAATATTATCTTTATTGAATGAGGCAATATTACACAGTTTCAGTATAGACTTGAGATTTACAGAATTTGTATGTCATAACCTATTATGCCAAACAGACAATTAATGACAGACAAAATTTGCAAGAACTTGAGAATGATCTCTGGTGGACAAGCTAACAATATTTGCAGTTGGAGATTCCACTGACTGAGAGGAAAAACTATAGAGGCCACTAGTATCCATGAATCCTTCTAGAAGAACCTCCTTAGATACCTGAGATTTGATGAAACAAGTGTTAGCGTGAAACTCAAAAAACACATTATTATCTTGAGCAAACTTTGACACAGACAAAAGATTTCTAGTGATTTTGGGTACATGCAATATATGCTTCAAAACTAAGTTAGAGTGAGATAATGAAGGAGTCTTGATGTTAGCTAAGCCAACAGACTCAATTTTCAATCTTTGACCATTACCTACAAGAACTTTATTGACACTAGAATAACTTTGTTTATTTTGTAGTAAAGATCTATTATGAGTGAGATGATGAGTAGAACCTGAGTCTGCAAACCATGCTTGAGACTCTAAATCTGCTGGAACCTGTAGGCCATCTTGATGAGTAAGATATGCTGAAGCTTGGACTGAGTTGGCCGCTGGATCTTTCTTCTCACCCTTCACCTGTTCAGTGGACTCAGAGGCTTGATTCTTTGATTGTGCTGGCTCAAAGTTTTCATCATAACGATGCCAGTAGTCCATAGCAACATGGCTATATTTCCCACAAAGCTGACAAGTTGGTCTATTGCCAGAAGATGCAGAGGATATGGCTCTGCCACGACCTCTAATTCGAGAGTTACTTCTGCCTCGCTGATACTGAGAACCACCTATGGTGAATTTGGAGCTGAAATTGGCTTCAGATTGAGCAACATTTGTTGTGGCATTAGCAAGAGAAAGCTCTTGACGATATTTGTCAAGTTGAGCTTCTTGCACATACAACAGTGCCTCAATTTCATATAGTGTAGGAGGTTCCATCTTGCCATATACCATCATGATGGATTGTATTCCTCTGGTAAACCCTGTAAGATAGAGTCAATTTGATCGCGCTTAGAGATTGGTTCACCCACTGCCATAAGCGCATCTGCAATTGAACGAATGCGAAGCACAAACTCTGAAATTGAACGATTTGCTTTCTTGGTGACTTTCAGTTCAACATGAAGTTGATGAACCCTAACTTTCATGACCGCTGTGAAATATTGGTGTATTTTCTCCCATATTTGATATGAATGCTTGCAAGGAAGTACACGAGGAAGAACAGACTCGGAAATTATGGACAGAAGCCACGTGAACAAGGCTTGATCTTGAGTAATCCAAGCCTCATATTCATCAGAGTGAACATTGGCGCGACGATCCTCGTCGTTCTGGAACATTGCAGGAATCTGAGGATTAACTATAAATCGATGTAGTTTATGAGTAAGAATGATACCTTCAACCTGTTGATTCCGGAGAAGAAAGTTCTTCTCTTGCAGCTTGATGAAGAGTTTGGGCCCAAACAGTGTGTGATGGGACGCATCGTTGAGTGACGACGTCTGTGTCGTCATGTAGGGATGAAACTCCGAGTTTTTCGGTGATGCAACCATTGATGAAGCTTCTCTGAAGCAATGGAGCAAGAACGTGTAACAGAACTAGTTTGTTGAATCACAAAGAAAGATGTTGCAGCTTCTCAGCAAGAGCATGAGAATGATGAAACGAACAACAGAAGACGGTTTGGATCAGCAGCGATTGATACCATGTTAGGCTTATGACAATCTTGCATTATCAATGGAAGGGATGAAAACAAGATTGCTAGAAGTTTTGTAAAGAAAGAGTCAGAAGTTCTAGGACCAAAGGCTCAGAAGTTCTGAGACGAAAGAACCAAAAGTTCTGGAACAAGTGATTCTGAATTTCTATTACAAAAGGAGTTTTACATCATATCTATACACTCTCTCATAGCCACCTATATATAACCATAACTCTATGGATAAGATGGTTTACTAAGAGTGGAAAGAGATTGTAGCCTAATGATTCATAAGTCCATTATACAATAAACCATTAAGCCCATTATACAATAAACTATTAAGTCCAAATACACTAATATTTTGTTGTGATTTAGTGAAAGACACCCAATTTTTTCCATAGAATTGCCAAAAACAAGACTTTGTTTTTTTGTATGAAGCATAGACAATTAATCCAAACATCTTTTAAGTTAATTTTACTTTTATTCGTCAACTATTTGGTGTATCTACCTTCTCATAATTCCAAGAATAAAAATTGAAGAATATTCTATAATCAAGCTAATTATTGGCTAAAGTCCTAGCATGTGCAAATCTTACTACACGATGTCGCATTACAAATCTTACTACACGATGTCGTATTACAAATCTTAAACATTATCCTTTCTGAACGTATTAGAATATAGAGAGAAAGATAGTGTACAAAGTGGGAAACAAATTTTTTTTTAAAGAAAAGAAGTGAAAAGAGACAATTTTCTAAATCAAAACGTCAACAAATTTAACTTGATCACATTTGCTATCTTATGATAATAAATCACACACATGTCCTTGTTAAACCAAAATCATGACATTCAGAGACACTTACAAAGCTAGCTTGCCCAAAACCGTTATTCCTTGACCAAAATAGTTAAATATATCATTTAGACACATTTATAAACAACAACAGAATTTAAATTTATTGAATTATTGATGTATTTAATTATTATTTTATGTTAAATAAATCAACGATTTAAAAAATTTATTATTTTTTTTTGTTTCTTATAAATGTATCTTGAGGTGTATTAATCACTTATTTTTGATGATATGGGTACGTAGAAAACTTTTTGTGAATTACTAAGGTGGAAAAGACTCATTGGAACACAACCTTTTCAAGCTACTATATTATGTCCCACTAGCTAACCCAAACTTTAAATTTTCACTTGATGATATGATAGGACCCTTAATTGTTTTTTAGTCTTTTGGGGATATGATTTATCCACATGTTTTCAAATCTTAGTTAATGAGTAGTATATACTATATGTGTGTTAGTTAGGCTATAAATAATGTGTACCACAAGGGAAAAGAAACTTAAAGAATATATTTGCAAAAGTAAAATTCCTTGAAGTTTGATACATTGTCACACATTTTTGGAATGGAATAAAGAAAGTATTTGCATAGAATTAAAGAACGAAGGTTTTGTTACGACAAAGGAAGCTCCCATATCATAATTGAGAATTTTTCATCTATATAGTGAAATTTCTTTCATATTCTTGGTGAAAAATTAAAAATGCCCTTAAATTTCGTAAGTGCATTTACGAATTTATCTTGGAAATGGACTTCGTAAGTGCACTTACGAAATAAATCATAATAAGGTGAATTTGCAAGTGCACTTACGAACTCACCTTATTTTTAAAAAAAATTAGATGAATTCGTAAATGCACTTACGAATTCACCTTATTTTGGAAATTTGTAAGTGCAGTTACGAAGTCTGCGTGTTGTTTTAGAAAACACATAGAATAACCCTCAATACTCATTTCTATTCCAAATTTAAACTTTCTACTCTAAACCCTAACATTTCTACAACTTCAAACTCACTTCGTTCAAGTTCATCTTCTCTCTTCAACTCATTCTAACTCATTTCAACCCTCCAAAATCAAATTCAAGCTCAAATTTGTGTAAGTTTTCTTCAATTTTTTCTATTCAAAATATAAATTTGTATAAGATTATTAGATTAGGTTGTAGAAATTAAATAGTATATGAAGTAATAGTAGGTAAATGTAGTTTTATTGGATGAAAAAATATGAGGGTGTTTTGGGACTGATTTTTCTGGGGTTGGAACTCTCTGAACGAAGGTGTTTCGTAAGTGTATCTGCGAAGTGTCCCTGGAGGGACTTCGTAAGTGTACTTGAGAATTTACCAAGGATGGGTGAATTCGCAAGTGCACTTGTGAATTGTTGCCAGAGTTGTTTTTAAATTAGTAACCTAACAATTGTAATGATTTATTTCAGGAAAATGGAAGAGAACCAAAACCAGATGGCTCGTATGAGACATGGCAGGCAAAGCCAGACTGCGTCGGCTCGTCGAGAGCGAGAGCAAAGGGCAAGGGCATAAAGGGCACAACTAGAGATAGCTTCACCTTCGGCACCGTAACAAAGGAGTCGCCTCCATGAAGCGTCTACCTCTGGTGTACATGAGGAGCAGGTACCAGAGGTAGAGGTTCCGGAGAAAGAGGCCCAGGTGCCCAGGAAGCCGCAAACGTTGAGGTCTCCGATGACGATGTTGAGGAACATGCAGAGGTGGAGGATGATGGATATCCAAGAGGGCCATATGACACATCCCTCCTGATTTATTATTAGGATCATGCTGCCCATTATGTATGGGGTGGACAAGTATTATAATTTTTACGGTTCATGTTTATTTTTATGGTTCCTGCTGCTCGTTATATTTCGTATTATAATTTTTATTCAAAAATACGGTTCTTGTTGATTTGTTTTCTTTGAATTCTCATGTTTCAGGAAAGGAAGGCTTTGAAACATATCAACCACTCCCGCAAAAAATTTGATCTCTATATTCCATAGGCTCGATGGCTCCACAATGTTGTCATTGGATCCAGTCTTGTTGGATTATTCGGTACTGGTTACGGTACCATTTGCACTGTCATGCATGGTGCTTTTGCTGAGAGATGACATAAGGAGACATCATCTTTCCACTTTTTAGTTGAGGAGTTGAAGATCACGCTTGATGATGTTGCCTGCTTGCTCCAACTACCTATCAGAGGTAGGTTACTCAACCATGTCAAGTTATCCAGAGCTGAGGCGGTTGACTGAATGGTTGAGCATCTAGGAGCAGATTCGGACAGGGTTGCTCAAGATCGCGATAACACAAACGGGGCGCATGTGAGATTCTCCTACCTAAAAGAGATATATGGGGAGCACCTCTGTGCAACAGCACTTGCAAAAATAACTGCACATGCAGTTGGGGAGTGTGTGGACGAGGATATTTTTGTTTAGTTTCACCGTGGTTGTGGCATCCAATGTTTTCTGATGTACCTGGTAGGCACGTCCGTCTTTGTGGACCCGAGTGACCACTACACCGATGTGGCATACCTTAGATATTTTATGGACCTGTCTACAGTTTGTGACTGGAACTGGGGTGTCGTTGTTCTGACCTACCTCTACCAGAAGCTGAATGAAGCTTTTAGATGGGGGGCGAGGGCGCTCACTGGCTCGTGTACACTCCTGACGGTACTTTTTTATTTTAACGATAAATTTTTATTAATTTTAATTTATTTGTACTTACACATTATGTTTTTGTTTATGCAGAGTTGAATTATCTCATACTTTCACCGCATCCATGGTTACACCGAAGATCCCGACTATCAGGCCGCCATGCCAAGGGATTCCAACTTTATTCTCAACAGGAGCAACCAAAATTTGCTTCCTTATCGGGTGTTCCTTGATCGTACTGCTTATGACGATATTAATTAGACTCCATTTGTGGACTATAGGGAGGTTGTGGCATTCGATCTTATTTCATTATACTCTGGGTGACTAGCTTGTGGGTCTAACATGATGGTCAGGTATCTGCCAGAGCGGTGTATGCGCCAGTTTGGCTATGTGTAGATCATACCTAGATCTCTTTTTCAGGGTGCTCCGACACCATGACACAACGGACTCTCAATGACGTCTTCCAGGATTGGAATAATCATGTGGTGCCATAGGAGCATCTGATGATGTGGGCACCCAGATGTGACATTGTGTTGAGAGTTACGTGACATGGTTCTTTAGAGTCTCACACACTTTCATGACATCGGATGGTCTTGGAGATCCACCGAGACCCGCACACGAGGAGCTCCTGGAGAACGAGCAGGCCTAGGATGACCATGCCATTGATCTAGTGCCCATCTATCAGCGTATCCACCAACTTGGACAAGAGGCGTTGGATGCAAGAATTATGGATGAGGGAGGTCCCGATGCGGTTGTCGTGATGCAGAGGATCGTCACTGAGGCAGAGCGTGCAACACATTACCGGAGGCAGAGGAGGGCGCGGGGGGTTAGGATTAGGCATACACAGTAGCCTTTATGTTTTGTTCTTTAATTTTTTTAATAATTTGATTGAATTTACTTTCGAAACAATTTTTGTAATTTGATATTTATGACTACTTTTCTTCCATTACATAGTAATATTTAGTTGGTTTGCATATATAAAATGTGATTTATTTGAATTTATGAAAACTGGCATATAATGCAATTTATAGTGAAAATAATTGTAGTTTTAAATATCTTTTAACACATTCAGGAAATGTTTCGTAAGTGCACTTACGAATTGACATTTCTGGGTGAATTTGTAAGTGCACTTACGAAGTAAGCTTATTTTTTTCAAATCAAGCGTTTAAAATAATAACACGTACAAAATAAGGTGAATTCGTAAATGCATTTATGAATTCATCCAAAAATGTTAATTTATAAATATAAATTCAATTTCATCCAATAAAATGAATTCATAAGTGCACTTACAAAAGATATTTTTAATTTTTTAAGATTGTGAGAGAAAACTATTAGATATGTGAAGAAATTCTGATAGCTAAAAAGTAAAAGTTGAGCTAGTTAAAATATGTGTGGCTACATGATGTTGCAACTAAATTTTGAGTCCACATTCAGTTGAGAGGAAAGTTATTTACATATAGCCACATATTATATTTCTATTTATATATCACATACCACAACCGTAAAAAAGAAAAGAAAAGATATGTGGTGTTCCTTTGTGTGGGCTATCATTGTTCACATAGCACTTTAACTTAACCCCACTAATTTTATTCCTTTCAAATCATAGATAAAGTTCCAATTCTAACCCCAAAATAATGTGTGGTTTTTGCTAGTTTTGTCATTTGTGGATTGTCAATAGATCTCATGCCAATTTAAGTCGAAATTTTCTTTTTACGGTTGACAATAAATACATACGAGAAATATTGATGGAAAAAGGAAAAATCAAAGTGTACTCCCTTTGTACCAATTTATAAACACAAAAATGCTCATTTTTCTTGTAACAAATTATATAAAAAAAAACATCAAATTTATATCATTTAATTATTTTATTTTAATATTTATCTTTTACAAAATAAATTGAATCTACATTATATTTAATTTAGTTTAGTTTTATTTTTTCTATAAACAACAACTAATTAAAATTATTTTTACATCTTTTTCTAAAATATTTCTTTTAAGAACTAAAATTTAATTTTTTTTAATAAATTTAAAATATTTATTTTATACATATAAATGGATACGAAGTAATACACGTGTTTTGAAAGATGTTTTAAAAAGAATGTAAGTGAATTTCATAAATGGTGGTTTGGAGTGGTGGTACGGTAAGATTCTCTCAATTGATAACGGCTAGTTTTTCAAGCGATAACGGCTAGTTTCTTCAATTTTCGGACACCTTCTCTTCTCTCTTCTATCTCTTACTTCTTCTCCCTCTTCCAATGGAAGCTGCCTTTCTCTTCCCGGAAACCTGCTCTTCTCCCATATCTAAACCAACTCCAAATACCTTGAGGCTGGTTCAAAACATCAAATCCTTGCTTCAGTGGTTTCGAATAATGTATGTGATATACCATTGCGCCAGTTGCCTACTCCTTGTCTCAAGGGTGACCGCTTGGCTATTACAATTCCGGAAGATGAGTACAAACTGGGGGTGGAGGCTTGCAAGCATCACCTTCATGGTAGAATTATTTGGTCAAAAGGGTTTGTACCTTTAACTATTGTCAATCTAAGAACAAAACTCTTGGAACTCTGGCCTTCTCTAGATAAATGGGGAATCACATCTTTGGGCAAGGGATTCTTCGAATTTTCCTTTTCGTCGCTTGAAGATGTCCATCGTGTTCGCTCTGTCAGTGCTTGGAACCTCCCTCAAGGGGAGTTGAAGCTATCTCCTTGGACTAGAGATTTTGTCCCATCAACGATTAGGCAAACGTCGGCGCAGGTTTGGCTGAGGATCCATGGCTTGTCTTAAGAATATTGGCGTTCTCGCATACTTTTTGCTATTGCAAGTAGTATTAGTACCCAAATCTGCATAGACTCAGCTTCTGATAAATGTGCTTTTGAAAGGTCGTTCGGTCATTTTATTCGAGTTCTGTTGGACCTGGATCTTACTAAAGAGCTTAATTACAAAATCCTGGTGAAACGAGTGGGTTTTGCGTTCTTTGTAGACATTGAATACGAAAAACTTCCATATTTTTGCAAGTTTTGCTTTTGTATTGGACACTCAATCCACAACTATAAAAGGAAAGATTTGGTCGGCAACAAAGACAAAGACCAAGATAAAAGAAAACCTAAATTGGTTAAGGTCTCAGAAAAAGAACCCGAGGTGGTTGCATTGCAGGTAAATCCAGTAGACAACTCAACTTCTCAAATAGAGAGCCAGAAGGTTAGGCCTGGGCTAGTTTTGGAAAATAGAGTCCCAGATATTTCTCACAATATTCGTGATGCAAACTTAGTTGGTATAAATCCAATTGATGTCAATTGCGAGTCCTCGCCTAATGAAGAAAACAAATTGGAAAATGAGTACATAGATGTAACACAAATGGTTGAGTTGGTTCCTGAGACACAAATTAACCCTGGACATAAGAAATAGGTCAAAGACTTTCTGAACCAAGCAGGGGACAACATGGCAGACTTTGAAAGATATGAGGATAATGGAGTCGATTTTCTATCTGAAATGGACTTCAAGTTGGTGTCTTCAAGAAAAAAAAGAAACAAAAAATCACGATCTCTGGACAATACTAGACCTTAGTCTAGTCAATTTATCAAAATCTTATGATTTTCCTCTATTGGAACATTAGAGGTATTGCCAATAATGCTTCTAGGTATTGGAACATTAGAGGTATTGATACTAATAATCTTATTCATCTTCCAACTCTCGGTAGTTTTTCACTTGGTGTAATGGCAGGAGAGGTAGACATAGAATATAAAAATGTTTAGATCGAGTCATTTGTAACATGCCTATAATTGATGTTTGCAGTTCTGCTATTTGCAACACTTTTTCGAAAGTAAATCGGATCACTTCCCTATCATGCTTTATATTAACTTTGAGAATGTTAAATTTAAGAGTCAATTTAAATTCTTCAAAATGTGGACTTAGAGAGAGGATTGTGCTAGAATTATGGTTGAAACTTGGAAAACTAAGTTTTATGGTTGTCCAATGTATATTCTTGATAGGAAACTCAAGCTTCTCAAAGCCAATCTTAAAGAGTGGAATAAGTCCACTTTTGGTAATGTTCAAGATAAAGTAAAAGTTGCTGGAAAAAAACTTGTTGACATTCAATCTGAGATAAATGACAGTGGTTACAATGATATTTTACATGATATAGAGGCCTCTGCCCAATTTGATCTTAACACGGCCCTTAACATAGAGGAGGAGTTGCAGAAAGAAAAAGCTAAAATCAATTGGCATAAGAATGGTGATACAAATACCAAATGTTTCCACACTTATGCCAAGCTTAGAGTGGAAAACTAAGTTAATTTCTTCAATGGTTATTAATGGATTAGTTGAAACTAATCATGACATATTGGAACAACATATTGAATCTTATTTCAAAAATATTTTTAACTCGGATGTGGTTGTGTAGGATTTCGAGTTAGTCCAAAATGCCATTCCAAATCTTGTCAATGCTCAAACTAATGACATGCTCAGCATGGTCCCCATCCCGAGGGGGGTGCTCAATGCTGTCATGAGCCTTAAAGTGGATTCAACTCCTGTTCCTGATGGATTTTGTCCTATTTTCTACCAAACCTATTGGGAAATGATTAACCATGATATTGTCAATGTTGTTTCTCAAATTTTTCTGCAGGGATGGATTTTACCAAACTACAATGCCAACATCATTGTGATCATTCCAAAAATTAAGGAGGCTAACAAGTTAGAGCAGTTCAGAACCATAGCTTTAGCTAATTTCAAATATAAATTAATCTTTAAAATTCTTGCTGACAGGCTTGCTTCCATTCTTCCTTCCATTATCTCTAATGAACAAAAAGGTTTTGTGAAAGGTCATAGCATTAAGGATGACATTTGTTTAACTTCTGACGTCACTAATATTTTAACCAATAAAAGTTTCAGTGGCAATGTGGCTCTCAAGATCGATATCTCCAAAGCTTTTGATACCCTAAATTGGAATTTTTTTAATAAAAACTTTAGAATTCTTTGGCTTCTGCAGGAAATTCTGTGATTGGATTCTAACCATTCTTAAATATGCTAAGTTATCCATAGGTCTTAATGGAAAAAATAGGCTATTTTGCTTGTTCAAATGGGGTTAGACAAGGCGACCCACTTTCTCCACTTCTCTTTTGTATTGTCGAAGAAGTCTTAAGAAGAAGCATCACAGGTCTTATGAACACTAATAAATTGAATCTTATTCAAGCTAGCCATAACTTTAGATTTCCCTCTCACACTTTGTTTGCTGATGATATCATGATCTTCTGCAGGGGAGATTGCAAATCCATCAATTCAGTATCTGTTCTTATAAAGGATTATGCTGCTTGCTCTGGCCAATTATGTAACTTATCCAAATCTTTGATCTATGAAGGTGGGATGTCAAATAACAGACATGAGAACCTTGTAGAGATTATTGGTTTTACTAAAGCCTACCCTCCTTGTACCCTCCCTTCATATATCTGGGTGTTCCCATCTTTGTTGGAAGTCCCAAAGTGTGTCATTTTTTTGCCTATGGCAGATAACATTAGGCTCAGACTTGCTTCTTGGAAGGCTCACCTCCTCTCCATGGCTGGGCAGATTCTCCTTGTTAAATACTTTATTCTTAGTAGGATGGTGCACTGCATCTCTATTTACAACTGGCCTTCGAGCATAATTAAAAGCATTGAGAGATAGATGCGCAATTTTGTTTGGAGTGGCAACATGGACAAGAAAAAACTTGTCATTGTCTCTTGGCGTACTTTTGCACCCCAAAATTTACCCTCTTGATTTAGGCTTATGTTTTATCATAAACATAATATTGCATTGCATTCATACATTGTGATAGGATCAAAGTTCTTTGGGTTCTCAAGCCTCTACAGTCTATGGAGGTTGATTGTGTTAACATTTTGTTCTAAGGGAGTCTCAGGCTCTCATGTCTTTGGATATTTCAAGTTACAATGATTTATTATATCTCAATACATCTAATTTGTCTCATTTATTCCTCAAGAGTTGAAGTTTTGCAAAAAATTGATGAGGAATTCATCTGTGTCATTCATTTGATGAAATTAGGGTTTTGGCCCACTGTGAAGTTTGAAGTTTGGATGAGTCAATTTCTTGAAGTATCATCTTCCTATTATCATTTGAGTTATCATGGTTCAAATAATTACTCAATACATTCAGAATATTTAGGTTTGAAGCTTGATTGACTGTCTCCTACCACAAGGTGCAAAATTAGGGTTTTGGATATAATCAGGATTTCTTCAGAGTTTTCACTCAAACTTTATTTCATGTGTTTCTATATGTTGTTGGGCATCCATGGTTGAAATATTGAGTTTAAATTTTGATTGGAAGCAAGTCAATTGATCACAAGGGGAAAAATGGTCATTTTGGTCAAAATCAGTCAAAGTCAGGAGTTGACCAAGTGGACTTTTGGTCAACCATCAATTCAAATATCCTCTTTTAATATTTCATGATCAAATTCACCATTGAATCAAGAGAATTGAAGAAAATAGGGTTAACTTGTTCTTGAAGTTATTTGAAGTTTGAAATTTTTTAAGTGTCCATCCTATAGAACTTTGACATGTCTTAACTTTCTCAATTTTTATCCAATGGTTGCATACCATACATTTTTGGAAAGCTTGGGAAAAATTCTACAAGTTTGTCATTCTGTAAAATTTCTCAAAAATGCACCATTTGAAAGATATTTGAGTTTAAAGCTTTATGCACAAGGTATGCAAAATTGTTGGCCAGGCTTGCCTTCCCTTGCCAGGCACGAGTGACATTTCAACAAACAGGTGGTGTGCCAAATTTCCAAGCCTATTTCTTTATCCTCAAGCATCAATTCTGAAAATTGAAATATGCATCATGTAGATGCCCATGAGAGCTCTTCATCAAGCTTGGAATCATCCATTTTGGCCAAGTATCCATCAAGATATGGATCCTCTAAGTCGTCTCCTCAAAACGGATTGCCATGAATGCCATGCAAGCCCATGCGCGCGTAGAATTTGTAGTGTCATGGATTGTTTTTTTGCAACTTGTCTTGGTCATATCTCATTCAATATTCCACCATTTTTCATGAACCGAAGCCCATGGTGAACCTCATTGAGAGATCTTTTGATAGGCTCCAAAAGGCCAAGAAATACACGAGACAATTGTGAGAAATTTGGATCACAAGTAAGGTAATTGGGCTATAATTTGAAATATTCAATTTTTGGCAAAACTCAGTTTCCATCCATTCCTTTCGCCCCAAGTCAATTCTATTATTCATTTGAAGTGTACCTAATCCCATAATGCCAACAAATTCGGTCTTATGTGCACTTGTACTTGGTTGTACATAAAATTCTCAAACTTGCTCATTTGGACAAAACACCAACACTCTTTATTTAAAAGGAATCAGGGGTTGAGATTAAAAGGATCAAAATCTGAGAATAAAAGGCTTCAAAAGCAAGTGGAACCACGAGAGAAGGACGAGCCATTTCCATGCTTGCAAGTGACACTCTCATAAGAGCAAATGTTCAGATTGGACTTAGAACTCTTTCTCAAGGCCCATTTATTTTTCTAAACTCTTTTTCATACTCTATATAAGCTGAAGCAAGCCTCATTTCACTCTATCCATGCTCACAAACCCTAAATTTCAAATCTGAACACAAAAACTCCATAATTGCATTTTTCTTAAATTCTCAAGTTTCAACCGTGCATTTGGAGATTTTCTTCTTTATTCTTCATCCTCAAGACTCAAGGAAGGAAAAGCAAGTATTGAAACTCAGTTGGAGTGAAGGAGACAGTAGATTACGATTTGCATTTAAGGTAAAAAACTTGAACTTTGATTCTTGAAATGTAGCCATTCATTAGTGTGTTTGAGCTTAGATTCATGTTAATTGATGTTGTTTGAATAATTCTGGAGCTTTACAACTTCCAATTTGATGAAATATGCATGATTGAAGTTTTTGAAAATTTGAATATGGATGTTTTTTGCACTTTTCGTGGTGTGATTTCTTGATGTATAGTTACTTATTTTGAGATTCACGAATTGCATGATGTTCCTTGCCATGAGATCTTTAAAATGAGCTTTGAATCAAAAAAATTGGTTGAGAATGGAGAAAGATATAAGGTCTAGAAGTTTGAGGTGTGGACTGCACGAAATAAGCATGTTAGGGCTGCTAGAGGTTAGGGATGAAGTGAGGTGTCGCTTCCTGATTCGTCCATTTGAATTTTCATGCATTTTTTTATTTATATTTTTCATCTGATTTTATTTTATGCTCAAAATATTTTCAAAACTTATAGAAAAAATATCATAGGTTCTTTTCAGTCTCTAATACTTTGTAGAATTTTTCTGAAATTTTTAAAAATGTTTTGATTGGTCAAATAAATTCAGAGATTAATATATTTTGATTTGATTAATTTTTATCTAATTTTCTTGTAAATTCTTGTAAACATATTTTTCCATGATAAACAATTCTACACAAATTATTTTGAGCCTTTTGATTGGTTTATGATGAGTCCATGATTTTTATTTGATTATTTTCAAATTTTTGCATAATTAAATAAATTCATGCATTATATTTATTTCATGCATATTTATCATTATTAAAATATTTTTCTTCATACCAAAATTGCATAAAAAATATTTTGCATCATTTTATTCATGTGGG
This sequence comes from Vicia sativa, assembly GCA_021764765.1. Lineage (NCBI taxonomy): Eukaryota > Viridiplantae > Streptophyta > Magnoliopsida > Fabales > Fabaceae > Vicia > Vicia sativa. The sequence continues at coordinate 114,856,946 of CM038792.1, read as the reverse complement.
TTGCATTTCTAAATTTCATTTCATATTGTTTGCATTTTTTGAATAATTAAATAAATTCGTGCATTATGTTGCATTTTATGTATTTTGATTGCCATTAAAATTATTTTACCTCATATAAAAATTGTATAAAAAATATTTTAAACCATTTTATTCATGTATAATACATTTCTAAATTTTATTTCATGACATTTATGTTGCTGCGGTATAGTGGCAAGCAAATAGTTGGTATTATTTTTACCGGGTGATATATACCGGTTAGGTTATATCGTATCGTGTCCACGAAGATTGGTTATTGATTCGTCGTTCGACAATTCTACCGTTAATGAGTTTGAGATTAAAAAAAATGAAAATAAAAGACAAAAAGTAAATGAACAAAAAGTATAAAAGATAGACAGCTTGTCTGGAACGAATGTAAACTACCCGTCACAAACTTAAATCTACCACCCATGTCATACTCGGCCTACGTTACTCGTCTGTGTCATCACATACCTCTCACAACCTTGGCTATTTCTAACCCAAATTGAGAATCCTCCTAAATCATCTCAATAGCCATGTTTGGCCTATCTCAACAACACAGGAGTCAACTGCGTTACCTCCATAACCATCTCTAGTATACTTCACCAACGCAGAGGCATTAAGTTCAGATACTCTGTAGTGAATGTTAGATCTAAACCTATTTCTAGTATTCAGAAACTAACAGATAACTATCCTGGGTAAGAATCTAAGCAATCTATCTCTAGTAAAGCTCAAACCCCTAACATAAAGTAAAAACCCAAGATAACTACCAACACAAATTCGTAAAGCAAGCTTTATATAACAACAAGGGCGATAAATATACAAGAGTTATGAGTAGAAATACATACAAATCCAACAAAAGAGAAATAAACAAAGAGGAGAAGAGATAAACCACAAATCTACATTGGTTGTCAAAGCCAATCGAAGAGCAATCCACCTCCAATCATCCATGAGCAAGCCCTAATGTTGTTTTCTAAGCTAATCTACCAAAAATGAAGGTTGATGGAAATGGGGATCAAAAACCACCCCAAAACCATAACCTAGAAATCTGTTTTGAAAAGTATTTATAAACAAAATCCCGCAGACCGCGCTAAGCGCGATAGCCGCGCTAAGCGCGATAGCCGCGCTAAGCGCGACTTACTTTATTATTTTATTACATTAAATTGAGACACCGTGCTAAGCGCGAAGGTTGCTGTTTTTCTTCCCAAAAATGCATCTTCGGAGTCGTGTCTTCGACACTTTATTCCCCCATGCTCCAAATATGCAACAAATACCTACAAAAATAGATACAAAACTATCAAACGGTACATTATGTACGCAAAACACAATAAAACGTATTTACAACAAAAATTGGGGTTATTCAACGATTATTAACAAGCAAGAACAGATAAGTGCCACAAAACATATATGCAAAATAACTACATTTTGGCACTTATCAACTCTCGCCAACTTGACACATTGTTTGTCCTCAAACAAAGTCAAGTAAACCTAAAGAAACAAAAAATGATATCAAAGAATCACAAATCAACAAGTTTTGGAAACAGACAACAAATGTATGGTTCAAACGAAAAATGTACACGACAAATACAAACTTACCACTATACTACAACAATAACATATAAACGAAACAAATCCTAAGTACAAAAATCATGCAAAACATTCTAAAACAAAACAAACTCAATCATGAATCACGCCTAGCAAAAATTCATCGGTAGATGAAGAACACACAAAGGTGAGGGATAAAAAACACTCATCCACAATCTTGCAAACAATAGACTAAATTATGCATTCATCCAAAAACGTATTGAAAATACAAATGCAAGAATCACAAGGGCTTTTCAAGGTTGTAATGTGGCTTGGTTAACAAACAAGTGATAAGTCCTAAAGCTAATCGAAACAAAAACTTGCCTAAACCTAAGGGAGTGATCAACTCACAAAGTTCCAAACAATATAATTTCAATCAAACTTATTCTTCATCACAAATTTCACACCAAACACACCTCACTTATTAACATAACATTATTCCTACTCTTTTTGTTTTTTCTTTTTCAAAGCTTTTCTCTTTTTTCTTTCTTTTTCTGATCTTTCTTTTTCACATTTTTCTTTTCTCTTAACCTCATACCAACCACAATATAAGTATATAAACATTTCTCTCCCCAACTTGAATTCAACCAACATTAATGTGTGAATACTCCCTACTTTCTAAGGCAAGGTAAAAATTCATACAACAACATGTAGTTGAGGGTTCAAGAAACAAAGAAATCAACATCCATACAAAAAAGGTGAATTGACACTCATAGACAAGCATCAAGTTCAAATAAAAATGGATATTGATAAAAGCTCAAAGGGGCAAACAAAGGTTCACACACTCACAAGGTGAATTGAATATTTGGCCAAGGTAGTTATGCTCAAAATCAACAAAATGCCATGATCATTTTCTTGCAATCATACAATCAACACAAAACAAAAGATTAAGCATAATAAAATCCAGTTAAAACAAGAATTGTGGCCTCAAAAATATGTAAACAATGGAAAGCTTCCTCACATTTATGGGTAAAAAGGGAACTAAAGTGATTCAATTCATGAGCAAGTAATGCAAAAAGAATGAATAGTATGGTAATTATACAAATGATAAATTTCCTAAACATGTTATGCTATAGAAAGCGATAAACGAGTACCTGACATGTACCAACTTTGAAAACTATCATTACCATACATCCGCGAGTTGAAACGATCAAACTCGGAAAATCACCTCAAAAGTCTTCAAGTTACCGAACCAAAATTTGAGTCCAAACAACAACAAAAGAATTAGAAAAACAATACTACCTTTATTCAATACAAAAAGCCTTGGTGAAAGTGGGAAAAAGGAAAACCAAGTGAAATTTTAGAAGAATTCACTGGCACTGCATAGCAGAGCGAGCTAAACGCCAGCAGAGCGTGCTAAGCGCGCTACACCAGTTGCAGAAAAATGACAACAACAGGTGCAACTGCTATGCAAGCTCCACTTACACACCTATACAATCTCATTTACACATCTAAACAATATTTAAAGTACATACAAACTTCCACAAGCTAAAACACTACAAACTTGTGGAAAATAATAAATTGACATAACAAAACAAAAGCAAATAACAATACACACAATTGGTGAAAAGGAATTAACAAGTTGAAAAGTGAAAATTTGAAATTAAGAGCAAGTCCTATTTTAACTTGTCAAAACACAAGTCACCACACACATAAACAACATAAACAAACATGCTTATTTTACGTCGTAAGTTCGACGCCTTTATTGTGCGAGCACTAGTAACCTCCTCTCGTCATGCCATGGTATTGCCACACCGCGCAAACCTAAAGAAAGTGTCCTAAAAACCACACAATAAACGTTAGGAATACGAGACAACTTACAACAATACTTAAAAACAAGGAAAAACACACATATGTACAAGTATGGAAAGTAAACACATAACATGTACATGTGTCATACCCCAATTTTTGACCTAAGATACCACCTTACATTCACATGATTGCATAACTAACAGTTCAGACAGCATTAATCGGGTGTAGCAGTCATAGGTCAAAATTAGGGTTTCATCAGATTTTCATCTGATTCAAGAGACAATCAATTAGGGTTTGAGTTTTTCTCACCTCATTTGATCTATCTTGATCAAATCATCAGCCTCTGATCATCAGATACTCATTTCTTACACAGATCAATCAAGGATCGACCAATTAGGGTTTTGATCGGGCATGAGTATTCTCTGACTTTTTGAACAAGAAATAACTTTTTTGGATAGAGATTGGTCATTATATTTTAGATACAACATCTTGACCTAATTTCTGGATTCAAAACATCACAGAAGTTCACAGATTTCATCAGTCAATTTCTGAATCTGCACAGAAAAGTCAAACTTTGACTTTTGGTCAAATTTTTCAAAACAAAACTTTTTCCATCACCAAAATACTTCAAATGATCCATCATGATCATAAAAAATCAAAGAATTTGAAAAAAGTCAACAAAAAGCCAAAAGTTTTCGTACTTAGAAAAATTTCTAAGTGTTGAAATTTCTTATTTTTACCAAACTTCATGCCATTTTTTCACCTAGTTCCAATTTGAATTTGAAAAAACTCAAAACATAAAAGTTGTAGCTTGTGAAATAAGCTTTCCAAAATGTCCAAGAACTCACAAATCCATGGAGTCTAGCCATACTTTTGAAATTGAAACATAAGGCTCCATGAACTTGATTTTCAAAGTTCAAAACTTCACATTATAGGTCATTTTTTGGATTTCTTCTTTCTAGAAGCTTGCCACCTTGCCAAAATGAGATAAGAAATGATAAAAATCAGATGGGATAATTATGATAAGATTGGATCAAAGTTGGAAATTAACCATGGTTAAAAGAAGGAAGCTTCCTTTTGCATTTAATGCAAAAAAGACTTCCTTGCCCTCTAAGGCAAGTTTGAATTACCAATGCCAAATTGCTTGCCTAACATTTCAGAGACATCGGCCTATAAATAGAGGTATCATTCCATGATCAATAGACACCAAAGCAAATGCAAAATCATGCTTTCTCTTTACTTTCTTGAAAATCAAGCAATATAGTGCAAATTGAGAAACATTGCATTTTTGAAATTTAGCTAAAACCATGATGATCTTTGGTGTCAAACATGTTTCATGATCATTATCAAACTTGTGTATAACTTAAAATCAAACTGAAATCAAGCTAAAAACCAGTTTTCATTTTACATGTTTTCAAACTTATACAAGCTGCCTTAACAATCGAATTCCACTCTAAGCTTGATAAACTTGTGATCTAACTACTCTAACATCATCCATGTACCTCATGTACATGATCCAGATCATTGGCAAGCAACTGTAATTCCATTAACCCCAATTTCGAGTTTCATATTGAACTGACTGTAGGTTGACTTGGTTGGAAGGATTGAAGCAAGCTCGAGGCAAGCAGATCATTCACACAGCTTCCATACATGCCGATGAAGCTTAAATGATCCATAAACAAGCTCTGGAAACACTCTTGCATTGAATTCGATTCTCACTTTCACAGGTAAGAACACGAAATCCATTCTCATGATTCCTTGCATCAATTGAAAAAAACTCATGGCCGTTCTCTTTCTGCACCTAACACGATCAATAGCCCTAAAAAAAAATCCAAGAATCATCAAACATACATCATTTAATTTGAATTTTTCAGTTTAGGGTTCATAGTGTTCTTCGAAACCTAAATCGTTCTGGGCTTAAAATAAATACAATTAACAAGTACCATCGTGTTCGTGATGAAAAACCGAGCAAATTTCGTTTTTACATCATTGAATTTCGTTGAGAAACGAAGATTGTAGCTGGAGTTGAGCAATCTGAAGATCAAAATGAAGAACCCAGGATGCGCGCGTGTTCTTCATTGTTTTCAAAATTTGAATTTTTAAATTTCCAATCTCTCATTTACACGTGTTCTAGCCCACTAAACACATAAACGCGTTTGGCTCAGTTGTAGCCTCCTTGCTCTTAGTCTTCTCTGACACGTGTCCCACCCTTTGGTCATGGGTTCAACTCCCATCAAGACCATTTCTTTTTATAACTTTCTAATTTTTCATGTTTTTTTACAAAACTTTCACAAATTTTTTGACCAATCAAAACTTCTCATTTTGAGATGATTTTTTAAACACTTGTCAATAAATATATCTATTTTATGATAGTGCAAAAATTTTCAGAAAAAACTTTCATCTGATTAAATTTTAATCGAGCCGAAAATGACGTCCTGAACAATTTTTCAAACCTCCTTTTAAGGTGAAATATTCAAGTTTTCGACTTCCGATTCTTTTCAAAACTTTTCATAAATGAACCTCACATTTCAAAACACTTTTCAAAAATCATTTTTCAAAGCATTTCATCAAAGCTTACATCTTTTTACCACGATCGATCCGATTTAAACGATTAAATCAAATTCGTTCTCTCTCGAATTTCTCAATCGATCATGGGCCACCCTTATGGTGTAAGTCCCAAACCTTTTATGTACATACTTAGTTTTACTTGTACATATTCATATCATCATTGTCAATATTCAAACATAAACAAATTTTTTCGTTTGTTTTCATTCGTTTGTTTATACACCGATACCATTGGTATTGAAAGGAGAAGAATTCCCTGTGAAACTGCTTTTAAACCAATGGGCCTCCCTTATGGTGTAAGTCCCAACCCCCCTATGTACATCCATCTTTGTCTGTACATAAATACTCGTTCGTGTACATATTCATTTCCTTGTACACAGTTCAAGCTTGTAAATAATCAAGTTACGCTCGTTTTAAACGTTCGTTTCACAGACACTTGTTTATATTTCATAAACTCTTGTAAATAAACATCATTGCATTGTTTATATTTCCTTCATAAACTCCTGTGAATACATATCACACACACACACACACACTTGTTTATATAACTGTCTAGTTATAACATAACAACTAGTCTAACCAATAGGTTCCCCACAATATTAGCCTCCTCTTGGGCTTTGTACAAGGTAACTCATTTCAACTGAGTTCAGCCTCCTCTTAGGCTTCATATAAGAAAACTCATTCATCTGAGTTTAGCCTCCGCTTAGGCTTCATATAAGACAACACTCCCCTGTTGAGTCAGCCTCCTCTTGGGCTTCGTTCAAAAGAACTCCTCATTGAGTTTAGCCTTCTCTTGGGCATCATACAAAGAAAGAGACAGGAAATCTCTTAACAGCCTCCTATTGGGCTTCCAATACAAAGAATCACCCGCGTTAGGATAGACCCCTGAGAGTATAATTTCCCGGTGAAATTGCTCTTAAATCCCAAAGGAGAAACTTTCCCAATCATAGAAATAGCAATTAAAACACACGAAACATATCAAACGTATTCATATATAAAGCTATAGATAACTATATATATTTAGGGTGCTCCATCTATTCCCTTTATATAACAAACCCCCTTACCCGGAATCTCCCCAATGCGTTGCGTCTAGTTTGCGCTAGTCGTTACGCATATCATAATCAATTGAGGGTATTAACAGCTTTCCCCTTTTTCATAATCATAATTTCTTGTGTTGAAAATAATAAAGCTTGATGCTCGCGGCATCTTTATAAACAAATCAAAAGAGTAAATTGTTTCGAGGCAGAGAATCTGAATTCATATTCGATTCCCTAGCACGTCACTTTTTAACGCGAACACATTAGAAGTATGACCTTTTGCATTACAATAAAAACAACTAGGTCTAAAAACATGATTCTTTTTATTGATATAAAAGTTATTTCTATCATAAGGCTTTTTATGATAATTTGCTACATGTTTTTTCTTTGATTCCTTATTGTTGAATATGTTAGTAATCTTTACGAATATAGTTGGACTTATATTAGGTATATCAAAATTATAAAATTCAAGTCCACATTTATTATTTGAAATTATTTGACTACTTGGCACATTATCCAAGTCAATTTCCCCATTTCCATATTTTTCAATGACTTGGTTTAATTTCATTTTTTTTAAATTCAAAATAAAAATAATTATTGCATGTTGGATTTTTTATTAAGTCTAACTCCACTTTTGTGATATTAACCTAACTTTCTAGATTTAAAGTAGTTTTTTTTTTAATTTGAAAATTTTCTAGAAAGTTTAAAAAATTCATGTAATTTACTAAAAGCACTCTGTAATTCATCATATGAAGGTCTATCATCAATTTCACAATCAGTAATCTCATGTTCTTATCACTTGAATGATGTGATGACATTAATGTCATGTTTGTTTGTTCTTTATATGTGCCTTTATGTGTTACTTCCAAATTATCCTAAATCTCATTGGCCATTTTGAAATTTGATACTCAGAAAAATTCATTTGCTCCTAATGTCGATGCAAGTATTGTATTTGTCTTCTTGTCGTACAACACTTTTTCTTCTAGTCATCGGTCCAACTTTTTACTTTTCGTTTTTATTCTTTGGTTATAATGGTTGTAGGAATGAAACTTCCATTTTCAATAGCATCTCATATTTCATCACTTTGTTCTTCTAAATACATCTTCGTACGTATTTTCTAGAAATCAAAATATTCACCACAAAACAATAGAGACTTGTTATTACTATCACCGTCTCTAAAAACTATATTTGTATTTGTGAAAGTCATTCTGGATCTTTACGAACATGTTACCTATAATCTGCTCTGATGCCAATTGTAAGTATTAGAGTGTACAATCTAAGAGGGGTGAAGTAGACGTGCTGGATTTTTCTTTTATTTTACGCAAGTTTCTTATGTTTTATTTTTCTAGAAACATGTGATGCATTGGTCTTTATTTAAAATGATATTATGCAAAAATTAATATGCTTAAATGTAAATGAACACACGAGACTTATACTAATTCCCCTTATCAATCAAGGGTACATCTAGTCCTTTCACACATGTTAGATCTTTGTACAAGCTTCACACCAAGACCTCTTATCTTCTAACATAACAAAGAAGCACACCACTTTCTTGATTTCACAAGCCTCAAACCTATGATGGACTTTTAATAATTCAAATTCAAAGAACCTTTTTTTCAACGGAGAAATTACCTCCATGATCCTTTAAGTTATTTAATTGTAACAGATTGATCCTTTATGTTGTTCTCCCTACATGTGGGTCCTTTATGTTAACTAACCCTTGCATCGTTGACCATCATTGGATCATATAATTAAATTTTCATAATTTTTTAGTGCATAAATTTTTTTTAAACTAATTAAAATGCGCGAAAAGGCAAAAATTAAATAAAAATAGTAAAACAGAAAATAAAATTCTCCTAAAATTACACGAAGTGTAAAACAAGAAGAAATATTTTTAGGAATTTTTTCATAATTTTTAGACCAAAAACAGATTTAATATGAATTTTAGAAGTTAAAATAAAATTAATATAACAAAATAAAACAACATAAAGGTCTATGATACATTTGTTAGTTAATATAAAGGACCCACATGACATTATAAGTAAGCTTTGTATTTGCTTGGATCAAGGATCTCTTGTCATACTATAAATTATTCAACTTTAGTTTATGTCATAAGTTCTTGCTAGTTTATTTTCTTCCAACTCTATTTTCTATCAAAGAGATGTAGAACTCAAGTCATCTGGTAGCTTTTTCTTTTATATAATTCAAGTAATTTATCTTCAATAAGGTTTCATATTTTCCAGTGCTATTGATTTTACTTTTATTGTTAAATATGCATGCTTGAGTAATGTTTGTTTAATTTATTGTTTATCTCACCATAAGTGAGTAGTCCATTAAGGACTAAGAGTCACGAGACTTGTCCCATGACATATTCTCTTTTATCCAAATGAATCGATTATGAGAAACATGAATCACATATTATTTTAGAGTCTGAATTTTCTAAAAACATGTCATTTACAAAAGTAAAGATAATACATGTATAGGCTCTTTTGTCGTCCGGATCGTTCGCCCAATCAGAATCACTATAGGCTGTTACTGACAGAGCTTGAGTAGTATTAGTAGGTGATAGAAGCAAGCCATGCGTAGAAGATCCACTAAGATATCTGAGTATGCATTTAACCATGCTCCAATGACTGTTTAAGGGGTTAGCCATGAACTGACAAGCTTTGTTCACATAGTAAGCAATATCTGGTCGTGTCAGAGTGATATACTGCAGGGCTCCAACAATTGATCTGCAAATGGAAGGATCTTGTATTTTATCTGTACCAAACCTGCTAGGTTTACAACTTCTAAGCATAAGAACAACTACACCATTTACTTCTTCCATGTTTACTCGACTCAACAGATCCCTTATATATTTAGTTTGAGTAAGAACAAGCGTGCCATTGTGCTGATATTTGACTTCAAGGCCAAGAAAATATTCTGGCCTGCCAAGTTTTTTCAAGGAAAATTCACTTTGAAGCTTGGATATAACTTTGTGAATTAACCGAGCAGAAGATCTTGTGACAAGTATATCATCCACGCAGACTGGAACATATAGAGTGACTCCTTGATGATTGTACATAAACAGGGAATGATCATATTTACTTGCCACAAACCCAAACTGAAAAAGTGTCTTGTGCAGCTTCTCCTACCAGGACCTGGGAGCCTGTTTAAGTCCATACAAGGCTCTATTTAATTTGAAGATAAGAAATTTGTTGGCAGGTTCGAAACTTGGTGGTTAACTCATGTAGACTTCTTCTTCAAGAGAACCATTCAAGAAAGCATTGTTAACATCAATTTGTTGAATATCCCATTGAAATATGAGCGTTAGAGTGAGTATAACTTTGATAGTAGCAGGTTTGATGATAGGATAAAATGTTTCATGATAATCAAAACTGTATTGTTGATTGAACCCTTTAACAACCAGTCTAGCTTTGTATTTATTGAGGGAGGCATTAAAATTTTCTTTCACCTTAAACACCCATTTGCATCCTATTGTCTTTCTGTGAAAAGGAAGAGTGGTGAGAGTCCAAGTATGTTTTTCCATTAGAGCATTGTACTCTTGTTGCATAGCTTCAAACCAATGAGGTTGTGAAAGAGCCTGTTTAACTGTGACAGGTTCAGAATGTGCTAGAAAGACTTTGGGTTTTAAAGAACCAGATTTGCCTCTGGTTACCATGGGATGATTATTGGTTGAAAGACCAGATTTTGGCACTGTGTCAAGCATGGAAGGAGATAGTTATGACTTAATGGACATAAGAGGAGAGTTACTGATGGCCTGTGTGGGCACATATACATGAGCAGACTGACTTAGGTCCAAGGAAGTTGCAGATTCAACAGACACAGAAGTATTGTTTTGACCATTAGAGATGTTTGTCAGAGTTTGAGGAGAATTGTCAGGTGAGGGCTGTTGTGTAGAGTTATCAGTACTGTTTTAAATGACAACATGATCTAATGAATCTAGAGACTGAGTAGGGCTAGACTGACAAGACTGACTAACTACAATATTTTCAAAAGTATTTATGCACACCATCAATCTATACATAGAAAGATCATTATCAAAACATGCAGTGCTTGACTGACTCGTGCCACCAGAAGGAAACAAGGAAGTAAAAGGGTATTTTGCTTCATCAAAGACAACATCCTTAGAGATATAAATATTTCCCTCTTTACTAAGGCATTTATGACCTTTATGCTGAGGAGATACACCTAAGTAAACACACTCAAAACTTCTGAGCTGGAATTTGTGCTTATTAAAAGGTCTAAGATGAGGGAAACAAAGACAACCAAAAACTCTTATGCCTTGATAATCAGGAATGGTGTTAAAAAGAGCATGAAATGGAGATGTGAATGCTGGAAAATTAGATGTGGGAAGTCTATTCAGAAGATACATTGCCTGAGTGAAACTGTGATCCCAGAATTCAACAGGAATATTAGCATGAGCCAAAATTTTTAAGCCCATCTCTACTATGCTTCTGTGTTTTCTTTCCACAGTGCCATTTTGATGTGAAGTGTGAGGACAGGTTAATCTGTGAATTATGCCTTTCTCACTCAAAATTTTTGTCAGAGGTCAAAGTTCTCCCCCAAAATCAGTCTGAACAACTTTTACTTGTACTTGAAACTGAGTTTGAACATAGACAAGAAATTAAGTGAAGCAACTTAAAGCTTCAGATTTTTGTTTTAGAAAATACACCTAAGTGTACTTGGTGTAAGTGTCAACAACAGCCATATAGTACAAATAGCCTTGACTAGAAGGATTGGAAGATGGTCCCAATAAGTCAACGTGCACAAGTTCAAAAGGTTTGGAATAAACAGTTTTGGGTAAAGGTGCATACAATCTGTGAGATTTGCCAGCATTACAAGAACTACAACAATCAATATTATCTTTATTGAATGAGGCAATATTACACAGTTTCAGTATAGACTTGAGATTTACAGAATTTGTATGTCATAACCTATTATGCCAAACAGACAATTAATGACAGACAAAATTTGCAAGAACTTGAGAATGATCTCTGGTGGACAAGCTAACAATATTTGCAGTTGGAGATTCCACTGACTGAGAGGAAAAACTATAGAGGCCACTAGTATCCATGAATCCTTCTAGAAGAACCTCCTTAGATACCTGAGATTTGATGAAACAAGTGTTAGCGTGAAACTCAAAAAACACATTATTATCTTGAGCAAACTTTGACACAGACAAAAGATTTCTAGTGATTTTGGGTACATGCAATATATGCTTCAAAACTAAGTTAGAGTGAGATAATGAAGGAGTCTTGATGTTAGCTAAGCCAACAGACTCAATTTTCAATCTTTGACCATTACCTACAAGAACTTTATTGACACTAGAATAACTTTGTTTATTTTGTAGTAAAGATCTATTATGAGTGAGATGATGAGTAGAACCTGAGTCTGCAAACCATGCTTGAGACTCTAAATCTGCTGGAACCTGTAGGCCATCTTGATGAGTAAGATATGCTGAAGCTTGGACTGAGTTGGCCGCTGGATCTTTCTTCTCACCCTTCACCTGTTCAGTGGACTCAGAGGCTTGATTCTTTGATTGTGCTGGCTCAAAGTTTTCATCATAACGATGCCAGTAGTCCATAGCAACATGGCTATATTTCCCACAAAGCTGACAAGTTGGTCTATTGCCAGAAGATGCAGAGGATATGGCTCTGCCACGACCTCTAATTCGAGAGTTACTTCTGCCTCGCTGATACTGAGAACCACCTATGGTGAATTTGGAGCTGAAATTGGCTTCAGATTGAGCAACATTTGTTGTGGCATTAGCAAGAGAAAGCTCTTGACGATATTTGTCAAGTTGAGCTTCTTGCACATACAACAGTGCCTCAATTTCATATAGTGTAGGAGGTTCCATCTTGCCATATACCATCATGATGGATTGTATTCCTCTGGTAAACCCTGTAAGATAGAGTCAATTTGATCGCGCTTAGAGATTGGTTCACCCACTGCCATAAGCGCATCTGCAATTGAACGAATGCGAAGCACAAACTCTGAAATTGAACGATTTGCTTTCTTGGTGACTTTCAGTTCAACATGAAGTTGATGAACCCTAACTTTCATGACCGCTGTGAAATATTGGTGTATTTTCTCCCATATTTGATATGAATGCTTGCAAGGAAGTACACGAGGAAGAACAGACTCGGAAATTATGGACAGAAGCCACGTGAACAAGGCTTGATCTTGAGTAATCCAAGCCTCATATTCATCAGAGTGAACATTGGCGCGACGATCCTCGTCGTTCTGGAACATTGCAGGAATCTGAGGATTAACTATAAATCGATGTAGTTTATGAGTAAGAATGATACCTTCAACCTGTTGATTCCGGAGAAGAAAGTTCTTCTCTTGCAGCTTGATGAAGAGTTTGGGCCCAAACAGTGTGTGATGGGACGCATCGTTGAGTGACGACGTCTGTGTCGTCATGTAGGGATGAAACTCCGAGTTTTTCGGTGATGCAACCATTGATGAAGCTTCTCTGAAGCAATGGAGCAAGAACGTGTAACAGAACTAGTTTGTTGAATCACAAAGAAAGATGTTGCAGCTTCTCAGCAAGAGCATGAGAATGATGAAACGAACAACAGAAGACGGTTTGGATCAGCAGCGATTGATACCATGTTAGGCTTATGACAATCTTGCATTATCAATGGAAGGGATGAAAACAAGATTGCTAGAAGTTTTGTAAAGAAAGAGTCAGAAGTTCTAGGACCAAAGGCTCAGAAGTTCTGAGACGAAAGAACCAAAAGTTCTGGAACAAGTGATTCTGAATTTCTATTACAAAAGGAGTTTTACATCATATCTATACACTCTCTCATAGCCACCTATATATAACCATAACTCTATGGATAAGATGGTTTACTAAGAGTGGAAAGAGATTGTAGCCTAATGATTCATAAGTCCATTATACAATAAACCATTAAGCCCATTATACAATAAACTATTAAGTCCAAATACACTAATATTTTGTTGTGATTTAGTGAAAGACACCCAATTTTTTCCATAGAATTGCCAAAAACAAGACTTTGTTTTTTTGTATGAAGCATAGACAATTAATCCAAACATCTTTTAAGTTAATTTTACTTTTATTCGTCAACTATTTGGTGTATCTACCTTCTCATAATTCCAAGAATAAAAATTGAAGAATATTCTATAATCAAGCTAATTATTGGCTAAAGTCCTAGCATGTGCAAATCTTACTACACGATGTCGCATTACAAATCTTACTACACGATGTCGTATTACAAATCTTAAACATTATCCTTTCTGAACGTATTAGAATATAGAGAGAAAGATAGTGTACAAAGTGGGAAACAAATTTTTTTTTAAAGAAAAGAAGTGAAAAGAGACAATTTTCTAAATCAAAACGTCAACAAATTTAACTTGATCACATTTGCTATCTTATGATAATAAATCACACACATGTCCTTGTTAAACCAAAATCATGACATTCAGAGACACTTACAAAGCTAGCTTGCCCAAAACCGTTATTCCTTGACCAAAATAGTTAAATATATCATTTAGACACATTTATAAACAACAACAGAATTTAAATTTATTGAATTATTGATGTATTTAATTATTATTTTATGTTAAATAAATCAACGATTTAAAAAATTTATTATTTTTTTTTGTTTCTTATAAATGTATCTTGAGGTGTATTAATCACTTATTTTTGATGATATGGGTACGTAGAAAACTTTTTGTGAATTACTAAGGTGGAAAAGACTCATTGGAACACAACCTTTTCAAGCTACTATATTATGTCCCACTAGCTAACCCAAACTTTAAATTTTCACTTGATGATATGATAGGACCCTTAATTGTTTTTTAGTCTTTTGGGGATATGATTTATCCACATGTTTTCAAATCTTAGTTAATGAGTAGTATATACTATATGTGTGTTAGTTAGGCTATAAATAATGTGTACCACAAGGGAAAAGAAACTTAAAGAATATATTTGCAAAAGTAAAATTCCTTGAAGTTTGATACATTGTCACACATTTTTGGAATGGAATAAAGAAAGTATTTGCATAGAATTAAAGAACGAAGGTTTTGTTACGACAAAGGAAGCTCCCATATCATAATTGAGAATTTTTCATCTATATAGTGAAATTTCTTTCATATTCTTGGTGAAAAATTAAAAATGCCCTTAAATTTCGTAAGTGCATTTACGAATTTATCTTGGAAATGGACTTCGTAAGTGCACTTACGAAATAAATCATAATAAGGTGAATTTGCAAGTGCACTTACGAACTCACCTTATTTTTAAAAAAAATTAGATGAATTCGTAAATGCACTTACGAATTCACCTTATTTTGGAAATTTGTAAGTGCAGTTACGAAGTCTGCGTGTTGTTTTAGAAAACACATAGAATAACCCTCAATACTCATTTCTATTCCAAATTTAAACTTTCTACTCTAAACCCTAACATTTCTACAACTTCAAACTCACTTCGTTCAAGTTCATCTTCTCTCTTCAACTCATTCTAACTCATTTCAACCCTCCAAAATCAAATTCAAGCTCAAATTTGTGTAAGTTTTCTTCAATTTTTTCTATTCAAAATATAAATTTGTATAAGATTATTAGATTAGGTTGTAGAAATTAAATAGTATATGAAGTAATAGTAGGTAAATGTAGTTTTATTGGATGAAAAAATATGAGGGTGTTTTGGGACTGATTTTTCTGGGGTTGGAACTCTCTGAACGAAGGTGTTTCGTAAGTGTATCTGCGAAGTGTCCCTGGAGGGACTTCGTAAGTGTACTTGAGAATTTACCAAGGATGGGTGAATTCGCAAGTGCACTTGTGAATTGTTGCCAGAGTTGTTTTTAAATTAGTAACCTAACAATTGTAATGATTTATTTCAGGAAAATGGAAGAGAACCAAAACCAGATGGCTCGTATGAGACATGGCAGGCAAAGCCAGACTGCGTCGGCTCGTCGAGAGCGAGAGCAAAGGGCAAGGGCATAAAGGGCACAACTAGAGATAGCTTCACCTTCGGCACCGTAACAAAGGAGTCGCCTCCATGAAGCGTCTACCTCTGGTGTACATGAGGAGCAGGTACCAGAGGTAGAGGTTCCGGAGAAAGAGGCCCAGGTGCCCAGGAAGCCGCAAACGTTGAGGTCTCCGATGACGATGTTGAGGAACATGCAGAGGTGGAGGATGATGGATATCCAAGAGGGCCATATGACACATCCCTCCTGATTTATTATTAGGATCATGCTGCCCATTATGTATGGGGTGGACAAGTATTATAATTTTTACGGTTCATGTTTATTTTTATGGTTCCTGCTCGTTATATTTCGTATTATAATTTTTATTCAAAAATACGGTTCTTGTTGATTTGTTTTCTTTGAATTCTCATGTTTCAGGAAAGGAAGGCTTTGAAACATATCAACCACTCCCGCAAAAAATTTGATCTCTATATTCCATAGGCTCGATGGCTCCACAATGTTGTCATTGGATCCAGTCTTGTTGGATTATTCGGTACTGGTTACGGTACCATTTGCACTGTCATGCATGGTGCTTTTGCTGAGAGATGACATAAGGAGACATCATCTTTCCACTTTTTAGTTGAGGAGTTGAAGATCACGCTTGATGATGTTGCCTGCTTGCTCCAACTACCTATCAGAGGTAGGTTACTCAACCATGTCAAGTTATCCAGAGCTGAGGCGGTTGACTGAATGGTTGAGCATCTAGGAGCAGATTCGGACAGGGTTGCTCAAGATCGCGATAACACAAACGGGGCGCATGTGAGATTCTCCTACCTAAAAGAGATATATGGGGAGCACCTCTGTGCAACAGCACTTGCAAAAATAACTGCACATGCAGTTGGGGAGTGTGTGGACGAGGATATTTTTGTTTAGTTTCACCGTGGTTGTGGCATCCAATGTTTTCTGATGTACCTGGTAGGCACGTCCGTCTTTGTGGACCCGAGTGACCACTACACCGATGTGGCATACCTTAGATATTTTATGGACCTGTCTACAGTTTGTGACTGGAACTGGGGTGTCGTTGTTCTGACCTACCTCTACCAGAAGCTGAATGAAGCTTTTAGATGGGGGGCGAGGGCGCTCACTGGCTCGTGTACACTCCTGACGGTACTTTTTTATTTTAACGATAAATTTTTATTAATTTTAATTTATTTGTACTTACACATTATGTTTTTGTTTATGCAGAGTTGAATTATCTCATACTTTCACCGCATCCATGGTTACACCGAAGATCCCGACTATCAGGCCGCCATGCCAAGGGATTCCAACTTTATTCTCAACAGGAGCAACCAAAATTTGCTTCCTTATCGGGTGTTCCTTGATCGTACTGCTTATGACGATATTAATTAGACTCCATTTGTGGACTATAGGGAGGTTGTGGCATTCGATCTTATTTCATTATACTCTCTGGGTGACTAGCTTGTGGGTCTAACATGATGGTCAGGTATCTGCCAGAGCGGTGTATGCGCCAGTTTGGCTATGTGTAGATCATACCTAGATCTCTTTTTCAGGGTGCTCCGACACCATGACACAACGGACTCTCAATGACGTCTTCCAGGATTGGAATAATCATGTGGTGCCATAGGAGCATCTGATGATGTGGGCACCCAGATGTGACATTGTGTTGAGAGTTACGTGACATGGTTCTTTAGAGTCTCACACACTTTCATGACATCGGATGGTCTTGGAGATCCACCGAGACCCGCACACGAGGAGCTCCTGGAGAACGAGCAGGCCTAGGATGACCATGCCATTGATCTAGTGCCCATCTATCAGCGTATCCACCAACTTGGACAAGAGGCGTTGGATGCAAGAATTATGGATGAGGGAGGTCCCGATGCGGTTGTCGTGATGCAGAGGATCGTCACTGAGGCAGAGCGTGCAACACATTACCGGAGGCAGAGGAGGGCGCGGGGGGTTAGGATTAGGCATACACAGTAGCCTTTATGTTTTGTTCTTTAATTTTTTTAATAATTTGATTGAATTTACTTTCGAAACAATTTTTGTAATTTGATATTTATGACTACTTTTCTTCCATTACATAGTAATATTTAGTTGGTTTGCATATATAAAATGTGATTTATTTGAATTTATGAAAACTGGCATATAATGCAATTTATAGTGAAAATAATTGTAGTTTTAAATATCTTTTAACACATTCAGGAAATGTTTCGTAAGTGCACTTACGAATTGACATTTCTGGGTGAATTTGTAAGTGCACTTACGAAGTAAGCTTATTTTTTTCAAATCAAGCGTTTAAAATAATAACACGTACAAAATAAGGTGAATTCGTAAATGCATTTATGAATTCATCCAAAAATGTTAATTTATAAATATAAATTCAATTTCATCCAATAAAATGAATTCATAAGTGCACTTACAAAAGATATTTTTAATTTTTTAAGATTGTGAGAGAAAACTATTAGATATGTGAAGAAATTCTGATAGCTAAAAAGTAAAAGTTGAGCTAGTTAAAATATGTGTGGCTACATGATGTTGCAACTAAATTTTGAGTCCACATTCAGTTGAGAGGAAAGTTATTTACATATAGCCACATATTATATTTCTATTTATATATCACATACCACAACCGTAAAAAAGAAAAGAAAAGATATGTGGTGTTCCTTTGTGTGGGCTATCATTGTTCACATAGCACTTTAACTTAACCCCACTAATTTTATTCCTTTCAAATCATAGATAAAGTTCCAATTCTAACCCCAAAATAATGTGTGGTTTTTGCTAGTTTTGTCATTTGTGGATTGTCAATAGATCTCATGCCAATTTAAGTCGAAATTTTCTTTTTACGGTTGACAATAAATACATACGAGAAATATTGATGGAAAAAGGAAAAATCAAAGTGTACTCCCTTTGTACCAATTTATAAACACAAAAATGCTCATTTTTCTTGTAACAAATTATATAAAAAAAAACATCAAATTTATATCATTTAATTATTTTATTTTAATATTTATCTTTTACAAAATAAATTGAATCTACATTATATTTAATTTAGTTTAGTTTTATTTTTTCTATAAACAACAACTAATTAAAATTATTTTTACATCTTTTTCTAAAATATTTCTTTTAAGAACTAAAATTTAATTTTTTTTAATAAATTTAAAATATTTATTTTATACATATAAATGGATACGAAGTAATACACGTGTTTTGAAAGATGTTTTAAAAAGAATGTAAGTGAATTTCATAAATGGTGGTTTGGAGTGGTGGTACGGTAAGATTCTCTCAATTGATAACGGCTAGTTTTTCAAGCGATAACGGCTAGTTTCTTCAATTTTCGGACACCTTCTCTTCTCTCTTCTATCTCTTACTTCTTCTCCCTCTTCCAATGGAAGCTGCCTTTCTCTTCCCGGAAACCTGCTCTTCTCCCATATCTAAACCAACTCCAAATACCTTGAGGCTGGTTCAAAACATCAAATCCTTGCTTCAGTGGTTTCGAATAATGTATGTGATATACCATTGCGCCAGTTGCCTACTCCTTGTCTCAAGGGTGACCGCTTGGCTATTACAATTCCGGAAGATGAGTACAAACTGGGGGTGGAGGCTTGCAAGCATCACCTTCATGGTAGAATTATTTGGTCAAAAGGGTTTGTACCTTTAACTATTGTCAATCTAAGAACAAAACTCTTGGAACTCTGGCCTTCTCTAGATAAATGGGGAATCACATCTTTGGGCAAGGGATTCTTCGAATTTTCCTTTTCGTCGCTTGAAGATGTCCATCGTGTTCGCTCTGTCAGTGCTTGGAACCTCCCTCAAGGGGAGTTGAAGCTATCTCCTTGGACTAGAGATTTTGTCCCATCAACGATTAGGCAAACGTCGGCGCAGGTTTGGCTGAGGATCCATGGCTTGTCTTAAGAATATTGGCGTTCTCGCATACTTTTTGCTATTGCAAGTAGTATTAGTACCCAAATCTGCATAGACTCAGCTTCTGATAAATGTGCTTTTGAAAGGTCGTTCGGTCATTTTATTCGAGTTCTGTTGGACCTGGATCTTACTAAAGAGCTTAATTACAAAATCCTGGTGAAACGAGTGGGTTTTGCGTTCTTTGTAGACATTGAATACGAAAAACTTCCATATTTTTGCAAGTTTTGCTTTTGTATTGGACACTCAATCCACAACTATAAAAGGAAAGATTTGGTCGGCAACAAAGACAAAGACCAAGATAAAAGAAAACCTAAATTGGTTAAGGTCTCAGAAAAAGAACCCGAGGTGGTTGCATTGCAGGTAAATCCAGTAGACAACTCAACTTCTCAAATAGAGAGCCAGAAGGTTAGGCCTGGGCTAGTTTTGGAAAATAGAGTCCCAGATATTTCTCACAATATTCGTGATGCAAACTTAGTTGGTATAAATCCAATTGATGTCAATTGCGAGTCCTCGCCTAATGAAGAAAACAAATTGGAAAATGAGTACATAGATGTAACACAAATGGTTGAGTTGGTTCCTGAGACACAAATTAACCCTGGACATAAGAAATAGGTCAAAGACTTTCTGAACCAAGCAGGGGACAACATGGCAGACTTTGAAAGATATGAGGATAATGGAGTCGATTTTCTATCTGAAATGGACTTCAAGTTGGTGTCTTCAAGAAAAAAAAGAAACAAAAAATCACGATCTCTGGACAATACTAGACCTTAGTCTAGTCAATTTATCAAAATCTTATGATTTTCCTCTATTGGAACATTAGAGGTATTGCCAATAATGCTTCTAGGTATTGGAACATTAGAGGTATTGATACTAATAATCTTATTCATCTTCCAACTCTCGGTAGTTTTTCACTTGGTGTAATGGCAGGAGAGGTAGACATAGAATATAAAAATGTTTAGATCGAGTCATTTGTAACATGCCTATAATTGATGTTTGCAGTTCTGCTATTTGCAACACTTTTTCGAAAGTAAATCGGATCACTTCCCTATCATGCTTTATATTAACTTTGAGAATGTTAAATTTAAGAGTCAATTTAAATTCTTCAAAATGTGGACTTAGAGAGAGGATTGTGCTAGAATTATGGTTGAAACTTGGAAAACTAAGTTTTATGGTTGTCCAATGTATATTCTTGATAGGAAACTCAAGCTTCTCAAAGCCAATCTTAAAGAGTGGAATAAGTCCACTTTTGGTAATGTTCAAGATAAAGTAAAAGTTGCTGGAAAAAAACTTGTTGACATTCAATCTGAGATAAATGACAGTGGTTACAATGATATTTTACATGATATAGAGGCCTCTGCCCAATTTGATCTTAACACGGCCCTTAACATAGAGGAGGAGTTGCAGAAAGAAAAAGCTAAAATCAATTGGCATAAGAATGGTGATACAAATACCAAATGTTTCCACACTTATGCCAAGCTTAGAGTGGAAAACTAAGTTAATTTCTTCAATGGTTATTAATGGATTAGTTGAAACTAATCATGACATATTGGAACAACATATTGAATCTTATTTCAAAAATATTTTTAACTCGGATGTGGTTGTGTAGGATTTCGAGTTAGTCCAAAATGCCATTCCAAATCTTGTCAATGCTCAAACTAATGACATGCTCAGCATGGTCCCCATCCCGAGGGGGGTGCTCAATGCTGTCATGAGCCTTAAAGTGGATTCAACTCCTGTTCCTGATGGATTTTGTCCTATTTTCTACCAAACCTATTGGGAAATGATTAACCATGATATTGTCAATGTTGTTTCTCAAATTTTTCTGCAGGGATGGATTTTACCAAACTACAATGCCAACATCATTGTGATCATTCCAAAAATTAAGGAGGCTAACAAGTTAGAGCAGTTCAGAACCATAGCTTTAGCTAATTTCAAATATAAATTAATCTTTAAAATTCTTGCTGACAGGCTTGCTTCCATTCTTCCTTCCATTATCTCTAATGAACAAAAAGGTTTTGTGAAAGGTCATAGCATTAAGGATGACATTTGTTTAACTTCTGACGTCACTAATATTTTAACCAATAAAAGTTTCAGTGGCAATGTGGCTCTCAAGATCGATATCTCCAAAGCTTTTGATACCCTAAATTGGAATTTTTTTAATAAAAACTTTAGAATTCTTTGGCTTCTGCAGGAAATTCTGTGATTGGATTCTAACCATTCTTAAATATGCTAAGTTATCCATAGGTCTTAATGGAAAAAATAGGCTATTTTGCTTGTTCAAATGGGGTTAGACAAGGCGACCCACTTTCTCCACTTCTCTTTTGTATTGTCGAAGAAGTCTTAAGAAGAAGCATCACAGGTCTTATGAACACTAATAAATTGAATCTTATTCAAGCTAGCCATAACTTTAGATTTCCCTCTCACACTTTGTTTGCTGATGATATCATGATCTTCTGCAGGGGAGATTGCAAATCCATCAATTCAGTATCTGTTCTTATAAAGGATTATGCTGCTTGCTCTGGCCAATTATGTAACTTATCCAAATCTTTGATCTATGAAGGTGGGATGTCAAATAACAGACATGAGAACCTTGTAGAGATTATTGGTTTTACTAAAGCCTACCCTCCTTGTACCCTCCCTTCATATATCTGGGTGTTCCCATCTTTGTTGGAAGTCCCAAAGTGTGTCATTTTTTTGCCTATGGCAGATAACATTAGGCTCAGACTTGCTTCTTGGAAGGCTCACCTCCTCTCCATGGCTGGGCAGATTCTCCTTGTTAAATACTTTATTCTTAGTAGGATGGTGCACTGCATCTCTATTTACAACTGGCCTTCGAGCATAATTAAAAGCATTGAGAGATAGATGCGCAATTTTGTTTGGAGTGGCAACATGGACAAGAAAAAACTTGTCATTGTCTCTTGGCGTACTTTTGCACCCCAAAATTTACCCTCTTGATTTAGGCTTATGTTTTATCATAAACATAATATTGCATTGCATTCATACATTGTGATAGGATCAAAGTTCTTTGGGTTCTCAAGCCTCTACAGTCTATGGAGGTTGATTGTGTTAACATTTTGTTCTAAGGGAGTCTCAGGCTCTCATGTCTTTGGATATTTCAAGTTACAATGATTTATTATATCTCAATACATCTAATTTGTCTCATTTATTCCTCAAGAGTTGAAGTTTTGCAAAAAATTGATGAGGAATTCATCTGTGTCATTCATTTGATGAAATTAGGGTTTTGGCCCACTGTGAAGTTTGAAGTTTGGATGAGTCAATTTCTTGAAGTATCATCTTCCTATTATCATTTGAGTTATCATGGTTCAAATAATTACTCAATACATTCAGAATATTTAGGTTTGAAGCTTGATTGACTGTCTCCTACCACAAGGTGCAAAATTAGGGTTTTGGATATAATCAGGATTTCTTCAGAGTTTTCACTCAAACTTTATTTCATGTGTTTCTATATGTTGTTGGGCATCCATGGTTGAAATATTGAGTTTAAATTTTGATTGGAAGCAAGTCAATTGATCACAAGGGGAAAAATGGTCATTTTGGTCAAAATCAGTCAAAGTCAGGAGTTGACCAAGTGGACTTTTGGTCAACCATCAATTCAAATATCCTCTTTTAATATTTCATGATCAAATTCACCATTGAATCAAGAGAATTGAAGAAAATAGGGTTAACTTGTTCTTGAAGTTATTTGAAGTTTGAAATTTTTTAAGTGTCCATCCTATAGAACTTTGACATGTCTTAACTTTCTCAATTTTTATCCAATGGTTGCATACCATACATTTTTGGAAAGCTTGGGAAAAATTCTACAAGTTTGTCATTCTGTAAAATTTCTCAAAAATGCACCATTTGAAAGATATTTGAGTTTAAAGCTTTATGCACAAGGTATGCAAAATTGTTGGCCAGGCTTGCCTTCCCTTGCCAGGCACGAGTGACATTTCAACAAACAGGTGGTGTGCCAAATTTCCAAGCCTATTTCTTTATCCTCAAGCATCAATTCTGAAAATTGAAATATGCATCATGTAGATGCCCATGAGAGCTCTTCATCAAGCTTGGAATCATCCATTTTGGCCAAGTATCCATCAAGATATGGATCCTCTAAGTCGTCTCCTCAAAACGGATTGCCATGAATGCCATGCAAGCCCATGCGCGCGTAGAATTTGTAGTGTCATGGATTGTTTTTTTGCAACTTGTCTTGGTCATATCTCATTCAATATTCCACCATTTTTCATGAACCGAAGCCCATGGTGAACCTCATTGAGAGATCTTTTGATAGGCTCCAAAAGGCCAAGAAATACACGAGACAATTGTGAGAAATTTGGATCACAAGTAAGGTAATTGGGCTATAATTTGAAATATTCAATTTTTGGCAAAACTCAGTTTCCATCCATTCCTTTCGCCCCAAGTCAATTCTATTATTCATTTGAAGTGTACCTAATCCCATAATGCCAACAAATTCGGTCTTATGTGCACTTGTACTTGGTTGTACATAAAATTCTCAAACTTGCTCATTTGGACAAAACACCAACACTCTTTATTTAAAAGGAATCAGGGGTTGAGATTAAAAGGATCAAAATCTGAGAATAAAAGGCTTCAAAAGCAAGTGGAACCACGAGAGAAGGACGAGCCATTTCCATGCTTGCAAGTGACACTCTCATAAGAGCAAATGTTCAGATTGGACTTAGAACTCTTTCTCAAGGCCCATTTATTTTTCTAAACTCTTTTTCATACTCTATATAAGCTGAAGCAAGCCTCATTTCACTCTATCCATGCTCACAAACCCTAAATTTCAAATCTGAACACAAAAACTCCATAATTGCATTTTTCTTAAATTCTCAAGTTTCAACCGTGCATTTGGAGATTTTCTTCTTTATTCTTCATCCTCAAGACTCAAGGAAGGAAAAGCAAGTATTGAAACTCAGTTGGAGTGAAGGAGACAGTAGATTACGATTTGCATTTAAGGTAAAAAACTTGAACTTTGATTCTTGAAATGTAGCCATTCATTAGTGTGTTTGAGCTTAGATTCATGTTAATTGATGTTGTTTGAATAATTCTGGAGCTTTACAACTTCCAATTTGATGAAATATGCATGATTGAAGTTTTTGAAAATTTGAATATGGATGTTTTTTGCACTTTTCGTGGTGTGATTTCTTGATGTATAGTTACTTATTTTGAGATTCACGAATTGCATGATGTTCCTTGCCATGAGATCTTTAAAATGAGCTTTGAATCAAAAAAATTGGTTGAGAATGGAGAAAGATATAAGGTCTAGAAGTTTGAGGTGTGGACTGCACGAAATAAGCATGTTAGGGCTGCTAGAGGTTAGGGATGAAGTGAGGTGTCGCTTCCTGATTCGTCCATTTGAATTTTCATGCATTTTTTTATTTATATTTTTCATCTGATTTTATTTTATGCTCAAAATATTTTCAAAACTTATAGAAAAAATATCATAGGTTCTTTTCAGTCTCTAATACTTTGTAGAATTTTTCTGAAATTTTTAAAAATGTTTTGATTGGTCAAATAAATTCAGAGATTAATATATTTTGATTTGATTAATTTTTATCTAATTTTCTTGTAAATTCTTGTAAACATATTTTTCCATGATAAACAATTCTACACAAATTATTTTGAGCCTTTTGATTGGTTTATGATGAGTCCATGATTTTTATTTGATTATTTTCAAATTTTTGCATAATTAAATAAATTCATGCATTATATTTATTTCATGCATATTTATCATTATTAAAATATTTTTCTTCATACCAAAATTGCATAAAAAATATTTTGCATCATTTTATTCATGTGGGTTGCATTTCTAAATTTCATTTCATATTGTTTGCATTTTTTGAATAATTAAATAAATTCGTGCATTATGTTGCATTTTATGTATTTTGATTGCCATTAAAATTATTTTACCTCATATAAAAATTGTATAAAAAATATTTTAAACCATTTTATTCATGTATAATACATTTCTAAATTTTATTTCATGACATTTATGTTGCTGCGGTATAGTGGCAAGCAAATAGTTGGTATTATTTTTACCGGGTGATATATACCGGTTAGGTTATATCGTATCGTGTCCACGAAGATTGGTTATTGATTCGTCGTTCGACAATTCTACCGTTAATGAGTTTGAGATTAAAAAAAATGAAAATAAAAGACAAAAAGTAAATGAACAAAAAGTATAAAAGATAGACAGCTTGTCTGGAACGAATGTAAACTACCCGTCACAAACTTAAATCTACCACCCATGTCATACTCGGCCTACGTTACTCGTCTGTGTCATCACATACCTCTCACAACCTTGGCTATTTCTAACCCAAATTGAGAATCCTCCTAAATCATCTCAATAGCCATGTTTGGCCTATCTCAACAACACAGGAGTCAACTGCGTTACCTCCATAACCATCTCTAGTATACTTCACCAACGCAGAGGCATTAAGTTCAGATACTCTGTAGTGAATGTTAGATCTAAACCTATTTCTAGTATTCAGAAACTAACAGATAACTATCCTGGGTAAGAATCTAAGCAATCTATCTCTAGTAAAGCTCAAACCCCTAACATAAAGTAAAAACCCAAGATAACTACCAACACAAATTCGTAAAGCAAGCTTTATATAACAACAAGGGCGATAAATATACAAGAGTTATGAGTAGAAATACATACAAATCCAACAAAAGAGAAATAAACAAAGAGGAGAAGAGATAAACCACAAATCTACATTGGTTGTCAAAGCCAATCGAAGAGCAATCCACCTCCAATCATCCATGAGCAAGCCCTAATGTTGTTTTCTAAGCTAATCTACCAAAAATGAAGGTTGATGGAAATGGGGATCAAAAACCACCCCAAAACCATAACCTAGAAATCTGTTTTGAAAAGTATTTATAAACAAAATCCCGCAGACCGCGCTAAGCGCGATAGCCGCGCTAAGCGCGATAGCCGCGCTAAGCGCGACTTACTTTATTATTTTATTACATTAAATTGAGACACCGTGCTAAGCGCGAAGGTTGCTGTTTTTCTTCCCAAAAATGCATCTTCGGAGTCGTGTCTTCGACACTTTATTCCCCCATGCTCCAAATATGCAACAAATACCTACAAAAATAGATACAAAACTATCAAACGGTACATTATGTACGCAAAACACAATAAAACGTATTTACAACAAAAATTGGGGTTATTCAACGATTATTAACAAGCAAGAACAGATAAGTGCCACAAAACATATATGCAAAATAACTACATTTTGGCACTTATCAACTCTCGCCAACTTGACACATTGTTTGTCCTCAAACAAAGTCAAGTAAACCTAAAGAAACAAAAAATGATATCAAAGAATCACAAATCAACAAGTTTTGGAAACAGACAACAAATGTATGGTTCAAACGAAAAATGTACACGACAAATACAAACTTACCACTATACTACAACAATAACATATAAACGAAACAAATCCTAAGTACAAAAATCATGCAAAACATTCTAAAACAAAACAAACTCAATCATGAATCACGCCTAGCAAAAATTCATCGGTAGATGAAGAACACACAAAGGTGAGGGATAAAAAACACTCATCCACAATCTTGCAAACAATAGACTAAATTATGCATTCATCCAAAAACGTATTGAAAATACAAATGCAAGAATCACAAGGGCTTTTCAAGGTTGTAATGTGGCTTGGTTAACAAACAAGTGATAAGTCCTAAAGCTAATCGAAACAAAAACTTGCCTAAACCTAAGGGAGTGATCAACTCACAAAGTTCCAAACAATATAATTTCAATCAAACTTATTCTTCATCACAAATTTCACACCAAACACACCTCACTTATTAACATAACATTATTCCTACTCTTTTTGTTTTTTCTTTTTCAAAGCTTTTCTCTTTTTTCTTTCTTTTTCTGATCTTTCTTTTTCACATTTTTCTTTTCTCTTAACCTCATACCAACCACAATATAAGTATATAAACATTTCTCTCCCCAACTTGAATTCAACCAACATTAATGTGTGAATACTCCCTACTTTCTAAGGCAAGGTAAAAATTCATACAACAACATGTAGTTGAGGGTTCAAGAAACAAAGAAATCAACATCCATACAAAAAAGGTGAATTGACACTCATAGACAAGCATCAAGTTCAAATAAAAATGGATATTGATAAAAGCTCAAAGGGGCAAACAAAGGTTCACACACTCACAAGGTGAATTGAATATTTGGCCAAGGTAGTTATGCTCAAAATCAACAAAATGCCATGATCATTTTCTTGCAATCATACAATCAACACAAAACAAAAGATTAAGCATAATAAAATCCAGTTAAAACAAGAATTGTGGCCTCAAAAATATGTAAACAATGGAAAGCTTCCTCACATTTATGGGTAAAAAGGGAACTAAAGTGATTCAATTCATGAGCAAGTAATGCAAAAAGAATGAATAGTATGGTAATTATACAAATGATAAATTTCCTAAACATGTTATGCTATAGAAAGCGATAAACGAGTACCTGACATGTACCAACTTTGAAAACTATCATTACCATACATCCGCGAGTTGAAACGATCAAACTCGGAAAATCACCTCAAAAGTCTTCAAGTTACCGAACCAAAATTTGAGTCCAAACAACAACAAAAGAATTAGAAAAACAATACTACCTTTATTCAATACAAAAAGCCTTGGTGAAAGTGGGAAAAAGGAAAACCAAGTGAAATTTTAGAAGAATTCACTGGCACTGCATAGCAGAGCGAGCTAAACGCCAGCAGAGCGTGCTAAGCGCGCTACACCAGTTGCAGAAAAATGACAACAACAGGTGCAACTGCTATGCAAGCTCCACTTACACACCTATACAATCTCATTTACACATCTAAACAATATTTAAAGTACATACAAACTTCCACAAGCTAAAACACTACAAACTTGTGGAAAATAATAAATTGACATAACAAAACAAAAGCAAATAACAATACACACAATTGGTGAAAAGGAATTAACAAGTTGAAAAGTGAAAATTTGAAATTAAGAGCAAGTCCTATTTTAACTTGTCAAAACACAAGTCACCACACACATAAACAACATAAACAAACATGCTTATTTTACGTCGTAAGTTCGACGCCTTTATTGTGCGAGCACTAGTAACCTCCTCTCGTCATGCCATGGTATTGCCACACCGCGCAAACCTAAAGAAAGTGTCCTAAAAACCACACAATAAACGTTAGGAATACGAGACAACTTACAACAATACTTAAAAACAAGGAAAAACACACATATGTACAAGTATGGAAAGTAAACACATAACATGTACATGTGTCATACCCCAATTTTTGACCTAAGATACCACCTTACATTCACATGATTGCATAACTAACAGTTCAGACAGCATTAATCGGGTGTAGCAGTCATAGGTCAAAATTAGGGTTTCATCAGATTTTCATCTGATTCAAGAGACAATCAATTAGGGTTTGAGTTTTTCTCACCTCATTTGATCTATCTTGATCAAATCATCAGCCTCTGATCATCAGATACTCATTTCTTACACAGATCAATCAAGGATCGACCAATTAGGGTTTTGATCGGGCATGAGTATTCTCTGACTTTTTGAACAAGAAATAACTTTTTTGGATAGAGATTGGTCATTATATTTTAGATACAACATCTTGACCTAATTTCTGGATTCAAAACATCACAGAAGTTCACAGATTTCATCAGTCAATTTCTGAATCTGCACAGAAAAGTCAAACTTTGACTTTTGGTCAAATTTTTCAAAACAAAACTTTTTCCATCACCAAAATACTTCAAATGATCCATCATGATCATAAAAAATCAAAGAATTTGAAAAAAGTCAACAAAAAGCCAAAAGTTTTCGTACTTAGAAAAATTTCTAAGTGTTGAAATTTCTTATTTTTACCAAACTTCATGCCATTTTTTCACCTAGTTCCAATTTGAATTTGAAAAAACTCAAAACATAAAAGTTGTAGCTTGTGAAATAAGCTTTCCAAAATGTCCAAGAACTCACAAATCCATGGAGTCTAGCCATACTTTTGAAATTGAAACATAAGGCTCCATGAACTTGATTTTCAAAGTTCAAAACTTCACATTATAGGTCATTTTTTGGATTTCTTCTTTCTAGAAGCTTGCCACCTTGCCAAAATGAGATAAGAAATGATAAAAATCAGATGGGATAATTATGATAAGATTGGATCAAAGTTGGAAATTAACCATGGTTAAAAGAAGGAAGCTTCCTTTTGCATTTAATGCAAAAAAGACTTCCTTGCCCTCTAAGGCAAGTTTGAATTACCAATGCCAAATTGCTTGCCTAACATTTCAGAGACATCGGCCTATAAATAGAGGTATCATTCCATGATCAATAGACACCAAAGCAAATGCAAAATCATGCTTTCTCTTTACTTTCTTGAAAATCAAGCAATATAGTGCAAATTGAGAAACATTGCATTTTTGAAATTTAGCTAAAACCATGATGATCTTTGGTGTCAAACATGTTTCATGATCATTATCAAACTTGTGTATAACTTAAAATCAAACTGAAATCAAGCTAAAAACCAGTTTTCATTTTACATGTTTTCAAACTTATACAAGCTGCCTTAACAATCAAATTCCACTCTAAGCTTGATAAACTTGTGATCTAACTACTCTAACATCATCCATGTACCTCATGTACATGATCCAGATCATTGGCAAGAAACTGTAATTCCATTAACCCCAATTTCGAGTTTCATATTGAACTGACTGTAGGTTGACTTGGTTGGAAGGATTGAAGCAAGCTCGAGGCAAGCAGATCATTCACACAGCTTCCATACATGCCGATGAAGCTTAAATGATCCATAAACAAGCTCTGGAAACACTCTTGCATTGAATTCGATTCTCACTTTCACAGGTAAGAACACGAAATCCATTCTCATGATTCCTTGCATCAATTGAAAAAAACTCATGGCCGTTCTCTTTCTGCACCTAACACGATCAATAGCCCTAAAAAAAAATCCAAGAATCATCAAACATACATCATTTAATTTGAATTTTTCAGTTTAGGGTTCATAGTGTTCTTCGAAACCTAAATCGTTCTGGGCTTAAAATAAATACAATTAACAAGTACCATCGTGTTCGTGATGAAAAACCGAGCAAATTTCGTTTTTACATCATTGAATTTCGTTGAGAAACGAAGATTGTAGCTGGAGTTGAGCAATCTGAAGATCAAAATGAAGAACCCAGGATGCGCGCGTGTTCTTCATTGTTTTCAAAATTTGAATTTTTAAATTTCCAATCTCTCATTTACACGTGTTCTAGCCCACTAAACACATAAACGCGTTTGGCTCAGTTGTAGCCTCCTTGCTCTTAGTCTTCTCTGACACGTGTCCCACCCTTTGGTCATGGGTTCAACTCCCATCAAGACCATTTCTTTTTATAACTTTCTAATTTTTCATGTTTTTTTACAAAACTTTCACAAATTTTTTGACCAATCAAAACTTCTCATTTTGAGATGATTTTTTAAACACTTGTCAATAAATATATCTATTTTATGATAGTGCAAAAATTTTCAGAAAAAACTTTCATCTGATTAAATTTTAATCGAGCCGAAAATGACGTCCTGAACAATTTTTCAAACCTCCTTTTAAGGTGAAATATTCAAGTTTTCGACTTCCGATTCTTTTCAAAACTTTTCATAAATGAACCTCACATTTCAAAACACTTTTCAAAAATCATTTTTCAAAGCATTTCATCAAAGCTTACATCTTTTTACCACGATCGATCCGATTTAAACGATTAAATCAAATTCGTTCTCTCTCGAATTTCTCAATCGATCATGGGCCACCCTTATGGTGTAAGTCCCAAACCTTTTATGTACATACTTAGTTTTACTTGTACATATTCATATCATCATTGTCAATATTCAAACATAAACAAATTTTTTCGTTTGTTTTCATTCGTTTGTTTATACACCGATACCATTGGTATTGAAAGGAGAAGAATTCCCTGTGAAACTGCTTTTAAACCAATGGGCCTCCCTTATGGTGTAAGTCCCAACCCCCCTATGTACATCCATCTTTGTCTGTACATAAATACTCGTTCGTGTACATATTCATTTCCTTGTACACAGTTCAAGCTTGTAAATAATCAAGTTACGCTCGTTTTAAACGTTCGTTTCACAGACACTTGTTTATATTTCATAAACTCTTGTAAATAAACATCATTGCATTGTTTATATTTCCTTCATAAACTCCTGTGAATACATATCACACACACACACACACACTTGTTTATATAACTGTCTAGTTATAACATAACAACTAGTCTAACCAATAGGTTCCCCACAATATTAGCCTCCTCTTGGGCTTTGTACAAGGTAACTCATTTCAACTGAGTTCAGCCTCCTCTTAGGCTTCATATAAGAAAACTCATTCATCTGAGTTTAGCCTCCGCTTAGGCTTCATATAAGACAACACTCCCCTGTTGAGTCAGCCTCCTCTTGGGCTTCGTTCAAAAGAACTCCTCATTGAGTTTAGCCTTCTCTTGGGCATCATACAAAGAAAGAGACAGGAAATCTCTTAACAGCCTCCTATTGGGCTTCCAATACAAAGAATCACCCGCGTTAGGATAGACCCCTGAGAGTATAATTTCCCGGTGAAATTGCTCTTAAATCCCAAAGGAGAAACTTTCCCAATCATAGAAATAGCAATTAAAACACACGAAACATATCAAACGTATTCATATATAAAGCTATAGATAACTATATATATTTAGGGTGCTCCATCTATTCCCTTTATATAACAAACCCCCTTACCCGGAATCTCCCCAATGCGTTGCGTCTAGTTTGCGCTAGTCGTTACGCATATCATAATCAATTGAGGGTATTAACAGCTTTCCCCTTTTTCATAATCATAATTTCTTGTGTTGAAAATAATAAAGCTTGATGCTCGCGGCATCTTTATAAACAAATCAAAAGAGTAAATTGTTTCGAGGCAGAGAATCTGAATTCATATTCGATTCCCTAGCACGTCACTTTTTAACGCGAACACATTAGAAGTATGACCTTTTGCATTACAATAAAAACAACTAGGTCTAAAAACATGATTCTTTTTATTGATATAAAAGTTATTTCTATCATAAGGCTTTTTATGATAATTTGCTACATGTTTTTTCTTTGATTCCTTATTGTTGAATATGTTAGTAATCTTTACGAATATAGTTGGACTTATATTAGGTATATCAAAATTATAAAATTCAAGTCCACATTTATTATTTGAAATTATTTGACTACTTGGCACATTATCCAAGTCAATTTCCCCATTTCCATATTTTTCAATGACTTGGTTTAATTTCATTTTTTTTAAATTCAAAATAAAAATAATTATTGCATGTTGGATTTTTTATTAAGTCTAACTCCACTTTTGTGATATTAACCTAACTTTCTAGATTTAAAGTAGTTTTTTTTTTAATTTGAAAATTTTCTAGAAAGTTTAAAAAATTCATGTAATTTACTAAAAGCACTCTGTAATTCATCATATGAAGGTCTATCATCAATTTCACAATCAGTAATCTCATGTTCTTATCACTTGAATGATGTGATGACATTAATGTCATGTTTGTTTGTTCTTTATATGTGCCTTTATGTGTTACTTCCAAATTATCCTAAATCTCATTGGCCATTTTGAAATTTGATACTCAGAAAAATTCATTTGCTCCTAATGTCGATGCAAGTATTGTATTTGTCTTCTTGTCGTACAACACTTTTTCTTCTAGTC
Organism: Vicia sativa; assembly: GCA_021764765.1. NCBI lineage: Eukaryota > Viridiplantae > Streptophyta > Magnoliopsida > Fabales > Fabaceae > Vicia > Vicia sativa. Next base: position 114,823,361 of record CM038792.1, on the reverse strand, counting down.
ATCGGTCCAACTTTTTACTTTTCGTTTTTATTCTTTGGTTATAATGGTTGTAGGAATGAAACTTCCATTTTCAATAGCATCTCATATTTCATCACTTTGTTCTTCTAAATACATCTTCGTACGTATTTTCTAGAAATCAAAATATTCACCACAAAACAATAGAGACTTGTTATTACTATCACCGTCTCTAAAAACTATATTTGTATTTGTGAAAGTCATTCTGGATCTTTACGAACATGTTACCTATAATCTGCTCTGATGCCAATTGTAAGTATTAGAGTGTACAATCTAAGAGGGGTGAAGTAGACGTGCTGGATTTTTCTTTTATTTTACGCAAGTTTCTTATGTTTTATTTTTCTAGAAACATGTGATGCATTGGTCTTTATTTAAAATGATATTATGCAAAAATTAATATGCTTAAATGTAAATGAACACACGAGACTTATACTAATTCCCCTTATCAATCAAGGGTACATCTAGTCCTTTCACACATGTTAGATCTTTGTACAAGCTTCACACCAAGACCTCTTATCTTCTAACATAACAAAGAAGCACACCACTTTCTTGATTTCACAAGCCTCAAACCTATGATGGACTTTTAATAATTCAAATTCAAAGAACCTTTTTTTCAACGGAGAAATTACCTCCATGATCCTTTAAGTTATTTAATTGTAACAGATTGATCCTTTATGTTGTTCTCCCTACATGTGGGTCCTTTATGTTAACTAACCCTTGCATCGTTGACCATCATTGGATCATATAATTAAATTTTCATAATTTTTTAGTGCATAAATTTTTTTTAAACTAATTAAAATGCGCGAAAAGGCAAAAATTAAATAAAAATAGTAAAACAGAAAATAAAATTCTCCTAAAATTACACGAAGTGTAAAACAAGAAGAAATATTTTTAGGAATTTTTTCATAATTTTTAGACCAAAAACAGATTTAATATGAATTTTAGAAGTTAAAATAAAATTAATATAACAAAATAAAACAACATAAAGGTCTATGATACATTTGTTAGTTAATATAAAGGACCCACATGACATTATAAGTAAGCTTTGTATTTGCTTGGATCAAGGATCTCTTGTCATACTATAAATTATTCAACTTTAGTTTATGTCATAAGTTCTTGCTAGTTTATTTTCTTCCAACTCTATTTTCTATCAAAGAGATGTAGAACTCAAGTCATCTGGTAGCTTTTTCTTTTATATAATTCAAGTAATTTATCTTCAATAAGGTTTCATATTTTCCAGTGCTATTGATTTTACTTTTATTGTTAAATATGCATGCTTGAGTAATGTTTGTTTAATTTATTGTTTATCTCACCATAAGTGAGTAGTCCATTAAGGACTAAGAGTCACGAGACTTGTCCCATGACATATTCTCTTTTATCCAAATGAATCGATTATGAGAAACATGAATCACATATTATTTTAGAGTCTGAATTTTCTAAAAACATGTCATTTACAAAAGTAAAGATAATACATGTATAGGCTCTTTTGTCGTCCGGATCGTTCGCCCAATCAGAATCACTATAGGCTGTTACTGACAGAGCTTGAGTAGTATTAGTAGGTGATAGAAGCAAGCCATGCGTAGAAGATCCACTAAGATATCTGAGTATGCATTTAACCATGCTCCAATGACTGTTTAAGGGGTTAGCCATGAACTGACAAGCTTTGTTCACATAGTAAGCAATATCTGGTCGTGTCAGAGTGATATACTGCAGGGCTCCAACAATTGATCTGCAAATGGAAGGATCTTGTATTTTATCTGTACCAAACCTGCTAGGTTTACAACTTCTAAGCATAAGAACAACTACACCATTTACTTCTTCCATGTTTACTCGACTCAACAGATCCCTTATATATTTAGTTTGAGTAAGAACAAGCGTGCCATTGTGCTGATATTTGACTTCAAGGCCAAGAAAATATTCTGGCCTGCCAAGTTTTTTCAAGGAAAATTCACTTTGAAGCTTGGATATAACTTTGTGAATTAACCGAGCAGAAGATCTTGTGACAAGTATATCATCCACGCAGACTGGAACATATAGAGTGACTCCTTGATGATTGTACATAAACAGGGAATGATCATATTTACTTGCCACAAACCCAAACTGAAAAAGTGTCTTGTGCAGCTTCTCCTACCAGGACCTGGGAGCCTGTTTAAGTCCATACAAGGCTCTATTTAATTTGAAGATAAGAAATTTGTTGGCAGGTTCGAAACTTGGTGGTTAACTCATGTAGACTTCTTCTTCAAGAGAACCATTCAAGAAAGCATTGTTAACATCAATTTGTTGAATATCCCATTGAAATATGAGCGTTAGAGTGAGTATAACTTTGATAGTAGCAGGTTTGATGATAGGATAAAATGTTTCATGATAATCAAAACTGTATTGTTGATTGAACCCTTTAACAACCAGTCTAGCTTTGTATTTATTGAGGGAGGCATTAAAATTTTCTTTCACCTTAAACACCCATTTGCATCCTATTGTCTTTCTGTGAAAAGGAAGAGTGGTGAGAGTCCAAGTATGTTTTTCCATTAGAGCATTGTACTCTTGTTGCATAGCTTCAAACCAATGAGGTTGTGAAAGAGCCTGTTTAACTGTGACAGGTTCAGAATGTGCTAGAAAGACTTTGGGTTTTAAAGAACCAGATTTGCCTCTGGTTACCATGGGATGATTATTGGTTGAAAGACCAGATTTTGGCACTGTGTCAAGCATGGAAGGAGATAGTTATGACTTAATGGACATAAGAGGAGAGTTACTGATGGCCTGTGTGGGCACATATACATGAGCAGACTGACTTAGGTCCAAGGAAGTTGCAGATTCAACAGACACAGAAGTATTGTTTTGACCATTAGAGATGTTTGTCAGAGTTTGAGGAGAATTGTCAGGTGAGGGCTGTTGTGTAGAGTTATCAGTACTGTTTTAAATGACAACATGATCTAATGAATCTAGAGACTGAGTAGGGCTAGACTGACAAGACTGACTAACTACAATATTTTCAAAAGTATTTATGCACACCATCAATCTATACATAGAAAGATCATTATCAAAACATGCAGTGCTTGACTGACTCGTGCCACCAGAAGGAAACAAGGAAGTAAAAGGGTATTTTGCTTCATCAAAGACAACATCCTTAGAGATATAAATATTTCCCTCTTTACTAAGGCATTTATGACCTTTATGCTGAGGAGATACACCTAAGTAAACACACTCAAAACTTCTGAGCTGGAATTTGTGCTTATTAAAAGGTCTAAGATGAGGGAAACAAAGACAACCAAAAACTCTTATGCCTTGATAATCAGGAATGGTGTTAAAAAGAGCATGAAATGGAGATGTGAATGCTGGAAAATTAGATGTGGGAAGTCTATTCAGAAGATACATTGCCTGAGTGAAACTGTGATCCCAGAATTCAACAGGAATATTAGCATGAGCCAAAATTTTTAAGCCCATCTCTACTATGCTTCTGTGTTTTCTTTCCACAGTGCCATTTTGATGTGAAGTGTGAGGACAGGTTAATCTGTGAATTATGCCTTTCTCACTCAAAATTTTTGTCAGAGGTCAAAGTTCTCCCCCAAAATCAGTCTGAACAACTTTTACTTGTACTTGAAACTGAGTTTGAACATAGACAAGAAATTAAGTGAAGCAACTTAAAGCTTCAGATTTTTGTTTTAGAAAATACACCTAAGTGTACTTGGTGTAAGTGTCAACAACAGCCATATAGTACAAATAGCCTTGACTAGAAGGATTGGAAGATGGTCCCAATAAGTCAACGTGCACAAGTTCAAAAGGTTTGGAATAAACAGTTTTGGGTAAAGGTGCATACAATCTGTGAGATTTGCCAGCATTACAAGAACTACAACAATCAATATTATCTTTATTGAATGAGGCAATATTACACAGTTTCAGTATAGACTTGAGATTTACAGAATTTGTATGTCATAACCTATTATGCCAAACAGACAATTAATGACAGACAAAATTTGCAAGAACTTGAGAATGATCTCTGGTGGACAAGCTAACAATATTTGCAGTTGGAGATTCCACTGACTGAGAGGAAAAACTATAGAGGCCACTAGTATCCATGAATCCTTCTAGAAGAACCTCCTTAGATACCTGAGATTTGATGAAACAAGTGTTAGCGTGAAACTCAAAAAACACATTATTATCTTGAGCAAACTTTGACACAGACAAAAGATTTCTAGTGATTTTGGGTACATGCAATATATGCTTCAAAACTAAGTTAGAGTGAGATAATGAAGGAGTCTTGATGTTAGCTAAGCCAACAGACTCAATTTTCAATCTTTGACCATTACCTACAAGAACTTTATTGACACTAGAATAACTTTGTTTATTTTGTAGTAAAGATCTATTATGAGTGAGATGATGAGTAGAACCTGAGTCTGCAAACCATGCTTGAGACTCTAAATCTGCTGGAACCTGTAGGCCATCTTGATGAGTAAGATATGCTGAAGCTTGGACTGAGTTGGCCGCTGGATCTTTCTTCTCACCCTTCACCTGTTCAGTGGACTCAGAGGCTTGATTCTTTGATTGTGCTGGCTCAAAGTTTTCATCATAACGATGCCAGTAGTCCATAGCAACATGGCTATATTTCCCACAAAGCTGACAAGTTGGTCTATTGCCAGAAGATGCAGAGGATATGGCTCTGCCACGACCTCTAATTCGAGAGTTACTTCTGCCTCGCTGATACTGAGAACCACCTATGGTGAATTTGGAGCTGAAATTGGCTTCAGATTGAGCAACATTTGTTGTGGCATTAGCAAGAGAAAGCTCTTGACGATATTTGTCAAGTTGAGCTTCTTGCACATACAACAGTGCCTCAATTTCATATAGTGTAGGAGGTTCCATCTTGCCATATACCATCATGATGGATTGTATTCCTCTGGTAAACCCTGTAAGATAGAGTCAATTTGATCGCGCTTAGAGATTGGTTCACCCACTGCCATAAGCGCATCTGCAATTGAACGAATGCGAAGCACAAACTCTGAAATTGAACGATTTGCTTTCTTGGTGACTTTCAGTTCAACATGAAGTTGATGAACCCTAACTTTCATGACCGCTGTGAAATATTGGTGTATTTTCTCCCATATTTGATATGAATGCTTGCAAGGAAGTACACGAGGAAGAACAGACTCGGAAATTATGGACAGAAGCCACGTGAACAAGGCTTGATCTTGAGTAATCCAAGCCTCATATTCATCAGAGTGAACATTGGCGCGACGATCCTCGTCGTTCTGGAACATTGCAGGAATCTGAGGATTAACTATAAATCGATGTAGTTTATGAGTAAGAATGATACCTTCAACCTGTTGATTCCGGAGAAGAAAGTTCTTCTCTTGCAGCTTGATGAAGAGTTTGGGCCCAAACAGTGTGTGATGGGACGCATCGTTGAGTGACGACGTCTGTGTCGTCATGTAGGGATGAAACTCCGAGTTTTTCGGTGATGCAACCATTGATGAAGCTTCTCTGAAGCAATGGAGCAAGAACGTGTAACAGAACTAGTTTGTTGAATCACAAAGAAAGATGTTGCAGCTTCTCAGCAAGAGCATGAGAATGATGAAACGAACAACAGAAGACGGTTTGGATCAGCAGCGATTGATACCATGTTAGGCTTATGACAATCTTGCATTATCAATGGAAGGGATGAAAACAAGATTGCTAGAAGTTTTGTAAAGAAAGAGTCAGAAGTTCTAGGACCAAAGGCTCAGAAGTTCTGAGACGAAAGAACCAAAAGTTCTGGAACAAGTGATTCTGAATTTCTATTACAAAAGGAGTTTTACATCATATCTATACACTCTCTCATAGCCACCTATATATAACCATAACTCTATGGATAAGATGGTTTACTAAGAGTGGAAAGAGATTGTAGCCTAATGATTCATAAGTCCATTATACAATAAACCATTAAGCCCATTATACAATAAACTATTAAGTCCAAATACACTAATATTTTGTTGTGATTTAGTGAAAGACACCCAATTTTTTCCATAGAATTGCCAAAAACAAGACTTTGTTTTTTTGTATGAAGCATAGACAATTAATCCAAACATCTTTTAAGTTAATTTTACTTTTATTCGTCAACTATTTGGTGTATCTACCTTCTCATAATTCCAAGAATAAAAATTGAAGAATATTCTATAATCAAGCTAATTATTGGCTAAAGTCCTAGCATGTGCAAATCTTACTACACGATGTCGCATTACAAATCTTACTACACGATGTCGTATTACAAATCTTAAACATTATCCTTTCTGAACGTATTAGAATATAGAGAGAAAGATAGTGTACAAAGTGGGAAACAAATTTTTTTTTAAAGAAAAGAAGTGAAAAGAGACAATTTTCTAAATCAAAACGTCAACAAATTTAACTTGATCACATTTGCTATCTTATGATAATAAATCACACACATGTCCTTGTTAAACCAAAATCATGACATTCAGAGACACTTACAAAGCTAGCTTGCCCAAAACCGTTATTCCTTGACCAAAATAGTTAAATATATCATTTAGACACATTTATAAACAACAACAGAATTTAAATTTATTGAATTATTGATGTATTTAATTATTATTTTATGTTAAATAAATCAACGATTTAAAAAATTTATTATTTTTTTTTGTTTCTTATAAATGTATCTTGAGGTGTATTAATCACTTATTTTTGATGATATGGGTACGTAGAAAACTTTTTGTGAATTACTAAGGTGGAAAAGACTCATTGGAACACAACCTTTTCAAGCTACTATATTATGTCCCACTAGCTAACCCAAACTTTAAATTTTCACTTGATGATATGATAGGACCCTTAATTGTTTTTTAGTCTTTTGGGGATATGATTTATCCACATGTTTTCAAATCTTAGTTAATGAGTAGTATATACTATATGTGTGTTAGTTAGGCTATAAATAATGTGTACCACAAGGGAAAAGAAACTTAAAGAATATATTTGCAAAAGTAAAATTCCTTGAAGTTTGATACATTGTCACACATTTTTGGAATGGAATAAAGAAAGTATTTGCATAGAATTAAAGAACGAAGGTTTTGTTACGACAAAGGAAGCTCCCATATCATAATTGAGAATTTTTCATCTATATAGTGAAATTTCTTTCATATTCTTGGTGAAAAATTAAAAATGCCCTTAAATTTCGTAAGTGCATTTACGAATTTATCTTGGAAATGGACTTCGTAAGTGCACTTACGAAATAAATCATAATAAGGTGAATTTGCAAGTGCACTTACGAACTCACCTTATTTTTAAAAAAAATTAGATGAATTCGTAAATGCACTTACGAATTCACCTTATTTTGGAAATTTGTAAGTGCAGTTACGAAGTCTGCGTGTTGTTTTAGAAAACACATAGAATAACCCTCAATACTCATTTCTATTCCAAATTTAAACTTTCTACTCTAAACCCTAACATTTCTACAACTTCAAACTCACTTCGTTCAAGTTCATCTTCTCTCTTCAACTCATTCTAACTCATTTCAACCCTCCAAAATCAAATTCAAGCTCAAATTTGTGTAAGTTTTCTTCAATTTTTTCTATTCAAAATATAAATTTGTATAAGATTATTAGATTAGGTTGTAGAAATTAAATAGTATATGAAGTAATAGTAGGTAAATGTAGTTTTATTGGATGAAAAAATATGAGGGTGTTTTGGGACTGATTTTTCTGGGGTTGGAACTCTCTGAACGAAGGTGTTTCGTAAGTGTATCTGCGAAGTGTCCCTGGAGGGACTTCGTAAGTGTACTTGAGAATTTACCAAGGATGGGTGAATTCGCAAGTGCACTTGTGAATTGTTGCCAGAGTTGTTTTTAAATTAGTAACCTAACAATTGTAATGATTTATTTCAGGAAAATGGAAGAGAACCAAAACCAGATGGCTCGTATGAGACATGGCAGGCAAAGCCAGACTGCGTCGGCTCGTCGAGAGCGAGAGCAAAGGGCAAGGGCATAAAGGGCACAACTAGAGATAGCTTCACCTTCGGCACCGTAACAAAGGAGTCGCCTCCATGAAGCGTCTACCTCTGGTGTACATGAGGAGCAGGTACCAGAGGTAGAGGTTCCGGAGAAAGAGGCCCAGGTGCCCAGGAAGCCGCAAACGTTGAGGTCTCCGATGACGATGTTGAGGAACATGCAGAGGTGGAGGATGATGGATATCCAAGAGGGCCATATGACACATCCCTCCTGATTTATTATTAGGATCATGCTGCCCATTATGTATGGGGTGGACAAGTATTATAATTTTTACGGTTCATGTTTATTTTTATGGTTCCTGCTCGTTATATTTCGTATTATAATTTTTATTCAAAAATACGGTTCTTGTTGATTTGTTTTCTTTGAATTCTCATGTTTCAGGAAAGGAAGGCTTTGAAACATATCAACCACTCCCGCAAAAAATTTGATCTCTATATTCCATAGGCTCGATGGCTCCACAATGTTGTCATTGGATCCAGTCTTGTTGGATTATTCGGTACTGGTTACGGTACCATTTGCACTGTCATGCATGGTGCTTTTGCTGAGAGATGACATAAGGAGACATCATCTTTCCACTTTTTAGTTGAGGAGTTGAAGATCACGCTTGATGATGTTGCCTGCTTGCTCCAACTACCTATCAGAGGTAGGTTACTCAACCATGTCAAGTTATCCAGAGCTGAGGCGGTTGACTGAATGGTTGAGCATCTAGGAGCAGATTCGGACAGGGTTGCTCAAGATCGCGATAACACAAACGGGGCGCATGTGAGATTCTCCTACCTAAAAGAGATATATGGGGAGCACCTCTGTGCAACAGCACTTGCAAAAATAACTGCACATGCAGTTGGGGAGTGTGTGGACGAGGATATTTTTGTTTAGTTTCACCGTGGTTGTGGCATCCAATGTTTTCTGATGTACCTGGTAGGCACGTCCGTCTTTGTGGACCCGAGTGACCACTACACCGATGTGGCATACCTTAGATATTTTATGGACCTGTCTACAGTTTGTGACTGGAACTGGGGTGTCGTTGTTCTGACCTACCTCTACCAGAAGCTGAATGAAGCTTTTAGATGGGGGGCGAGGGCGCTCACTGGCTCGTGTACACTCCTGACGGTACTTTTTTATTTTAACGATAAATTTTTATTAATTTTAATTTATTTGTACTTACACATTATGTTTTTGTTTATGCAGAGTTGAATTATCTCATACTTTCACCGCATCCATGGTTACACCGAAGATCCCGACTATCAGGCCGCCATGCCAAGGGATTCCAACTTTATTCTCAACAGGAGCAACCAAAATTTGCTTCCTTATCGGGTGTTCCTTGATCGTACTGCTTATGACGATATTAATTAGACTCCATTTGTGGACTATAGGGAGGTTGTGGCATTCGATCTTATTTCATTATACTCTGGGTGACTAGCTTGTGGGTCTAACATGATGGTCAGGTATCTGCCAGAGCGGTGTATGCGCCAGTTTGGCTATGTGTAGATCATACCTAGATCTCTTTTTCAGGGTGCTCCGACACCATGACACAACGGACTCTCAATGACGTCTTCCAGGATTGGAATAATCATGTGGTGCCATAGGAGCATCTGATGATGTGGGCACCCAGATGTGACATTGTGTTGAGAGTTACGTGACATGGTTCTTTAGAGTCTCACACACTTTCATGACATCGGATGGTCTTGGAGATCCACCGAGACCCGCACACGAGGAGCTCCTCTGGAGAACGAGCAGGCCTAGGATGACCATGCCATTGATCTAGTGCCCATCTATCAGCGTATCCACCAACTTGGACAAGAGGCGTTGGATGCAAGAATTATGGATGAGGGAGGTCCCGATGCGGTTGTCGTGATGCAGAGGATCGTCACTGAGGCAGAGCGTGCAACACATTACCGGAGGCAGAGGAGGGCGCGGGGGGTTAGGATTAGGCATACACAGTAGCCTTTATGTTTTGTTCTTTAATTTTTTTAATAATTTGATTGAATTTACTTTCGAAACAATTTTTGTAATTTGATATTTATGACTACTTTTCTTCCATTACATAGTAATATTTAGTTGGTTTGCATATATAAAATGTGATTTATTTGAATTTATGAAAACTGGCATATAATGCAATTTATAGTGAAAATAATTGTAGTTTTAAATATCTTTTAACACATTCAGGAAATGTTTCGTAAGTGCACTTACGAATTGACATTTCTGGGTGAATTTGTAAGTGCACTTACGAAGTAAGCTTATTTTTTTCAAATCAAGCGTTTAAAATAATAACACGTACAAAATAAGGTGAATTCGTAAATGCATTTATGAATTCATCCAAAAATGTTAATTTATAAATATAAATTCAATTTCATCCAATAAAATGAATTCATAAGTGCACTTACAAAAGATATTTTTAATTTTTTAAGATTGTGAGAGAAAACTATTAGATATGTGAAGAAATTCTGATAGCTAAAAAGTAAAAGTTGAGCTAGTTAAAATATGTGTGGCTACATGATGTTGCAACTAAATTTTGAGTCCACATTCAGTTGAGAGGAAAGTTATTTACATATAGCCACATATTATATTTCTATTTATATATCACATACCACAACCGTAAAAAAGAAAAGAAAAGATATGTGGTGTTCCTTTGTGTGGGCTATCATTGTTCACATAGCACTTTAACTTAACCCCACTAATTTTATTCCTTTCAAATCATAGATAAAGTTCCAATTCTAACCCCAAAATAATGTGTGGTTTTTGCTAGTTTTGTCATTTGTGGATTGTCAATAGATCTCATGCCAATTTAAGTCGAAATTTTCTTTTTACGGTTGACAATAAATACATACGAGAAATATTGATGGAAAAAGGAAAAATCAAAGTGTACTCCCTTTGTACCAATTTATAAACACAAAAATGCTCATTTTTCTTGTAACAAATTATATAAAAAAAAACATCAAATTTATATCATTTAATTATTTTATTTTAATATTTATCTTTTACAAAATAAATTGAATCTACATTATATTTAATTTAGTTTAGTTTTATTTTTTCTATAAACAACAACTAATTAAAATTATTTTTACATCTTTTTCTAAAATATTTCTTTTAAGAACTAAAATTTAATTTTTTTTAATAAATTTAAAATATTTATTTTATACATATAAATGGATACGAAGTAATACACGTGTTTTGAAAGATGTTTTAAAAAGAATGTAAGTGAATTTCATAAATGGTGGTTTGGAGTGGTGGTACGGTAAGATTCTCTCAATTGATAACGGCTAGTTTTTCAAGCGATAACGGCTAGTTTCTTCAATTTTCGGACACCTTCTCTTCTCTCTTCTATCTCTTACTTCTTCTCCCTCTTCCAATGGAAGCTGCCTTTCTCTTCCCGGAAACCTGCTCTTCTCCCATATCTAAACCAACTCCAAATACCTTGAGGCTGGTTCAAAACATCAAATCCTTGCTTCAGTGGTTTCGAATAATGTATGTGATATACCATTGCGCCAGTTGCCTACTCCTTGTCTCAAGGGTGACCGCTTGGCTATTACAATTCCGGAAGATGAGTACAAACTGGGGGTGGAGGCTTGCAAGCATCACCTTCATGGTAGAATTATTTGGTCAAAAGGGTTTGTACCTTTAACTATTGTCAATCTAAGAACAAAACTCTTGGAACTCTGGCCTTCTCTAGATAAATGGGGAATCACATCTTTGGGCAAGGGATTCTTCGAATTTTCCTTTTCGTCGCTTGAAGATGTCCATCGTGTTCGCTCTGTCAGTGCTTGGAACCTCCCTCAAGGGGAGTTGAAGCTATCTCCTTGGACTAGAGATTTTGTCCCATCAACGATTAGGCAAACGTCGGCGCAGGTTTGGCTGAGGATCCATGGCTTGTCTTAAGAATATTGGCGTTCTCGCATACTTTTTGCTATTGCAAGTAGTATTAGTACCCAAATCTGCATAGACTCAGCTTCTGATAAATGTGCTTTTGAAAGGTCGTTCGGTCATTTTATTCGAGTTCTGTTGGACCTGGATCTTACTAAAGAGCTTAATTACAAAATCCTGGTGAAACGAGTGGGTTTTGCGTTCTTTGTAGACATTGAATACGAAAAACTTCCATATTTTTGCAAGTTTTGCTTTTGTATTGGACACTCAATCCACAACTATAAAAGGAAAGATTTGGTCGGCAACAAAGACAAAGACCAAGATAAAAGAAAACCTAAATTGGTTAAGGTCTCAGAAAAAGAACCCGAGGTGGTTGCATTGCAGGTAAATCCAGTAGACAACTCAACTTCTCAAATAGAGAGCCAGAAGGTTAGGCCTGGGCTAGTTTTGGAAAATAGAGTCCCAGATATTTCTCACAATATTCGTGATGCAAACTTAGTTGGTATAAATCCAATTGATGTCAATTGCGAGTCCTCGCCTAATGAAGAAAACAAATTGGAAAATGAGTACATAGATGTAACACAAATGGTTGAGTTGGTTCCTGAGACACAAATTAACCCTGGACATAAGAAATAGGTCAAAGACTTTCTGAACCAAGCAGGGGACAACATGGCAGACTTTGAAAGATATGAGGATAATGGAGTCGATTTTCTATCTGAAATGGACTTCAAGTTGGTGTCTTCAAGAAAAAAAAGAAACAAAAAATCACGATCTCTGGACAATACTAGACCTTAGTCTAGTCAATTTATCAAAATCTTATGATTTTCCTCTATTGGAACATTAGAGGTATTGCCAATAATGCTTCTAGGTATTGGAACATTAGAGGTATTGATACTAATAATCTTATTCATCTTCCAACTCTCGGTAGTTTTTCACTTGGTGTAATGGCAGGAGAGGTAGACATAGAATATAAAAATGTTTAGATCGAGTCATTTGTAACATGCCTATAATTGATGTTTGCAGTTCTGCTATTTGCAACACTTTTTCGAAAGTAAATCGGATCACTTCCCTATCATGCTTTATATTAACTTTGAGAATGTTAAATTTAAGAGTCAATTTAAATTCTTCAAAATGTGGACTTAGAGAGAGGATTGTGCTAGAATTATGGTTGAAACTTGGAAAACTAAGTTTTATGGTTGTCCAATGTATATTCTTGATAGGAAACTCAAGCTTCTCAAAGCCAATCTTAAAGAGTGGAATAAGTCCACTTTTGGTAATGTTCAAGATAAAGTAAAAGTTGCTGGAAAAAAACTTGTTGACATTCAATCTGAGATAAATGACAGTGGTTACAATGATATTTTACATGATATAGAGGCCTCTGCCCAATTTGATCTTAACACGGCCCTTAACATAGAGGAGGAGTTGCAGAAAGAAAAAGCTAAAATCAATTGGCATAAGAATGGTGATACAAATACCAAATGTTTCCACACTTATGCCAAGCTTAGAGTGGAAAACTAAGTTAATTTCTTCAATGGTTATTAATGGATTAGTTGAAACTAATCATGACATATTGGAACAACATATTGAATCTTATTTCAAAAATATTTTTAACTCGGATGTGGTTGTGTAGGATTTCGAGTTAGTCCAAAATGCCATTCCAAATCTTGTCAATGCTCAAACTAATGACATGCTCAGCATGGTCCCCATCCCGAGGGGGGTGCTCAATGCTGTCATGAGCCTTAAAGTGGATTCAACTCCTGTTCCTGATGGATTTTGTCCTATTTTCTACCAAACCTATTGGGAAATGATTAACCATGATATTGTCAATGTTGTTTCTCAAATTTTTCTGCAGGGATGGATTTTACCAAACTACAATGCCAACATCATTGTGATCATTCCAAAAATTAAGGAGGCTAACAAGTTAGAGCAGTTCAGAACCATAGCTTTAGCTAATTTCAAATATAAATTAATCTTTAAAATTCTTGCTGACAGGCTTGCTTCCATTCTTCCTTCCATTATCTCTAATGAACAAAAAGGTTTTGTGAAAGGTCATAGCATTAAGGATGACATTTGTTTAACTTCTGACGTCACTAATATTTTAACCAATAAAAGTTTCAGTGGCAATGTGGCTCTCAAGATCGATATCTCCAAAGCTTTTGATACCCTAAATTGGAATTTTTTTAATAAAAACTTTAGAATTCTTTGGCTTCTGCAGGAAATTCTGTGATTGGATTCTAACCATTCTTAAATATGCTAAGTTATCCATAGGTCTTAATGGAAAAAATAGGCTATTTTGCTTGTTCAAATGGGGTTAGACAAGGCGACCCACTTTCTCCACTTCTCTTTTGTATTGTCGAAGAAGTCTTAAGAAGAAGCATCACAGGTCTTATGAACACTAATAAATTGAATCTTATTCAAGCTAGCCATAACTTTAGATTTCCCTCTCACACTTTGTTTGCTGATGATATCATGATCTTCTGCAGGGGAGATTGCAAATCCATCAATTCAGTATCTGTTCTTATAAAGGATTATGCTGCTTGCTCTGGCCAATTATGTAACTTATCCAAATCTTTGATCTATGAAGGTGGGATGTCAAATAACAGACATGAGAACCTTGTAGAGATTATTGGTTTTACTAAAGCCTACCCTCCTTGTACCCTCCCTTCATATATCTGGGTGTTCCCATCTTTGTTGGAAGTCCCAAAGTGTGTCATTTTTTTGCCTATGGCAGATAACATTAGGCTCAGACTTGCTTCTTGGAAGGCTCACCTCCTCTCCATGGCTGGGCAGATTCTCCTTGTTAAATACTTTATTCTTAGTAGGATGGTGCACTGCATCTCTATTTACAACTGGCCTTCGAGCATAATTAAAAGCATTGAGAGATAGATGCGCAATTTTGTTTGGAGTGGCAACATGGACAAGAAAAAACTTGTCATTGTCTCTTGGCGTACTTTTGCACCCCAAAATTTACCCTCTTGATTTAGGCTTATGTTTTATCATAAACATAATATTGCATTGCATTCATACATTGTGATAGGATCAAAGTTCTTTGGGTTCTCAAGCCTCTACAGTCTATGGAGGTTGATTGTGTTAACATTTTGTTCTAAGGGAGTCTCAGGCTCTCATGTCTTTGGATATTTCAAGTTACAATGATTTATTATATCTCAATACATCTAATTTGTCTCATTTATTCCTCAAGAGTTGAAGTTTTGCAAAAAATTGATGAGGAATTCATCTGTGTCATTCATTTGATGAAATTAGGGTTTTGGCCCACTGTGAAGTTTGAAGTTTGGATGAGTCAATTTCTTGAAGTATCATCTTCCTATTATCATTTGAGTTATCATGGTTCAAATAATTACTCAATACATTCAGAATATTTAGGTTTGAAGCTTGATTGACTGTCTCCTACCACAAGGTGCAAAATTAGGGTTTTGGATATAATCAGGATTTCTTCAGAGTTTTCACTCAAACTTTATTTCATGTGTTTCTATATGTTGTTGGGCATCCATGGTTGAAATATTGAGTTTAAATTTTGATTGGAAGCAAGTCAATTGATCACAAGGGGAAAAATGGTCATTTTGGTCAAAATCAGTCAAAGTCAGGAGTTGACCAAGTGGACTTTTGGTCAACCATCAATTCAAATATCCTCTTTTAATATTTCATGATCAAATTCACCATTGAATCAAGAGAATTGAAGAAAATAGGGTTAACTTGTTCTTGAAGTTATTTGAAGTTTGAAATTTTTTAAGTGTCCATCCTATAGAACTTTGACATGTCTTAACTTTCTCAATTTTTATCCAATGGTTGCATACCATACATTTTTGGAAAGCTTGGGAAAAATTCTACAAGTTTGTCATTCTGTAAAATTTCTCAAAAATGCACCATTTGAAAGATATTTGAGTTTAAAGCTTTATGCACAAGGTATGCAAAATTGTTGGCCAGGCTTGCCTTCCCTTGCCAGGCACGAGTGACATTTCAACAAACAGGTGGTGTGCCAAATTTCCAAGCCTATTTCTTTATCCTCAAGCATCAATTCTGAAAATTGAAATATGCATCATGTAGATGCCCATGAGAGCTCTTCATCAAGCTTGGAATCATCCATTTTGGCCAAGTATCCATCAAGATATGGATCCTCTAAGTCGTCTCCTCAAAACGGATTGCCATGAATGCCATGCAAGCCCATGCGCGCGTAGAATTTGTAGTGTCATGGATTGTTTTTTTGCAACTTGTCTTGGTCATATCTCATTCAATATTCCACCATTTTTCATGAACCGAAGCCCATGGTGAACCTCATTGAGAGATCTTTTGATAGGCTCCAAAAGGCCAAGAAATACACGAGACAATTGTGAGAAATTTGGATCACAAGTAAGGTAATTGGGCTATAATTTGAAATATTCAATTTTTGGCAAAACTCAGTTTCCATCCATTCCTTTCGCCCCAAGTCAATTCTATTATTCATTTGAAGTGTACCTAATCCCATAATGCCAACAAATTCGGTCTTATGTGCACTTGTACTTGGTTGTACATAAAATTCTCAAACTTGCTCATTTGGACAAAACACCAACACTCTTTATTTAAAAGGAATCAGGGGTTGAGATTAAAAGGATCAAAATCTGAGAATAAAAGGCTTCAAAAGCAAGTGGAACCACGAGAGAAGGACGAGCCATTTCCATGCTTGCAAGTGACACTCTCATAAGAGCAAATGTTCAGATTGGACTTAGAACTCTTTCTCAAGGCCCATTTATTTTTCTAAACTCTTTTTCATACTCTATATAAGCTGAAGCAAGCCTCATTTCACTCTATCCATGCTCACAAACCCTAAATTTCAAATCTGAACACAAAAACTCCATAATTGCATTTTTCTTAAATTCTCAAGTTTCAACCGTGCATTTGGAGATTTTCTTCTTTATTCTTCATCCTCAAGACTCAAGGAAGGAAAAGCAAGTATTGAAACTCAGTTGGAGTGAAGGAGACAGTAGATTACGATTTGCATTTAAGGTAAAAAACTTGAACTTTGATTCTTGAAATGTAGCCATTCATTAGTGTGTTTGAGCTTAGATTCATGTTAATTGATGTTGTTTGAATAATTCTGGAGCTTTACAACTTCCAATTTGATGAAATATGCATGATTGAAGTTTTTGAAAATTTGAATATGGATGTTTTTTGCACTTTTCGTGGTGTGATTTCTTGATGTATAGTTACTTATTTTGAGATTCACGAATTGCATGATGTTCCTTGCCATGAGATCTTTAAAATGAGCTTTGAATCAAAAAAATTGGTTGAGAATGGAGAAAGATATAAGGTCTAGAAGTTTGAGGTGTGGACTGCACGAAATAAGCATGTTAGGGCTGCTAGAGGTTAGGGATGAAGTGAGGTGTCGCTTCCTGATTCGTCCATTTGAATTTTCATGCATTTTTTTATTTATATTTTTCATCTGATTTTATTTTATGCTCAAAATATTTTCAAAACTTATAGAAAAAATATCATAGGTTCTTTTCAGTCTCTAATACTTTGTAGAATTTTTCTGAAATTTTTAAAAATGTTTTGATTGGTCAAATAAATTCAGAGATTAATATATTTTGATTTGATTAATTTTTATCTAATTTTCTTGTAAATTCTTGTAAACATATTTTTCCATGATAAACAATTCTACACAAATTATTTTGAGCCTTTTGATTGGTTTATGATGAGTCCATGATTTTTATTTGATTATTTTCAAATTTTTGCATAATTAAATAAATTCATGCATTATATTTATTTCATGCATATTTATCATTATTAAAATATTTTTCTTCATACCAAAATTGCATAAAAAATATTTTGCATCATTTTATTCATGTGGGTTGCATTTCTAAATTTCATTTCATATTGTTTGCATTTTTTGAATAATTAAATAAATTCGTGCATTATGTTGCATTTTATGTATTTTGATTGCCATTAAAATTATTTTACCTCATATAAAAATTGTATAAAAAATATTTTAAACCATTTTATTCATGTATAATACATTTCTAAATTTTATTTCATGACATTTATGTTGCTGCGGTATAGTGGCAAGCAAATAGTTGGTATTATTTTTACCGGGTGATATATACCGGTTAGGTTATATCGTATCGTGTCCACGAAGATTGGTTATTGATTCGTCGTTCGACAATTCTACCGTTAATGAGTTTGAGATTAAAAAAAATGAAAATAAAAGACAAAAAGTAAATGAACAAAAAGTATAAAAGATAGACAGCTTGTCTGGAACGAATGTAAACTACCCGTCACACACTTAAATCTACCACCCATGTCATACTCGGCCTACGTTACTCGTCTGTGTCATCACATACCTCTCACAACCTTGGCTATTTCTAACCCAAATTGAGAATCCTCCTAAATCATCTCAATAGCCATGTTTGGCCTATCTCAACAACACAGGAGTCAACTGCGTTACCTCCATAACCATCTCTAGTATACTTCACCAACGCAGAGGCATTAAGTTCAGATACTCTGTAGTGAATGTTAGATCTAAACCTATTTCTAGTATTCAGAAACTAACAGATAACTATCCTGGGTAAGAATCTAAGCAATCTATCTCTAGTAAAGCTCAAACCCCTAACATAAAGTAAAAACCCAAGATAACTACCAACACAAATTCGTAAAGCAAGCTTTATATAACAACAAGGGCGATAAATATACAAGAGTTATGAGTAGAAATACATACAAATCCAACAAAAGAGAAATAAACAAAGAGGAGAAGAGATAAACCACAAATCTACATTGGTTGTCAAAGCCAATCGAAGAGCAATCCACCTCCAATCATCCATGAGCAAGCCCTAATGTTGTTTTCTAAGCTAATCTACCAAAAATGAAGGTTGATGGAAATGGGGATCAAAAACCACCCCAAAACCATAACCTAGAAATCTGTTTTGAAAAGTATTTATAAACAAAATCCCGCAGACCGCGCTAAGCGCGATAGCCGCGCTAAGCGCGATAGCCGCGCTAAGCGCGACTTACTTTATTATTTTATTACATTAAATTGAGACACCGTGCTAAGCGCGAAGGTTGCTGTTTTTCTTCCCAAAAATGCATCTTCGGAGTCGTGTCTTCGACACTTTATTCCCCCATGCTCCAAATATGCAACAAATACCTACAAAAATAGATACAAAACTATCAAACGGTACATTATGTACGCAAAACACAATAAAACGTATTTACAACAAAAATTGGGGTTATTCAACGATTATTAACAAGCAAGAACAGATAAGTGCCACAAAACATATATGCAAAATAACTACATTTTGGCACTTATCAACTCTCGCCAACTTGACACATTGTTTGTCCTCAAACAAAGTCAAGTAAACCTAAAGAAACAAAAAATGATATCAAAGAATCACAAATCAACAAGTTTTGGAAACAGACAACAAATGTATGGTTCAAACGAAAAATGTACACGACAAATACAAACTTACCACTATACTACAACAATAACATATAAACGAAACAAATCCTAAGTACAAAAATCATGCAAAACATTCTAAAACAAAACAAACTCAATCATGAATCACGCCTAGCAAAAATTCATCGGTAGATGAAGAACACACAAAGGTGAGGGATAAAAAACACTCATCCACAATCTTGCAAACAATAGACTAAATTATGCATTCATCCAAAAACGTATTGAAAATACAAATGCAAGAATCACAAGGGCTTTTCAAGGTTGTAATGTGGCTTGGTTAACAAACAAGTGATAAGTCCTAAAGCTAATCGAAACAAAAACTTGCCTAAACCTAAGGGAGTGATCAACTCACAAAGTTCCAAACAATATAATTTCAATCAAACTTATTCTTCATCACAAATTTCACACCAAACACACCTCACTTATTAACATAACATTATTCCTACTCTTTTTGTTTTTTCTTTTTCAAAGCTTTTCTCTTTTTTCTTTCTTTTTCTGATCTTTCTTTTTCACATTTTTCTTTTCTCTTAACCTCATACCAACCACAATATAAGTATATAAACATTTCTCTCCCCAACTTGAATTCAACCAACATTAATGTGTGAATACTCCCTACTTTCTAAGGCAAGGTAAAAATTCATACAACAACATGTAGTTGAGGGTTCAAGAAACAAAGAAATCAACATCCATACAAAAAAGGTGAATTGACACTCATAGACAAGCATCAAGTTCAAATAAAAATGGATATTGATAAAAGCTCAAAGGGGCAAACAAAGGTTCACACACTCACAAGGTGAATTGAATATTTGGCCAAGGTAGTTATGCTCAAAATCAACAAAATGCCATGATCATTTTCTTGCAATCATACAATCAACACAAAACAAAAGATTAAGCATAATAAAATCCAGTTAAAACAAGAATTGTGGCCTCAAAAATATGTAAACAATGGAAAGCTTCCTCACATTTATGGGTAAAAAGGGAACTAAAGTGATTCAATTCATGAGCAAGTAATGCAAAAAGAATGAATAGTATGGTAATTATACAAATGATAAATTTCCTAAACATGTTATGCTATAGAAAGCGATAAACGAGTACCTGACATGTACCAACTTTGAAAACTATCATTACCATACATCCGCGAGTTGAAACGATCAAACTCGGAAAATCACCTCAAAAGTCTTCAAGTTACCGAACCAAAATTTGAGTCCAAACAACAACAAAAGAATTAGAAAAACAATACTACCTTTATTCAATACAAAAAGCCTTGGTGAAAGTGGGAAAAAGGAAAACCAAGTGAAATTTTAGAAGAATTCACTGGCACTGCATAGCAGAGCGAGCTAAACGCCAGCAGAGCGTGCTAAGCGCGCTACACCAGTTGCAGAAAAATGACAACAACAGGTGCAACTGCTATGCAAGCTCCACTTACACACCTATACAATCTCATTTACACATCTAAACAATATTTAAAGTACATACAAACTTCCACAAGCTAAAACACTACAAACTTGTGGAAAATAATAAATTGACATAACAAAACAAAAGCAAATAACAATACACACAATTGGTGAAAAGGAATTAACAAGTTGAAAAGTGAAAATTTGAAATTAAGAGCAAGTCCTATTTTAACTTGTCAAAACACAAGTCACCACACACATAAACAACATAAACAAACATGCTTATTTTACGTCGTAAGTTCGACGCCTTTATTGTGCGAGCACTAGTAACCTCCTCTCGTCATGCCATGGTATTGCCACACCGCGCAAACCTAAAGAAAGTGTCCTAAAAACCACACAATAAACGTTAGGAATACGAGACAACTTACAACAATACTTAAAAACAAGGAAAAACACACATATGTACAAGTATGGAAAGTAAACACATAACATGTACATGTGTCATACCCCAATTTTTGACCTAAGATACCACCTTACATTCACATGATTGCATAACTAACAGTTCAGACAGCATTAATCGGGTGTAGCAGTCATAGGTCAAAATTAGGGTTTCATCAGATTTTCATCTGATTCAAGAGACAATCAATTAGGGTTTGAGTTTTTCTCACCTCATTTGATCTATCTTGATCAAATCATCAGCCTCTGATCATCAGATACTCATTTCTTACACAGATCAATCAAGGATCGACCAATTAGGGTTTTGATCGGGCATGAGTATTCTCTGACTTTTTGAACAAGAAATAACTTTTTTGGATAGAGATTGGTCATTATATTTTAGATACAACATCTTGACCTAATTTCTGGATTCAAAACATCACAGAAGTTCACAGATTTCATCAGTCAATTTCTGAATCTGCACAGAAAAGTCAAACTTTGACTTTTGGTCAAATTTTTCAAAACAAAACTTTTTCCATCACCAAAATACTTCAAATGATCCATCATGATCATAAAAAATCAAAGAATTTGAAAAAAGTCAACAAAAAGCCAAAAGTTTTCGTACTTAGAAAAATTTCTAAGTGTTGAAATTTCTTATTTTTACCAAACTTCATGCCATTTTTTCACCTAGTTCCAATTTGAATTTGAAAAAACTCAAAACATAAAAGTTGTAGCTTGTGAAATAAGCTTTCCAAAATGTCCAAGAACTCACAAATCCATGGAGTCTAGCCATACTTTTGAAATTGAAACATAAGGCTCCATGAACTTGATTTTCAAAGTTCAAAACTTCACATTATAGGTCATTTTTTGGATTTCTTCTTTCTAGAAGCTTGCCACCTTGCCAAAATGAGATAAGAAATGATAAAAATCAGATGGGATAATTATGATAAGATTGGATCAAAGTTGGAAATTAACCATGGTTAAAAGAAGGAAGCTTCCTTTTGCATTTAATGCAAAAAAGACTTCCTTGCCCTCTAAGGCAAGTTTGAATTACCAATGCCAAATTGCTTGCCTAACATTTCAGAGACATCGGCCTATAAATAGAGGTATCATTCCATGATCAATAGACACCAAAGCAAATGCAAAATCATGCTTTCTCTTTACTTTCTTGAAAATCAAGCAATATAGTGCAAATTGAGAAACATTGCATTTTTGAAATTTAGCTAAAACCATGATGATCTTTGGTGTCAAACATGTTTCATGATCATTATCAAACTTGTGTATAACTTAAAATCAAACTGAAATCAAGCTAAAAACCAGTTTTCATTTTACATGTTTTCAAACTTATACAAGCTGCCTTAACAATCGAATTCCACTCTAAGCTTGATAAACTTGTGATCTAACTACTCTAACATCATCCATGTACCTCATGTACATGATCCAGATCATTGGCAAGAAACTGTAATTCCATTAACCCCAATTTCGAGTTTCATATTGAACTGACTGTAGGTTGACTTGGTTGGAAGGATTGAAGCAAGCTCGAGGCAAGCAGATCATTCACACAGCTTCCATACATGCCGATGAAGCTTAAATGATCCATAAACAAGCTCTGGAAACACTCTTGCATTGAATTCGATTCTCACTTTCACAGGTAAGAACACGAAATCCATTCTCATGATTCCTTGCATCAATTGAAAAAAACTCATGGCCGTTCTCTTTCTGCACCTAACACGATCAATAGCCCTAAAAAAAAATCCAAGAATCATCAAACATACATCATTTAATTTGAATTTTTCAGTTTAGGGTTCATAGTGTTCTTCGAAACCTAAATCGTTCTGGGCTTAAAATAAATACAATTAACAAGTACCATCGTGTTCGTGATGAAAAACCGAGCAAATTTCGTTTTTACATCATTGAATTTCGTTGAGAAACGAAGATTGTAGCTGGAGTTGAGCAATCTGAAGATCAAAATGAAGAACCCAGGATGCGCGCGTGTTCTTCATTGTTTTCAAAATTTGAATTTTTAAATTTCCAATCTCTCATTTACACGTGTTCTAGCCCACTAAACACATAAACGCGTTTGGCTCAGTTGTAGCCTCCTTGCTCTTAGTCTTCTCTGACACGTGTCCCACCCTTTGGTCATGGGTTCAACTCCCATCAAGACCATTTCTTTTTATAACTTTCTAATTTTTCATGTTTTTTTACAAAACTTTCACAAATTTTTTGACCAATCAAAACTTCTCATTTTGAGATGATTTTTTAAACACTTGTCAATAAATATATCTATTTTATGATAGTGCAAAAATTTTCAGAAAAAACTTTCATCTGATTAAATTTTAATCGAGCCGAAAATGACGTCCTGAACAATTTTTCAAACCTCCTTTTAAGGTGAAATATTCAAGTTTTCGACTTCCGATTCTTTTCAAAACTTTTCATAAATGAACCTCACATTTCAAAACACTTTTCAAAAATCATTTTTCAAAGCATTTCATCAAAGCTTACATCTTTTTACCACGATCGATCCGATTTAAACGATTAAATCAAATTCGTTCTCTCTCGAATTTCTCAATCGATCATGGGCCACCCTTATGGTGTAAGTCCCAAACCTTTTATGTACATACTTAGTTTTACTTGTACATATTCATATCATCATTGTCAATATTCAAACATAAACAAATTTTTTCGTTTGTTTTCATTCGTTTGTTTATACACCGATACCATTGGTATTGAAAGGAGAAGAATTCCCTGTGAAACTGCTTTTAAACCAATGGGCCTCCCTTATGGTGTAAGTCCCAACCCCCCTATGTACATCCATCTTTGTCTGTACATAAATACTCGTTCGTGTACATATTCATTTCCTTGTACACAGTTCAAGCTTGTAAATAATCAAGTTACGCTCGTTTTAAACGTTCGTTTCACAGACACTTGTTTATATTTCATAAACTCTTGTAAATAAACATCATTGCATTGTTTATATTTCCTTCATAAACTCCTGTGAATACATATCACACACACACACACACACTTGTTTATATAACTGTCTAGTTATAACATAACAACTAGTCTAACCAATAGGTTCCCCACAATATTAGCCTCCTCTTGGGCTTTGTACAAGGTAACTCATTTCAACTGAGTTCAGCCTCCTCTTAGGCTTCATATAAGAAAACTCATTCATCTGAGTTTAGCCTCCGCTTAGGCTTCATATAAGACAACACTCCCCTGTTGAGTCAGCCTCCTCTTGGGCTTCGTTCAAAAGAACTCCTCATTGAGTTTAGCCTTCTCTTGGGCATCATACAAAGAAAGAGACAGGAAATCTCTTAACAGCCTCCTATTGGGCTTCCAATACAAAGAATCACCCGCGTTAGGATAGACCCCTGAGAGTATAATTTCCCGGTGAAATTGCTCTTAAATCCCAAAGGAGAAACTTTCCCAATCATAGAAATAGCAATTAAAACACACGAAACATATCAAACGTATTCATATATAAAGCTATAGATAACTATATATATTTAGGGTGCTCCATCTATTCCCTTTATATAACAAACCCCCTTACCCGGAATCTCCCCAATGCGTTGCGTCTAGTTTGCGCTAGTCGTTACGCATATCATAATCAATTGAGGGTATTAACAGCTTTCCCCTTTTTCATAATCATAATTTCTTGTGTTGAAAATAATAAAGCTTGATGCTCGCGGCATCTTTATAAACAAATCAAAAGAGTAAATTGTTTCGAGGCAGAGAATCTGAATTCATATTCGATTCCCTAGCACGTCACTTTTTAACGCGAACACATTAGAAGTATGACCTTTTGCATTACAATAAAAACAACTAGGTCTAAAAACATGATTCTTTTTATTGATATAAAAGTTATTTCTATCATAAGGCTTTTTATGATAATTTGCTACATGTTTTTTCTTTGATTCCTTATTGTTGAATATGTTAGTAATCTTTACGAATATAGTTGGACTTATATTAGGTATATCAAAATTATAAAATTCAAGTCCACATTTATTATTTGAAATTATTTGACTACTTGGCACATTATCCAAGTCAATTTCCCCATTTCCATATTTTTCAATGACTTGGTTTAATTTCATTTTTTTTAAATTCAAAATAAAAATAATTATTGCATGTTGGATTTTTTATTAAGTCTAACTCCACTTTTGTGATATTAACCTAACTTTCTAGATTTAAAGTAGTTTTTTTTTTAATTTGAAAATTTTCTAGAAAGTTTAAAAAATTCATGTAATTTACTAAAAGCACTCTGTAATTCATCATATGAAGGTCTATCATCAATTTCACAATCAGTAATCTCATGTTCTTATCACTTGAATGATGTGATGACATTAATGTCATGTTTGTTTGTTCTTTATATGTGCCTTTATGTGTTACTTCCAAATTATCCTAAATCTCATTGGCCATTTTGAAATTTGATACTCAGAAAAATTCATTTGCTCCTAATGTCGATGCAAGTATTGTATTTGTCTTCTTGTCGTACAACACTTTTTCTTCTAGTCATCGGTCCAACTTTTTACTTTTCGTTTTTATTCTTTGGTTATAATGGTTGTAGGAATGAAACTTCCATTTTCAATAGCATCTCATATTTCATCACTTTGTTCTTCTAAATACATCTTCGTACGTATTTTCTAGAAATCAAAATATTCACCACAAAACAATAGAGACTTGTTATTACTATCACCGTCTCTAAAAACTATATTTGTATTTGTGAAAGTCATTCTGGATCTTTACGAACATGTTACCTATAATCTGCTCTGATGCCAATTGTAAGTATTAGAGTGTACAATCTAAGAGGGGTGAAGTAGACGTGCTGGATTTTTCTTTTATTTTACGCAAGTTTCTTATGTTTTATTTTTCTAGAAACATGTGATGCATTGGTCTTTATTTAAAATGATATTATGCAAAAATTAATATGCTTAAATGTAAATGAACACACGAGACTTATACTAATTCCCCTTATCAATCAAGGGTACATCTAGTCCTTTCACACATGTTAGATCTTTGTACAAGCTTCACACCAAGACCTCTTATCTTCTAACATAACAAAGAAGCACACCACTTTCTTGATTTCACAAGCCTCAAACCTATGATGGACTTTTAATAATTCAAATTCAAAGAACCTTTTTTTCAACGGAGAAATTACCTCCATGATCCTTTAAGTTATTTAATTGTAACAGATTGATCCTTTATGTTGTTCTCCCTACATGTGGGTCCTTTATGTTAACTAACCCTTGCATCGTTGACCATCATTGGATCATATAATTAAATTTTCATAATTTTTTAGTGCATAAATTTTTTTTAAACTAATTAAAATGCGCGAAAAGGCAAAAATTAAATAAAAATAGTAAAACAGAAAATAAAATTCTCCTAAAATTACACGAAGTGTAAAACAAGAAGAAATATTTTTAGGAATTTTTTCATAATTTTTAGACCAAAAACAGATTTAATATGAATTTTAGAAGTTAAAATAAAATTAATATAACAAAATAAAACAACATAAAGGTCTATGATACATTTGTTAGTTAATATAAAGGACCCACATGACATTATAAGTAAGCTTTGTATTTGCTTGGATCAAGGATCTCTTGTCATACTATAAATTATTCAACTTTAGTTTATGTCATAAGTTCTTGCTAGTTTATTTTCTTCCAACTCTATTTTCTATCAAAGAGATGTAGAACTCAAGTCATCTGGTAGCTTTTTCTTTTATATAATTCAAGTAATTTATCTTCAATAAGGTTTCATATTTTCCAGTGCTATTGATTTTACTTTTATTGTTAAATATGCATGCTTGAGTAATGTTTGTTTAATTTATTGTTTATCTCACCATAAGTGAGTAGTCCATTAAGGACTAAGAGTCACGAGACTTGTCCCATGACATATTCTCTTTTATCCAAATGAATCGATTATGAGAAACATGAATCACATATTATTTTAGAGTCTGAATTTTCTAAAAACATGTCATTTACAAAAGTAAAGATAATACATGTATAGGCTCTTTTGTCGTCCGGATCGTTCGCCCAATCAGAATCACTATAGGCTGTTACTGACAGAGCTTGAGTAGTATTAGTAGGTGATAGAAGCAAGCCATGCGTAGAAGATCCACTAAGATATCTGAGTATGCATTTAACCATGCTCCAATGACTGTTTAAGGGGTTAGCCATGAACTGACAAGCTTTGTTCACATAGTAAGCAATATCTGGTCGTGTCAGAGTGATATACTGCAGGGCTCCAACAATTGATCTGCAAATGGAAGGATCTTGTATTTTATCTGTACCAAACCTGCTAGGTTTACAACTTCTAAGCATAAGAACAACTACACCATTTACTTCTTCCATGTTTACTCGACTCAACAGATCCCTTATATATTTAGTTTGAGTAAGAACAAGCGTGCCATTGTGCTGATATTTGACTTCAAGGCCAAGAAAATATTCTGGCCTGCCAAGTTTTTTCAAGGAAAATTCACTTTGAAGCTTGGATATAACTTTGTGAATTAACCGAGCAGAAGATCTTGTGACAAGTATATCATCCACGCAGACTGGAACATATAGAGTGACTCCTTGATGATTGTACATAAACAGGGAATGATCATATTTACTTGCCACAAACCCAAACTGAAAAAGTGTCTTGTGCAGCTTCTCCTACCAGGACCTGGGAGCCTGTTTAAGTCCATACAAGGCTCTATTTAATTTGAAGATAAGAAATTTGTTGGCAGGTTCGAAACTTGGTGGTTAACTCATGTAGACTTCTTCTTCAAGAGAACCATTCAAGAAAGCATTGTTAACATCAATTTGTTGAATATCCCATTGAAATATGAGCGTTAGAGTGAGTATAACTTTGATAGTAGCAGGTTTGATGATAGGATAAAATGTTTCATGATAATCAAAACTGTATTGTTGATTGAACCCTTTAACAACCAGTCTAGCTTTGTATTTATTGAGGGAGGCATTAAAATTTTCTTTCACCTTAAACACCCATTTGCATCCTATTGTCTTTCTGTGAAAAGGAAGAGTGGTGAGAGTCCAAGTATGTTTTTCCATTAGAGCATTGTACTCTTGTTGCATAGCTTCAAACCAATGAGGTTGTGAAAGAGCCTGTTTAACTGTGACAGGTTCAGAATGTGCTAGAAAGACTTTGGGTTTTAAAGAACCAGATTTGCCTCTGGTTACCATGGGATGATTATTGGTTGAAAGACCAGATTTTGGCACTGTGTCAAGCATGGAAGGAGATAGTTATGACTTAATGGACATAAGAGGAGAGTTACTGATGGCCTGTGTGGGCACATATACATGAGCAGACTGACTTAGGTCCAAGGAAGTTGCAGATTCAACAGACACAGAAGTATTGTTTTGACCATTAGAGATGTTTGTCAGAGTTTGAGGAGAATTGTCAGGTGAGGGCTGTTGTGTAGAGTTATCAGTACTGTTTTAAATGACAACATGATCTAATGAATCTAGAGACTGAGTAGGGCTAGACTGACAAGACTGACTAACTACAATATTTTCAAAAGTATTTATGCACACCATCAATCTATACATAGAAAGATCATTATCAAAACATGCAGTGCTTGACTGACTCGTGCCACCAGAAGGAAACAAGGAAGTAAAAGGGTATTTTGCTTCATCAAAGACAACATCCTTAGAGATATAAATATTTCCCTCTTTACTAAGGCATTTATGACCTTTATGCTGAGGAGATACACCTAAGTAAACACACTCAAAACTTCTGAGCTGGAATTTGTGCTTATTAAAAGGTCTAAGATGAGGGAAACAAAGACAACCAAAAACTCTTATGCCTTGATAATCAGGAATGGTGTTAAAAAGAGCATGAAATGGAGATGTGAATGCTGGAAAATTAGATGTGGGAAGTCTATTCAGAAGATACATTGCCTGAGTGAAACTGTGATCCCAGAATTCAACAGGAATATTAGCATGAGCCAAAATTTTTAAGCCCATCTCTACTATGCTTCTGTGTTTTCTTTCCACAGTGCCATTTTGATGTGAAGTGTGAGGACAGGTTAATCTGTGAATTATGCCTTTCTCACTCAAAATTTTTGTCAGAGGTCAAAGTTCTCCCCCAAAATCAGTCTGAACAACTTTTACTTGTACTTGAAACTGAGTTTGAACATAGACAAGAAATTAAGTGAAGCAACTTAAAGCTTCAGATTTTTGTTTTAGAAAATACACCTAAGTGTACTTGGTGTAAGTGTCAACAACAGCCATATAGTACAAATAGCCTTGACTAGAAGGATTGGAAGATGGTCCCAATAAGTCAACGTGCACAAGTTCAAAAGGTTTGGAATAAACAGTTTTGGGTAAAGGTGCATACAATCTGTGAGATTTGCCAGCATTACAAGAACTACAACAATCAATATTATCTTTATTGAATGAGGCAATATTACACAGTTTCAGTATAGACTTGAGATTTACAGAATTTGTATGTCATAACCTATTATGCCAAACAGACAATTAATGACAGACAAAATTTGCAAGAACTTGAGAATGATCTCTGGTGGACAAGCTAACAATATTTGCAGTTGGAGATTCCACTGACTGAGAGGAAAAACTATAGAGGCCACTAGTATCCATGAATCCTTCTAGAAGAACCTCCTTAGATACCTGAGATTTGATGAAACAAGTGTTAGCGTGAAACTCAAAAAACACATTATTATCTTGAGCAAACTTTGACACAGACAAAAGATTTCTAGTGATTTTGGGTACATGCAATATATGCTTCAAAACTAAGTTAGAGTGAGATAATGAAGGAGTCTTGATGTTAGCTAAGCCAACAGACTCAATTTTCAATCTTTGACCATTACCTACAAGAACTTTATTGACACTAGAATAACTTTGTTTATTTTGTAGTAAAGATCTATTATGAGTGAGATGATGAGTAGAACCTGAGTCTGCAAACCATGCTTGAGACTCTAAATCTGCTGGAACCTGTAGGCCATCTTGATGAGTAAGATATGCTGAAGCTTGGACTGAGTTGGCCGCTGGATCTTTCTTCTCACCCTTCACCTGTTCAGTGGACTCAGAGGCTTGATTCTTTGATTGTGCTGGCTCAAAGTTTTCATCATAACGATGCCAGTAGTCCATAGCAACATGGCTATATTTCCCACAAAGCTGACAAGTTGGTCTATTGCCAGAAGATGCAGAGGATATGGCTCTGCCACGACCTCTAATTCGAGAGTTACTTCTGCCTCGCTGATACTGAGAACCACCTATGGTGAATTTGGAGCTGAAATTGGCTTCAGATTGAGCAACATTTGTTGTGGCATTAGCAAGAGAAAGCTCTTGACGATATTTGTCAAGTTGAGCTTCTTGCACATACAACAGTGCCTCAATTTCATATAGTGTAGGAGGTTCCATCTTGCCATATACCATCATGATGGATTGTATTCCTCTGGTAAACCCTGTAAGATAGAGTCAATTTGATCGCGCTTAGAGATTGGTTCACCCACTGCCATAAGCGCATCTGCAATTGAACGAATGCGAAGCACAAACTCTGAAATTGAACGATTTGCTTTCTTGGTGACTTTCAGTTCAACATGAAGTTGATGAACCCTAACTTTCATGACCGCTGTGAAATATTGGTGTATTTTCTCCCATATTTGATATGAATGCTTGCAAGGAAGTACACGAGGAAGAACAGACTCGGAAATTATGGACAGAAGCCACGTGAACAAGGCTTGATCTTGAGTAATCCAAGCCTCATATTCATCAGAGTGAACATTGGCGCGACGATCCTCGTCGTTCTGGAACATTGCAGGAATCTGAGGATTAACTATAAATCGATGTAGTTTATGAGTAAGAATGATACCTTCAACCTGTTGATTCCGGAGAAGAAAGTTCTTCTCTTGCAGCTTGATGAAGAGTTTGGGCCCAAACAGTGTGTGATGGGACGCATCGTTGAGTGACGACGTCTGTGTCGTCATGTAGGGATGAAACTCCGAGTTTTTCGGTGATGCAACCATTGATGAAGCTTCTCTGAAGCAATGGAGCAAGAACGTGTAACAGAACTAGTTTGTTGAATCACAAAGAAAGATGTTGCAGCTTCTCAGCAAGAGCATGAGAATGATGAAACGAACAACAGAAGACGGTTTGGATCAGCAGCGATTGATACCATGTTAGGCTTATGACAATCTTGCATTATCAATGGAAGGGATGAAAACAAGATTGCTAGAAGTTTTGTAAAGAAAGAGTCAGAAGTTCTAGGACCAAAGGCTCAGAAGTTCTGAGACGAAAGAACCAAAAGTTCTGGAACAAGTGATTCTGAATTTCTATTACAAAAGGAGTTTTACATCATATCTATACACTCTCTCATAGCCACCTATATATAACCATAACTCTATGGATAAGATGGTTTACTAAGAGTGGAAAGAGATTGTAGCCTAATGATTCATAAGTCCATTATACAATAAACCATTAAGCCCATTATACAATAAACTATTAAGTCCAAATACACTAATATTTTGTTGTGATTTAGTGAAAGACACCCAATTTTTTCCATAGAATTGCCAAAAACAAGACTTTGTTTTTTTGTATGAAGCATAGACAATTAATCCAAACATCTTTTAAGTTAATTTTACTTTTATTCGTCAACTATTTGGTGTATCTACCTTCTCATAATTCCAAGAATAAAAATTGAAGAATATTCTATAATCAAGCTAATTATTGGCTAAAGTCCTAGCATGTGCAAATCTTACTACACGATGTCGCATTACAAATCTTACTACACGATGTCGTATTACAAATCTTAAACATTATCCTTTCTGAACGTATTAGAATATAGAGAGAAAGATAGTGTACAAAGTGGGAAACAAATTTTTTTTTAAAGAAAAGAAGTGAAAAGAGACAATTTTCTAAATCAAAACGTCAACAAATTTAACTTGATCACATTTGCTATCTTATGATAATAAATCACACACATGTCCTTGTTAAACCAAAATCATGACATTCAGAGACACTTACAAAGCTAGCTTGCCCAAAACCGTTATTCCTTGACCAAAATAGTTAAATATATCATTTAGACACATTTATAAACAACAACAGAATTTAAATTTATTGAATTATTGATGTATTTAATTATTATTTTATGTTAAATAAATCAACGATTTAAAAAATTTATTATTTTTTTTTGTTTCTTATAAATGTATCTTGAGGTGTATTAATCACTTATTTTTGATGATATGGGTACGTAGAAAACTTTTTGTGAATTACTAAGGTGGAAAAGACTCATTGGAACACAACCTTTTCAAGCTACTATATTATGTCCCACTAGCTAACCCAAACTTTAAATTTTCACTTGATGATATGATAGGACCCTTAATTGTTTTTTAGTCTTTTGGGGATATGATTTATCCACATGTTTTCAAATCTTAGTTAATGAGTAGTATATACTATATGTGTGTTAGTTAGGCTATAAATAATGTGTACCACAAGGGAAAAGAAACTTAAAGAATATATTTGCAAAAGTAAAATTCCTTGAAGTTTGATACATTGTCACACATTTTTGGAATGGAATAAAGAAAGTATTTGCATAGAATTAAAGAACGAAGGTTTTGTTACGACAAAGGAAGCTCCCATATCATAATTGAGAATTTTTCATCTATATAGTGAAATTTCTTTCATATTCTTGGTGAAAAATTAAAAATGCCCTTAAATTTCGTAAGTGCATTTACGAATTTATCTTGGAAATGGACTTCGTAAGTGCACTTACGAAATAAATCATAATAAGGTGAATTTGCAAGTGCACTTACGAACTCACCTTATTTTTAAAAAAAATTAGATGAATTCGTAAATGCACTTACGAATTCACCTTATTTTGGAAATTTGTAAGTGCAGTTACGAAGTCTGCGTGTTGTTTTAGAAAACACATAGAATAACCCTCAATACTCATTTCTATTCCAAATTTAAACTTTCTACTCTAAACCCTAACATTTCTACAACTTCAAACTCACTTCGTTCAAGTTCATCTTCTCTCTTCAACTCATTCTAACTCATTTCAACCCTCCAAAATCAAATTCAAGCTCAAATTTGTGTAAGTTTTCTTCAATTTTTTCTATTCAAAATATAAATTTGTATAAGATTATTAGATTAGGTTGTAGAAATTAAATAGTATATGAAGTAATAGTAGGTAAATGTAGTTTTATTGGATGAAAAAATATGAGGGTGTTTTGGGACTGATTTTTCTGGGGTTGGAACTCTCTGAACGAAGGTGTTTCGTAAGTGTATCTGCGAAGTGTCCCTGGAGGGACTTCGTAAGTGTACTTGAGAATTTACCAAGGATGGGTGAATTCGCAAGTGCACTTGTGAATTGTTGCCAGAGTTGTTTTTAAATTAGTAACCTAACAATTGTAATGATTTATTTCAGGAAAATGGAAGAGAACCAAAACCAGATGGCTCGTATGAGACATGGCAGGCAAAGCCAGACTGCGTCGGCTCGTCGAGAGCGAGAGCAAAGGGCAAGGGCATAAAGGGCACAACTAGAGATAGCTTCACCTTCGGCACCGTAACAAAGGAGTCGCCTCCATGAAGCGTCTACCTCTGGTGTACATGAGGAGCAGGTACCAGAGGTAGAGGTTCCGGAGAAAGAGGCCCAGGTGCCCAGGAAGCCGCAAACGTTGAGGTCTCCGATGACGATGTTGAGGAACATGCAGAGGTGGAGGATGATGGATATCCAAGAGGGCCATAT
The DNA here is from genome assembly GCA_021764765.1 of Vicia sativa. NCBI lineage: Eukaryota > Viridiplantae > Streptophyta > Magnoliopsida > Fabales > Fabaceae > Vicia > Vicia sativa. The sequence goes on along the minus strand of CM038792.1, from coordinate 114,789,520 downwards.
GACACATCCCTCCTGATTTATTATTAGGATCATGCTGCCCATTATGTATGGGGTGGACAAGTATTATAATTTTTACGGTTCATGTTTATTTTTATGGTTCCTGCTCGTTATATTTCGTATTATAATTTTTATTCAAAAATACGGTTCTTGTTGATTTGTTTTCTTTGAATTCTCATGTTTCAGGAAAGGAAGGCTTTGAAACATATCAACCACTCCCGCAAAAAATTTGATCTCTATATTCCATAGGCTCGATGGCTCCACAATGTTGTCATTGGATCCAGTCTTGTTGGATTATTCGGTACTGGTTACGGTACCATTTGCACTGTCATGCATGGTGCTTTTGCTGAGAGATGACATAAGGAGACATCATCTTTCCACTTTTTAGTTGAGGAGTTGAAGATCACGCTTGATGATGTTGCCTGCTTGCTCCAACTACCTATCAGAGGTAGGTTACTCAACCATGTCAAGTTATCCAGAGCTGAGGCGGTTGACTGAATGGTTGAGCATCTAGGAGCAGATTCGGACAGGGTTGCTCAAGATCGCGATAACACAAACGGGGCGCATGTGAGATTCTCCTACCTAAAAGAGATATATGGGGAGCACCTCTGTGCAACAGCACTTGCAAAAATAACTGCACATGCAGTTGGGGAGTGTGTGGACGAGGATATTTTTGTTTAGTTTCACCGTGGTTGTGGCATCCAATGTTTTCTGATGTACCTGGTAGGCACGTCCGTCTTTGTGGACCCGAGTGACCACTACACCGATGTGGCATACCTTAGATATTTTATGGACCTGTCTACAGTTTGTGACTGGAACTGGGGTGTCGTTGTTCTGACCTACCTCTACCAGAAGCTGAATGAAGCTTTTAGATGGGGGGCGAGGGCGCTCACTGGCTCGTGTACACTCCTGACGGTACTTTTTTATTTTAACGATAAATTTTTATTAATTTTAATTTATTTGTACTTACACATTATGTTTTTGTTTATGCAGAGTTGAATTATCTCATACTTTCACCGCATCCATGGTTACACCGAAGATCCCGACTATCAGGCCGCCATGCCAAGGGATTCCAACTTTATTCTCAACAGGAGCAACCAAAATTTGCTTCCTTATCGGGTGTTCCTTGATCGTACTGCTTATGACGATATTAATTAGACTCCATTTGTGGACTATAGGGAGGTTGTGGCATTCGATCTTATTTCATTATACTCTGGGTGACTAGCTTGTGGGTCTAACATGATGGTCAGGTATCTGCCAGAGCGGTGTATGCGCCAGTTTGGCTATGTGTAGATCATACCTAGATCTCTTTTTCAGGGTGCTCCGACACCATGACACAACGGACTCTCAATGACGTCTTCCAGGATTGGAATAATCATGTGGTGCCATAGGAGCATCTGATGATGTGGGCACCCAGATGTGACATTGTGTTGAGAGTTACGTGACATGGTTCTTTAGAGTCTCACACACTTTCATGACATCGGATGGTCTTGGAGATCCACCGAGACCCGCACACGAGGAGCTCCTGGAGAACGAGCAGGCCTAGGATGACCATGCCATTGATCTAGTGCCCATCTATCAGCGTATCCACCAACTTGGACAAGAGGCGTTGGATGCAAGAATTATGGATGAGGGAGGTCCCGATGCGGTTGTCGTGATGCAGAGGATCGTCACTGAGGCAGAGCGTGCAACACATTACCGGAGGCAGAGGAGGGCGCGGGGGGTTAGGATTAGGCATACACAGTAGCCTTTATGTTTTGTTCTTTAATTTTTTTAATAATTTGATTGAATTTACTTTCGAAACAATTTTTGTAATTTGATATTTATGACTACTTTTCTTCCATTACATAGTAATATTTAGTTGGTTTGCATATATAAAATGTGATTTATTTGAATTTATGAAAACTGGCATATAATGCAATTTATAGTGAAAATAATTGTAGTTTTAAATATCTTTTAACACATTCAGGAAATGTTTCGTAAGTGCACTTACGAATTGACATTTCTGGGTGAATTTGTAAGTGCACTTACGAAGTAAGCTTATTTTTTTCAAATCAAGCGTTTAAAATAATAACACGTACAAAATAAGGTGAATTCGTAAATGCATTTATGAATTCATCCAAAAATGTTAATTTATAAATATAAATTCAATTTCATCCAATAAAATGAATTCATAAGTGCACTTACAAAAGATATTTTTAATTTTTTAAGATTGTGAGAGAAAACTATTAGATATGTGAAGAAATTCTGATAGCTAAAAAGTAAAAGTTGAGCTAGTTAAAATATGTGTGGCTACATGATGTTGCAACTAAATTTTGAGTCCACATTCAGTTGAGAGGAAAGTTATTTACATATAGCCACATATTATATTTCTATTTATATATCACATACCACAACCGTAAAAAAGAAAAGAAAAGATATGTGGTGTTCCTTTGTGTGGGCTATCATTGTTCACATAGCACTTTAACTTAACCCCACTAATTTTATTCCTTTCAAATCATAGATAAAGTTCCAATTCTAACCCCAAAATAATGTGTGGTTTTTGCTAGTTTTGTCATTTGTGGATTGTCAATAGATCTCATGCCAATTTAAGTCGAAATTTTCTTTTTACGGTTGACAATAAATACATACGAGAAATATTGATGGAAAAAGGAAAAATCAAAGTGTACTCCCTTTGTACCAATTTATAAACACAAAAATGCTCATTTTTCTTGTAACAAATTATATAAAAAAAAACATCAAATTTATATCATTTAATTATTTTATTTTAATATTTATCTTTTACAAAATAAATTGAATCTACATTATATTTAATTTAGTTTAGTTTTATTTTTTCTATAAACAACAACTAATTAAAATTATTTTTACATCTTTTTCTAAAATATTTCTTTTAAGAACTAAAATTTAATTTTTTTTAATAAATTTAAAATATTTATTTTATACATATAAATGGATACGAAGTAATACACGTGTTTTGAAAGATGTTTTAAAAAGAATGTAAGTGAATTTCATAAATGGTGGTTTGGAGTGGTGGTACGGTAAGATTCTCTCAATTGATAACGGCTAGTTTTTCAAGCGATAACGGCTAGTTTCTTCAATTTTCGGACACCTTCTCTTCTCTCTTCTATCTCTTACTTCTTCTCCCTCTTCCAATGGAAGCTGCCTTTCTCTTCCCGGAAACCTGCTCTTCTCCCATATCTAAACCAACTCCAAATACCTTGAGGCTGGTTCAAAACATCAAATCCTTGCTTCAGTGGTTTCGAATAATGTATGTGATATACCATTGCGCCAGTTGCCTACTCCTTGTCTCAAGGGTGACCGCTTGGCTATTACAATTCCGGAAGATGAGTACAAACTGGGGGTGGAGGCTTGCAAGCATCACCTTCATGGTAGAATTATTTGGTCAAAAGGGTTTGTACCTTTAACTATTGTCAATCTAAGAACAAAACTCTTGGAACTCTGGCCTTCTCTAGATAAATGGGGAATCACATCTTTGGGCAAGGGATTCTTCGAATTTTCCTTTTCGTCGCTTGAAGATGTCCATCGTGTTCGCTCTGTCAGTGCTTGGAACCTCCCTCAAGGGGAGTTGAAGCTATCTCCTTGGACTAGAGATTTTGTCCCATCAACGATTAGGCAAACGTCGGCGCAGGTTTGGCTGAGGATCCATGGCTTGTCTTAAGAATATTGGCGTTCTCGCATACTTTTTGCTATTGCAAGTAGTATTAGTACCCAAATCTGCATAGACTCAGCTTCTGATAAATGTGCTTTTGAAAGGTCGTTCGGTCATTTTATTCGAGTTCTGTTGGACCTGGATCTTACTAAAGAGCTTAATTACAAAATCCTGGTGAAACGAGTGGGTTTTGCGTTCTTTGTAGACATTGAATACGAAAAACTTCCATATTTTTGCAAGTTTTGCTTTTGTATTGGACACTCAATCCACAACTATAAAAGGAAAGATTTGGTCGGCAACAAAGACAAAGACCAAGATAAAAGAAAACCTAAATTGGTTAAGGTCTCAGAAAAAGAACCCGAGGTGGTTGCATTGCAGGTAAATCCAGTAGACAACTCAACTTCTCAAATAGAGAGCCAGAAGGTTAGGCCTGGGCTAGTTTTGGAAAATAGAGTCCCAGATATTTCTCACAATATTCGTGATGCAAACTTAGTTGGTATAAATCCAATTGATGTCAATTGCGAGTCCTCGCCTAATGAAGAAAACAAATTGGAAAATGAGTACATAGATGTAACACAAATGGTTGAGTTGGTTCCTGAGACACAAATTAACCCTGGACATAAGAAATAGGTCAAAGACTTTCTGAACCAAGCAGGGGACAACATGGCAGACTTTGAAAGATATGAGGATAATGGAGTCGATTTTCTATCTGAAATGGACTTCAAGTTGGTGTCTTCAAGAAAAAAAAGAAACAAAAAATCACGATCTCTGGACAATACTAGACCTTAGTCTAGTCAATTTATCAAAATCTTATGATTTTCCTCTATTGGAACATTAGAGGTATTGCCAATAATGCTTCTAGGTATTGGAACATTAGAGGTATTGATACTAATAATCTTATTCATCTTCCAACTCTCGGTAGTTTTTCACTTGGTGTAATGGCAGGAGAGGTAGACATAGAATATAAAAATGTTTAGATCGAGTCATTTGTAACATGCCTATAATTGATGTTTGCAGTTCTGCTATTTGCAACACTTTTTCGAAAGTAAATCGGATCACTTCCCTATCATGCTTTATATTAACTTTGAGAATGTTAAATTTAAGAGTCAATTTAAATTCTTCAAAATGTGGACTTAGAGAGAGGATTGTGCTAGAATTATGGTTGAAACTTGGAAAACTAAGTTTTATGGTTGTCCAATGTATATTCTTGATAGGAAACTCAAGCTTCTCAAAGCCAATCTTAAAGAGTGGAATAAGTCCACTTTTGGTAATGTTCAAGATAAAGTAAAAGTTGCTGGAAAAAAACTTGTTGACATTCAATCTGAGATAAATGACAGTGGTTACAATGATATTTTACATGATATAGAGGCCTCTGCCCAATTTGATCTTAACACGGCCCTTAACATAGAGGAGGAGTTGCAGAAAGAAAAAGCTAAAATCAATTGGCATAAGAATGGTGATACAAATACCAAATGTTTCCACACTTATGCCAAGCTTAGAGTGGAAAACTAAGTTAATTTCTTCAATGGTTATTAATGGATTAGTTGAAACTAATCATGACATATTGGAACAACATATTGAATCTTATTTCAAAAATATTTTTAACTCGGATGTGGTTGTGTAGGATTTCGAGTTAGTCCAAAATGCCATTCCAAATCTTGTCAATGCTCAAACTAATGACATGCTCAGCATGGTCCCCATCCCGAGGGGGGTGCTCAATGCTGTCATGAGCCTTAAAGTGGATTCAACTCCTGTTCCTGATGGATTTTGTCCTATTTTCTACCAAACCTATTGGGAAATGATTAACCATGATATTGTCAATGTTGTTTCTCAAATTTTTCTGCAGGGATGGATTTTACCAAACTACAATGCCAACATCATTGTGATCATTCCAAAAATTAAGGAGGCTAACAAGTTAGAGCAGTTCAGAACCATAGCTTTAGCTAATTTCAAATATAAATTAATCTTTAAAATTCTTGCTGACAGGCTTGCTTCCATTCTTCCTTCCATTATCTCTAATGAACAAAAAGGTTTTGTGAAAGGTCATAGCATTAAGGATGACATTTGTTTAACTTCTGACGTCACTAATATTTTAACCAATAAAAGTTTCAGTGGCAATGTGGCTCTCAAGATCGATATCTCCAAAGCTTTTGATACCCTAAATTGGAATTTTTTTAATAAAAACTTTAGAATTCTTTGGCTTCTGCAGGAAATTCTGTGATTGGATTCTAACCATTCTTAAATATGCTAAGTTATCCATAGGTCTTAATGGAAAAAATAGGCTATTTTGCTTGTTCAAATGGGGTTAGACAAGGCGACCCACTTTCTCCACTTCTCTTTTGTATTGTCGAAGAAGTCTTAAGAAGAAGCATCACAGGTCTTATGAACACTAATAAATTGAATCTTATTCAAGCTAGCCATAACTTTAGATTTCCCTCTCACACTTTGTTTGCTGATGATATCATGATCTTCTGCAGGGGAGATTGCAAATCCATCAATTCAGTATCTGTTCTTATAAAGGATTATGCTGCTTGCTCTGGCCAATTATGTAACTTATCCAAATCTTTGATCTATGAAGGTGGGATGTCAAATAACAGACATGAGAACCTTGTAGAGATTATTGGTTTTACTAAAGCCTACCCTCCTTGTACCCTCCCTTCATATATCTGGGTGTTCCCATCTTTGTTGGAAGTCCCAAAGTGTGTCATTTTTTTGCCTATGGCAGATAACATTAGGCTCAGACTTGCTTCTTGGAAGGCTCACCTCCTCTCCATGGCTGGGCAGATTCTCCTTGTTAAATACTTTATTCTTAGTAGGATGGTGCACTGCATCTCTATTTACAACTGGCCTTCGAGCATAATTAAAAGCATTGAGAGATAGATGCGCAATTTTGTTTGGAGTGGCAACATGGACAAGAAAAAACTTGTCATTGTCTCTTGGCGTACTTTTGCACCCCAAAATTTACCCTCTTGATTTAGGCTTATGTTTTATCATAAACATAATATTGCATTGCATTCATACATTGTGATAGGATCAAAGTTCTTTGGGTTCTCAAGCCTCTACAGTCTATGGAGGTTGATTGTGTTAACATTTTGTTCTAAGGGAGTCTCAGGCTCTCATGTCTTTGGATATTTCAAGTTACAATGATTTATTATATCTCAATACATCTAATTTGTCTCATTTATTCCTCAAGAGTTGAAGTTTTGCAAAAAATTGATGAGGAATTCATCTGTGTCATTCATTTGATGAAATTAGGGTTTTGGCCCACTGTGAAGTTTGAAGTTTGGATGAGTCAATTTCTTGAAGTATCATCTTCCTATTATCATTTGAGTTATCATGGTTCAAATAATTACTCAATACATTCAGAATATTTAGGTTTGAAGCTTGATTGACTGTCTCCTACCACAAGGTGCAAAATTAGGGTTTTGGATATAATCAGGATTTCTTCAGAGTTTTCACTCAAACTTTATTTCATGTGTTTCTATATGTTGTTGGGCATCCATGGTTGAAATATTGAGTTTAAATTTTGATTGGAAGCAAGTCAATTGATCACAAGGGGAAAAATGGTCATTTTGGTCAAAATCAGTCAAAGTCAGGAGTTGACCAAGTGGACTTTTGGTCAACCATCAATTCAAATATCCTCTTTTAATATTTCATGATCAAATTCACCATTGAATCAAGAGAATTGAAGAAAATAGGGTTAACTTGTTCTTGAAGTTATTTGAAGTTTGAAATTTTTTAAGTGTCCATCCTATAGAACTTTGACATGTCTTAACTTTCTCAATTTTTATCCAATGGTTGCATACCATACATTTTTGGAAAGCTTGGGAAAAATTCTACAAGTTTGTCATTCTGTAAAATTTCTCAAAAATGCACCATTTGAAAGATATTTGAGTTTAAAGCTTTATGCACAAGGTATGCAAAATTGTTGGCCAGGCTTGCCTTCCCTTGCCAGGCACGAGTGACATTTCAACAAACAGGTGGTGTGCCAAATTTCCAAGCCTATTTCTTTATCCTCAAGCATCAATTCTGAAAATTGAAATATGCATCATGTAGATGCCCATGAGAGCTCTTCATCAAGCTTGGAATCATCCATTTTGGCCAAGTATCCATCAAGATATGGATCCTCTAAGTCGTCTCCTCAAAACGGATTGCCATGAATGCCATGCAAGCCCATGCGCGCGTAGAATTTGTAGTGTCATGGATTGTTTTTTTGCAACTTGTCTTGGTCATATCTCATTCAATATTCCACCATTTTTCATGAACCGAAGCCCATGGTGAACCTCATTGAGAGATCTTTTGATAGGCTCCAAAAGGCCAAGAAATACACGAGACAATTGTGAGAAATTTGGATCACAAGTAAGGTAATTGGGCTATAATTTGAAATATTCAATTTTTGGCAAAACTCAGTTTCCATCCATTCCTTTCGCCCCAAGTCAATTCTATTATTCATTTGAAGTGTACCTAATCCCATAATGCCAACAAATTCGGTCTTATGTGCACTTGTACTTGGTTGTACATAAAATTCTCAAACTTGCTCATTTGGACAAAACACCAACACTCTTTATTTAAAAGGAATCAGGGGTTGAGATTAAAAGGATCAAAATCTGAGAATAAAAGGCTTCAAAAGCAAGTGGAACCACGAGAGAAGGACGAGCCATTTCCATGCTTGCAAGTGACACTCTCATAAGAGCAAATGTTCAGATTGGACTTAGAACTCTTTCTCAAGGCCCATTTATTTTTCTAAACTCTTTTTCATACTCTATATAAGCTGAAGCAAGCCTCATTTCACTCTATCCATGCTCACAAACCCTAAATTTCAAATCTGAACACAAAAACTCCATAATTGCATTTTTCTTAAATTCTCAAGTTTCAACCGTGCATTTGGAGATTTTCTTCTTTATTCTTCATCCTCAAGACTCAAGGAAGGAAAAGCAAGTATTGAAACTCAGTTGGAGTGAAGGAGACAGTAGATTACGATTTGCATTTAAGGTAAAAAACTTGAACTTTGATTCTTGAAATGTAGCCATTCATTAGTGTGTTTGAGCTTAGATTCATGTTAATTGATGTTGTTTGAATAATTCTGGAGCTTTACAACTTCCAATTTGATGAAATATGCATGATTGAAGTTTTTGAAAATTTGAATATGGATGTTTTTTGCACTTTTCGTGGTGTGATTTCTTGATGTATAGTTACTTATTTTGAGATTCACGAATTGCATGATGTTCCTTGCCATGAGATCTTTAAAATGAGCTTTGAATCAAAAAAATTGGTTGAGAATGGAGAAAGATATAAGGTCTAGAAGTTTGAGGTGTGGACTGCACGAAATAAGCATGTTAGGGCTGCTAGAGGTTAGGGATGAAGTGAGGTGTCGCTTCCTGATTCGTCCATTTGAATTTTCATGCATTTTTTTATTTATATTTTTCATCTGATTTTATTTTATGCTCAAAATATTTTCAAAACTTATAGAAAAAATATCATAGGTTCTTTTCAGTCTCTAATACTTTGTAGAATTTTTCTGAAATTTTTAAAAATGTTTTGATTGGTCAAATAAATTCAGAGATTAATATATTTTGATTTGATTAATTTTTATCTAATTTTCTTGTAAATTCTTGTAAACATATTTTTCCATGATAAACAATTCTACACAAATTATTTTGAGCCTTTTGATTGGTTTATGATGAGTCCATGATTTTTATTTGATTATTTTCAAATTTTTGCATAATTAAATAAATTCATGCATTATATTTATTTCATGCATATTTATCATTATTAAAATATTTTTCTTCATACCAAAATTGCATAAAAAATATTTTGCATCATTTTATTCATGTGGGTTGCATTTCTAAATTTCATTTCATATTGTTTGCATTTTTTGAATAATTAAATAAATTCGTGCATTATGTTGCATTTTATGTATTTTGATTGCCATTAAAATTATTTTACCTCATATAAAAATTGTATAAAAAATATTTTAAACCATTTTATTCATGTATAATACATTTCTAAATTTTATTTCATGACATTTATGTTGCTGCGGTATAGTGGCAAGCAAATAGTTGGTATTATTTTTACCGGGTGATATATACCGGTTAGGTTATATCGTATCGTGTCCACGAAGATTGGTTATTGATTCGTCGTTCGACAATTCTACCGTTAATGAGTTTGAGATTAAAAAAAATGAAAATAAAAGACAAAAAGTAAATGAACAAAAAGTATAAAAGATAGACAGCTTGTCTGGAACGAATGTAAACTACCCGTCACACACTTAAATCTACCACCCATGTCATACTCGGCCTACGTTACTCGTCTGTGTCATCACATACCTCTCACAACCTTGGTTATTTCTAACCCAAATTGAGAATCCTCCTAAATCATCTCAATGGCCATGTTTGGCCTATCTCAACAACACAGGAGTCAACTGCGTTACCTCCATAACCATCTCTAGTATACTTCACCAACGCAGAGGCATTAAGTTCAGATACTCTGTAGTGAATGTTAGATCTAAACCTATTTCTAGTATTCAGAAACTAACAGATAACTATCCTGGGTAAGAATCTAAGCAATCTATCTCTAGTAAAGCTCAAACCCCTAACATAAAGTAAAAACCCAAGATAACTACCAACACAAATTCGTAAAGCAAGCTTTATATAACAACAAGGGCGATAAATATACAAGAGTTATGAGTAGAAATACATACAAATCCAACAAAAGAGAAATAAACAAAGAGGAGAAGAGATAAACCACAAATCTACATTGGTTGTCAAAGCCAATCGAAGAGCAATCCACCTCCAATCATCCATGAGCAAGCCCTAATGTTGTTTTCTAAGCTAATCTACCAAAAATGAAGGTTGATGGAAATGGGGATCAAAAACCACCCCAAAACCATAACCTAGAAATCTGTTTTGAAAAGTATTTATAAACAAAATCCCGCAGACCGCGCTAAGCGCGATAGCCGCGCTAAGCGCGATAGCCGCGCTAAGCGCGACTTACTTTATTATTTTATTACATTAAATTGAGACACCGTGCTAAGCGCGAAGGTTGCTGTTTTTCTTCCCAAAAATGCATCTTCGGAGTCGTGTCTTCGACACTTTATTCCCCCATGCTCCAAATATGCAACAAATACCTACAAAAATAGATACAAAACTATCAAACGGTACATTATGTACGCAAAACACAATAAAACGTATTTACAACAAAAATTGGGGTTATTCAACGATTATTAACAAGCAAGAACAGATAAGTGCCACAAAACATATATGCAAAATAACTACATTTTGGCACTTATCAACTCTCGCCAACTTGACACATTGTTTGTCCTCAAACAAAGTCAAGTAAACCTAAAGAAACAAAAAATGATATCAAAGAATCACAAATCAACAAGTTTTGGAAACAGACAACAAATGTATGGTTCAAACGAAAAATGTACACGACAAATACAAACTTACCACTATACTACAACAATAACATATAAACGAAACAAATCCTAAGTACAAAAATCATGCAAAACATTCTAAAACAAAACAAACTCAATCATGAATCACGCCTAGCAAAAATTCATCGGTAGATGAAGAACACACAAAGGTGAGGGATAAAAAACACTCATCCACAATCTTGCAAACAATAGACTAAATTATGCATTCATCCAAAAACGTATTGAAAATACAAATGCAAGAATCACAAGGGCTTTTCAAGGTTGTAATGTGGCTTGGTTAACAAACAAGTGATAAGTCCTAAAGCTAATCGAAACAAAAACTTGCCTAAACCTAAGGGAGTGATCAACTCACAAAGTTCCAAACAATATAATTTCAATCAAACTTATTCTTCATCACAAATTTCACACCAAACACACCTCACTTATTAACATAACATTATTCCTACTCTTTTTGTTTTTTCTTTTTCAAAGCTTTTCTCTTTTTTCTTTCTTTTTCTGATCTTTCTTTTTCACATTTTTCTTTTCTCTTAACCTCATACCAACCACAATATAAGTATATAAACATTTCTCTCCCCAACTTGAATTCAACCAACATTAATGTGTGAATACTCCCTACTTTCTAAGGCAAGGTAAAAATTCATACAACAACATGTAGTTGAGGGTTCAAGAAACAAAGAAATCAACATCCATACAAAAAAGGTGAATTGACACTCATAGACAAGCATCAAGTTCAAATAAAAATGGATATTGATAAAAGCTCAAAGGGGCAAACAAAGGTTCACACACTCACAAGGTGAATTGAATATTTGGCCAAGGTAGTTATGCTCAAAATCAACAAAATGCCATGATCATTTTCTTGCAATCATACAATCAACACAAAACAAAAGATTAAGCATAATAAAATCCAGTTAAAACAAGAATTGTGGCCTCAAAAATATGTAAACAATGGAAAGCTTCCTCACATTTATGGGTAAAAAGGGAACTAAAGTGATTCAATTCATGAGCAAGTAATGCAAAAAGAATGAATAGTATGGTAATTATACAAATGATAAATTTCCTAAACATGTTATGCTATAGAAAGCGATAAACGAGTACCTGACATGTACCAACTTTGAAAACTATCATTACCATACATCCGCGAGTTGAAACGATCAAACTCGGAAAATCACCTCAAAAGTCTTCAAGTTACCGAACCAAAATTTGAGTCCAAACAACAACAAAAGAATTAGAAAAACAATACTACCTTTATTCAATACAAAAAGCCTTGGTGAAAGTGGGAAAAAGGAAAACCAAGTGAAATTTTAGAAGAATTCACTGGCACTGCATAGCAGAGCGAGCTAAACGCCAGCAGAGCGTGCTAAGCGCGCTACACCAGTTGCAGAAAAATGACAACAACAGGTGCAACTGCTATGCAAGCTCCACTTACACACCTATACAATCTCATTTACACATCTAAACAATATTTAAAGTACATACAAACTTCCACAAGCTAAAACACTACAAACTTGTGGAAAATAATAAATTGACATAACAAAACAAAAGCAAATAACAATACACACAATTGGTGAAAAGGAATTAACAAGTTGAAAAGTGAAAATTTGAAATTAAGAGCAAGTCCTATTTTAACTTGTCAAAACACAAGTCACCACACACATAAACAACATAAACAAACATGCTTATTTTACGTCGTAAGTTCGACGCCTTTATTGTGCGAGCACTAGTAACCTCCTCTCGTCATGCCATGGTATTGCCACACCGCGCAAACCTAAAGAAAGTGTCCTAAAAACCACACAATAAACGTTAGGAATACGAGACAACTTACAACAATACTTAAAAACAAGGAAAAACACACATATGTACAAGTATGGAAAGTAAACACATAACATGTACATGTGTCATACCCCAATTTTTGACCTAAGATACCACCTTACATTCACATGATTGCATAACTAACAGTTCAGACAGCATTAATCGGGTGTAGCAGTCATAGGTCAAAATTAGGGTTTCATCAGATTTTCATCTGATTCAAGAGACAATCAATTAGGGTTTGAGTTTTTCTCACCTCATTTGATCTATCTTGATCAAATCATCAGCCTCTGATCATCAGATACTCATTTCTTACACAGATCAATCAAGGATCGACCAATTAGGGTTTTGATCGGGCATGAGTATTCTCTGACTTTTTGAACAAGAAATAACTTTTTTGGATAGAGATTGGTCATTATATTTTAGATACAACATCTTGACCTAATTTCTGGATTCAAAACATCACAGAAGTTCACAGATTTCATCAGTCAATTTCTGAATCTGCACAGAAAAGTCAAACTTTGACTTTTGGTCAAATTTTTCAAAACAAAACTTTTTCCATCACCAAAATACTTCAAATGATCCATCATGATCATAAAAAATCAAAGAATTTGAAAAAAGTCAACAAAAAGCCAAAAGTTTTCGTACTTAGAAAAATTTCTAAGTGTTGAAATTTCTTATTTTTACCAAACTTCATGCCATTTTTTCACCTAGTTCCAATTTGAATTTGAAAAAACTCAAAACATAAAAGTTGTAGCTTGTGAAATAAGCTTTCCAAAATGTCCAAGAACTCACAAATCCATGGAGTCTAGCCATACTTTTGAAATTGAAACATAAGGCTCCATGAACTTGATTTTCAAAGTTCAAAACTTCACATTATAGGTCATTTTTTGGATTTCTTCTTTCTAGAAGCTTGCCACCTTGCCAAAATGAGATAAGAAATGATAAAAATCAGATGGGATAATTATGATAAGATTGGATCAAAGTTGGAAATTAACCATGGTTAAAAGAAGGAAGCTTCCTTTTGCATTTAATGCAAAAAAGACTTCCTTGCCCTCTAAGGCAAGTTTGAATTACCAATGCCAAATTGCTTGCCTAACATTTCAGAGACATCGGCCTATAAATAGAGGTATCATTCCATGATCAATAGACACCAAAGCAAATGCAAAATCATGCTTTCTCTTTACTTTCTTGAAAATCAAGCAATATAGTGCAAATTGAGAAACATTGCATTTTTGAAATTTAGCTAAAACCATGATGATCTTTGGTGTCAAACATGTTTCATGATCATTATCAAACTTGTGTATAACTTAAAATCAAACTGAAATCAAGCTAAAAACCAGTTTTCATTTTACATGTTTTCAAACTTATACAAGCTGCCTTAACAATCGAATTCCACTCTAAGCTTGATAAACTTGTGATCTAACTACTCTAACATCATCCATGTACCTCATGTACATGATCCAGATCATTGGCAAGCAACTGTAATTCCATTAACCCCAATTTCGAGTTTCATATTGAACTGACTGTAGGTTGACTTGGTTGGAAGGATTGAAGCAAGCTCGAGGCAAGCAGATCATTCACACAGCTTCCATACATGCCGATGAAGCTTAAATGATCCATAAACAAGCTCTGGAAACACTCTTGCATTGAATTCGATTCTCACTTTCACAGGTAAGAACACGAAATCCATTCTCATGATTCCTTGCATCAATTGAAAAAAACTCATGGCCGTTCTCTTTCTGCACCTAACACGATCAATAGCCCTAAAAAAAAATCCAAGAATCATCAAACATACATCATTTAATTTGAATTTTTCAGTTTAGGGTTCATAGTGTTCTTCGAAACCTAAATCGTTCTGGGCTTAAAATAAATACAATTAACAAGTACCATCGTGTTCGTGATGAAAAACCGAGCAAATTTCGTTTTTACATCATTGAATTTCGTTGAGAAACGAAGATTGTAGCTGGAGTTGAGCAATCTGAAGATCAAAATGAAGAACCCAGGATGCGCGCGTGTTCTTCATTGTTTTCAAAATTTGAATTTTTAAATTTCCAATCTCTCATTTACACGTGTTCTAGCCCACTAAACACATAAACGCGTTTGGCTCAGTTGTAGCCTCCTTGCTCTTAGTCTTCTCTGACACGTGTCCCACCCTTTGGTCATGGGTTCAACTCCCATCAAGACCATTTCTTTTTATAACTTTCTAATTTTTCATGTTTTTTTACAAAACTTTCACAAATTTTTTGACCAATCAAAACTTCTCATTTTGAGATGATTTTTTAAACACTTGTCAATAAATATATCTATTTTATGATAGTGCAAAAATTTTCAGAAAAAACTTTCATCTGATTAAATTTTAATCGAGCCGAAAATGACGTCCTGAACAATTTTTCAAACCTCCTTTTAAGGTGAAATATTCAAGTTTTCGACTTCCGATTCTTTTCAAAACTTTTCATAAATGAACCTCACATTTCAAAACACTTTTCAAAAATCATTTTTCAAAGCATTTCATCAAAGCTTACATCTTTTTACCACGATCGATCCGATTTAAACGATTAAATCAAATTCGTTCTCTCTCGAATTTCTCAATCGATCATGGGCCACCCTTATGGTGTAAGTCCCAAACCTTTTATGTACATACTTAGTTTTACTTGTACATATTCATATCATCATTGTCAATATTCAAACATAAACAAATTTTTTCGTTTGTTTTCATTCGTTTGTTTATACACCGATACCATTGGTATTGAAAGGAGAAGAATTCCCTGTGAAACTGCTTTTAAACCAATGGGCCTCCCTTATGGTGTAAGTCCCAACCCCCCTATGTACATCCATCTTTGTCTGTACATAAATACTCGTTCGTGTACATATTCATTTCCTTGTACACAGTTCAAGCTTGTAAATAATCAAGTTACGCTCGTTTTAAACGTTCGTTTCACAGACACTTGTTTATATTTCATAAACTCTTGTAAATAAACATCATTGCATTGTTTATATTTCCTTCATAAACTCCTGTGAATACATATCACACACACACACACACACTTGTTTATATAACTGTCTAGTTATAACATAACAACTAGTCTAACCAATAGGTTCCCCACAATATTAGCCTCCTCTTGGGCTTTGTACAAGGTAACTCATTTCAACTGAGTTCAGCCTCCTCTTAGGCTTCATATAAGAAAACTCATTCATCTGAGTTTAGCCTCCGCTTAGGCTTCATATAAGACAACACTCCCCTGTTGAGTCAGCCTCCTCTTGGGCTTCGTTCAAAAGAACTCCTCATTGAGTTTAGCCTTCTCTTGGGCATCATACAAAGAAAGAGACAGGAAATCTCTTAACAGCCTCCTATTGGGCTTCCAATACAAAGAATCACCCGCGTTAGGATAGACCCCTGAGAGTATAATTTCCCGGTGAAATTGCTCTTAAATCCCAAAGGAGAAACTTTCCCAATCATAGAAATAGCAATTAAAACACACGAAACATATCAAACGTATTCATATATAAAGCTATAGATAACTATATATATTTAGGGTGCTCCATCTATTCCCTTTATATAACAAACCCCCTTACCCGGAATCTCCCCAATGCGTTGCGTCTAGTTTGCGCTAGTCGTTACGCATATCATAATCAATTGAGGGTATTAACAGCTTTCCCCTTTTTCATAATCATAATTTCTTGTGTTGAAAATAATAAAGCTTGATGCTCGCGGCATCTTTATAAACAAATCAAAAGAGTAAATTGTTTCGAGGCAGAGAATCTGAATTCATATTCGATTCCCTAGCACGTCACTTTTTAACGCGAACACATTAGAAGTATGACCTTTTGCATTACAATAAAAACAACTAGGTCTAAAAACATGATTCTTTTTATTGATATAAAAGTTATTTCTATCATAAGGCTTTTTATGATAATTTGCTACATGTTTTTTCTTTGATTCCTTATTGTTGAATATGTTAGTAATCTTTACGAATATAGTTGGACTTATATTAGGTATATCAAAATTATAAAATTCAAGTCCACATTTATTATTTGAAATTATTTGACTACTTGGCACATTATCCAAGTCAATTTCCCCATTTCCATATTTTTCAATGACTTGGTTTAATTTCATTTTTTTTAAATTCAAAATAAAAATAATTATTGCATGTTGGATTTTTTATTAAGTCTAACTCCACTTTTGTGATATTAACCTAACTTTCTAGATTTAAAGTAGTTTTTTTTTTAATTTGAAAATTTTCTAGAAAGTTTAAAAAATTCATGTAATTTACTAAAAGCACTCTGTAATTCATCATATGAAGGTCTATCATCAATTTCACAATCAGTAATCTCATGTTCTTATCACTTGAATGATGTGATGACATTAATGTCATGTTTGTTTGTTCTTTATATGTGCCTTTATGTGTTACTTCCAAATTATCCTAAATCTCATTGGCCATTTTGAAATTTGATACTCAGAAAAATTCATTTGCTCCTAATGTCGATGCAAGTATTGTATTTGTCTTCTTGTCGTACAACACTTTTTCTTCTAGTCATCGGTCCAACTTTTTACTTTTCGTTTTTATTCTTTGGTTATAATGGTTGTAGGAATGAAACTTCCATTTTCAATAGCATCTCATATTTCATCACTTTGTTCTTCTAAATACATCTTCGTACGTATTTTCTAGAAATCAAAATATTCACCACAAAACAATAGAGACTTGTTATTACTATCACCGTCTCTAAAAACTATATTTGTATTTGTGAAAGTCATTCTGGATCTTTACGAACATGTTACCTATAATCTGCTCTGATGCCAATTGTAAGTATTAGAGTGTACAATCTAAGAGGGGTGAAGTAGACGTGCTGGATTTTTCTTTTATTTTACGCAAGTTTCTTATGTTTTATTTTTCTAGAAACATGTGATGCATTGGTCTTTATTTAAAATGATATTATGCAAAAATTAATATGCTTAAATGTAAATGAACACACGAGACTTATACTAATTCCCCTTATCAATCAAGGGTACATCTAGTCCTTTCACACATGTTAGATCTTTGTACAAGCTTCACACCAAGACCTCTTATCTTCTAACATAACAAAGAAGCACACCACTTTCTTGATTTCACAAGCCTCAAACCTATGATGGACTTTTAATAATTCAAATTCAAAGAACCTTTTTTTCAACGGAGAAATTACCTCCATGATCCTTTAAGTTATTTAATTGTAACAGATTGATCCTTTATGTTGTTCTCCCTACATGTGGGTCCTTTATGTTAACTAACCCTTGCATCGTTGACCATCATTGGATCATATAATTAAATTTTCATAATTTTTTAGTGCATAAATTTTTTTTAAACTAATTAAAATGCGCGAAAAGGCAAAAATTAAATAAAAATAGTAAAACAGAAAATAAAATTCTCCTAAAATTACACGAAGTGTAAAACAAGAAGAAATATTTTTAGGAATTTTTTCATAATTTTTAGACCAAAAACAGATTTAATATGAATTTTAGAAGTTAAAATAAAATTAATATAACAAAATAAAACAACATAAAGGTCTATGATACATTTGTTAGTTAATATAAAGGACCCACATGACATTATAAGTAAGCTTTGTATTTGCTTGGATCAAGGATCTCTTGTCATACTATAAATTATTCAACTTTAGTTTATGTCATAAGTTCTTGCTAGTTTATTTTCTTCCAACTCTATTTTCTATCAAAGAGATGTAGAACTCAAGTCATCTGGTAGCTTTTTCTTTTATATAATTCAAGTAATTTATCTTCAATAAGGTTTCATATTTTCCAGTGCTATTGATTTTACTTTTATTGTTAAATATGCATGCTTGAGTAATGTTTGTTTAATTTATTGTTTATCTCACCATAAGTGAGTAGTCCATTAAGGACTAAGAGTCACGAGACTTGTCCCATGACATATTCTCTTTTATCCAAATGAATCGATTATGAGAAACATGAATCACATATTATTTTAGAGTCTGAATTTTCTAAAAACATGTCATTTACAAAAGTAAAGATAATACATGTATAGGCTCTTTTGTCGTCCGGATCGTTCGCCCAATCAGAATCACTATAGGCTGTTACTGACAGAGCTTGAGTAGTATTAGTAGGTGATAGAAGCAAGCCATGCGTAGAAGATCCACTAAGATATCTGAGTATGCATTTAACCATGCTCCAATGACTGTTTAAGGGGTTAGCCATGAACTGACAAGCTTTGTTCACATAGTAAGCAATATCTGGTCGTGTCAGAGTGATATACTGCAGGGCTCCAACAATTGATCTGCAAATGGAAGGATCTTGTATTTTATCTGTACCAAACCTGCTAGGTTTACAACTTCTAAGCATAAGAACAACTACACCATTTACTTCTTCCATGTTTACTCGACTCAACAGATCCCTTATATATTTAGTTTGAGTAAGAACAAGCGTGCCATTGTGCTGATATTTGACTTCAAGGCCAAGAAAATATTCTGGCCTGCCAAGTTTTTTCAAGGAAAATTCACTTTGAAGCTTGGATATAACTTTGTGAATTAACCGAGCAGAAGATCTTGTGACAAGTATATCATCCACGCAGACTGGAACATATAGAGTGACTCCTTGATGATTGTACATAAACAGGGAATGATCATATTTACTTGCCACAAACCCAAACTGAAAAAGTGTCTTGTGCAGCTTCTCCTACCAGGACCTGGGAGCCTGTTTAAGTCCATACAAGGCTCTATTTAATTTGAAGATAAGAAATTTGTTGGCAGGTTCGAAACTTGGTGGTTAACTCATGTAGACTTCTTCTTCAAGAGAACCATTCAAGAAAGCATTGTTAACATCAATTTGTTGAATATCCCATTGAAATATGAGCGTTAGAGTGAGTATAACTTTGATAGTAGCAGGTTTGATGATAGGATAAAATGTTTCATGATAATCAAAACTGTATTGTTGATTGAACCCTTTAACAACCAGTCTAGCTTTGTATTTATTGAGGGAGGCATTAAAATTTTCTTTCACCTTAAACACCCATTTGCATCCTATTGTCTTTCTGTGAAAAGGAAGAGTGGTGAGAGTCCAAGTATGTTTTTCCATTAGAGCATTGTACTCTTGTTGCATAGCTTCAAACCAATGAGGTTGTGAAAGAGCCTGTTTAACTGTGACAGGTTCAGAATGTGCTAGAAAGACTTTGGGTTTTAAAGAACCAGATTTGCCTCTGGTTACCATGGGATGATTATTGGTTGAAAGACCAGATTTTGGCACTGTGTCAAGCATGGAAGGAGATAGTTATGACTTAATGGACATAAGAGGAGAGTTACTGATGGCCTGTGTGGGCACATATACATGAGCAGACTGACTTAGGTCCAAGGAAGTTGCAGATTCAACAGACACAGAAGTATTGTTTTGACCATTAGAGATGTTTGTCAGAGTTTGAGGAGAATTGTCAGGTGAGGGCTGTTGTGTAGAGTTATCAGTACTGTTTTAAATGACAACATGATCTAATGAATCTAGAGACTGAGTAGGGCTAGACTGACAAGACTGACTAACTACAATATTTTCAAAAGTATTTATGCACACCATCAATCTATACATAGAAAGATCATTATCAAAACATGCAGTGCTTGACTGACTCGTGCCACCAGAAGGAAACAAGGAAGTAAAAGGGTATTTTGCTTCATCAAAGACAACATCCTTAGAGATATAAATATTTCCCTCTTTACTAAGGCATTTATGACCTTTATGCTGAGGAGATACACCTAAGTAAACACACTCAAAACTTCTGAGCTGGAATTTGTGCTTATTAAAAGGTCTAAGATGAGGGAAACAAAGACAACCAAAAACTCTTATGCCTTGATAATCAGGAATGGTGTTAAAAAGAGCATGAAATGGAGATGTGAATGCTGGAAAATTAGATGTGGGAAGTCTATTCAGAAGATACATTGCCTGAGTGAAACTGTGATCCCAGAATTCAACAGGAATATTAGCATGAGCCAAAATTTTTAAGCCCATCTCTACTATGCTTCTGTGTTTTCTTTCCACAGTGCCATTTTGATGTGAAGTGTGAGGACAGGTTAATCTGTGAATTATGCCTTTCTCACTCAAAATTTTTGTCAGAGGTCAAAGTTCTCCCCCAAAATCAGTCTGAACAACTTTTACTTGTACTTGAAACTGAGTTTGAACATAGACAAGAAATTAAGTGAAGCAACTTAAAGCTTCAGATTTTTGTTTTAGAAAATACACCTAAGTGTACTTGGTGTAAGTGTCAACAACAGCCATATAGTACAAATAGCCTTGACTAGAAGGATTGGAAGATGGTCCCAATAAGTCAACGTGCACAAGTTCAAAAGGTTTGGAATAAACAGTTTTGGGTAAAGGTGCATACAATCTGTGAGATTTGCCAGCATTACAAGAACTACAACAATCAATATTATCTTTATTGAATGAGGCAATATTACACAGTTTCAGTATAGACTTGAGATTTACAGAATTTGTATGTCATAACCTATTATGCCAAACAGACAATTAATGACAGACAAAATTTGCAAGAACTTGAGAATGATCTCTGGTGGACAAGCTAACAATATTTGCAGTTGGAGATTCCACTGACTGAGAGGAAAAACTATAGAGGCCACTAGTATCCATGAATCCTTCTAGAAGAACCTCCTTAGATACCTGAGATTTGATGAAACAAGTGTTAGCGTGAAACTCAAAAAACACATTATTATCTTGAGCAAACTTTGACACAGACAAAAGATTTCTAGTGATTTTGGGTACATGCAATATATGCTTCAAAACTAAGTTAGAGTGAGATAATGAAGGAGTCTTGATGTTAGCTAAGCCAACAGACTCAATTTTCAATCTTTGACCATTACCTACAAGAACTTTATTGACACTAGAATAACTTTGTTTATTTTGTAGTAAAGATCTATTATGAGTGAGATGATGAGTAGAACCTGAGTCTGCAAACCATGCTTGAGACTCTAAATCTGCTGGAACCTGTAGGCCATCTTGATGAGTAAGATATGCTGAAGCTTGGACTGAGTTGGCCGCTGGATCTTTCTTCTCACCCTTCACCTGTTCAGTGGACTCAGAGGCTTGATTCTTTGATTGTGCTGGCTCAAAGTTTTCATCATAACGATGCCAGTAGTCCATAGCAACATGGCTATATTTCCCACAAAGCTGACAAGTTGGTCTATTGCCAGAAGATGCAGAGGATATGGCTCTGCCACGACCTCTAATTCGAGAGTTACTTCTGCCTCGCTGATACTGAGAACCACCTATGGTGAATTTGGAGCTGAAATTGGCTTCAGATTGAGCAACATTTGTTGTGGCATTAGCAAGAGAAAGCTCTTGACGATATTTGTCAAGTTGAGCTTCTTGCACATACAACAGTGCCTCAATTTCATATAGTGTAGGAGGTTCCATCTTGCCATATACCATCATGATGGATTGTATTCCTCTGGTAAACCCTGTAAGATAGAGTCAATTTGATCGCGCTTAGAGATTGGTTCACCCACTGCCATAAGCGCATCTGCAATTGAACGAATGCGAAGCACAAACTCTGAAATTGAACGATTTGCTTTCTTGGTGACTTTCAGTTCAACATGAAGTTGATGAACCCTAACTTTCATGACCGCTGTGAAATATTGGTGTATTTTCTCCCATATTTGATATGAATGCTTGCAAGGAAGTACACGAGGAAGAACAGACTCGGAAATTATGGACAGAAGCCACGTGAACAAGGCTTGATCTTGAGTAATCCAAGCCTCATATTCATCAGAGTGAACATTGGCGCGACGATCCTCGTCGTTCTGGAACATTGCAGGAATCTGAGGATTAACTATAAATCGATGTAGTTTATGAGTAAGAATGATACCTTCAACCTGTTGATTCCGGAGAAGAAAGTTCTTCTCTTGCAGCTTGATGAAGAGTTTGGGCCCAAACAGTGTGTGATGGGACGCATCGTTGAGTGACGACGTCTGTGTCGTCATGTAGGGATGAAACTCCGAGTTTTTCGGTGATGCAACCATTGATGAAGCTTCTCTGAAGCAATGGAGCAAGAACGTGTAACAGAACTAGTTTGTTGAATCACAAAGAAAGATGTTGCAGCTTCTCAGCAAGAGCATGAGAATGATGAAACGAACAACAGAAGACGGTTTGGATCAGCAGCGATTGATACCATGTTAGGCTTATGACAATCTTGCATTATCAATGGAAGGGATGAAAACAAGATTGCTAGAAGTTTTGTAAAGAAAGAGTCAGAAGTTCTAGGACCAAAGGCTCAGAAGTTCTGAGACGAAAGAACCAAAAGTTCTGGAACAAGTGATTCTGAATTTCTATTACAAAAGGAGTTTTACATCATATCTATACACTCTCTCATAGCCACCTATATATAACCATAACTCTATGGATAAGATGGTTTACTAAGAGTGGAAAGAGATTGTAGCCTAATGATTCATAAGTCCATTATACAATAAACCATTAAGCCCATTATACAATAAACTATTAAGTCCAAATACACTAATATTTTGTTGTGATTTAGTGAAAGACACCCAATTTTTTCCATAGAATTGCCAAAAACAAGACTTTGTTTTTTTGTATGAAGCATAGACAATTAATCCAAACATCTTTTAAGTTAATTTTACTTTTATTCGTCAACTATTTGGTGTATCTACCTTCTCATAATTCCAAGAATAAAAATTGAAGAATATTCTATAATCAAGCTAATTATTGGCTAAAGTCCTAGCATGTGCAAATCTTACTACACGATGTCGCATTACAAATCTTACTACACGATGTCGTATTACAAATCTTAAACATTATCCTTTCTGAACGTATTAGAATATAGAGAGAAAGATAGTGTACAAAGTGGGAAACAAATTTTTTTTTAAAGAAAAGAAGTGAAAAGAGACAATTTTCTAAATCAAAACGTCAACAAATTTAACTTGATCACATTTGCTATCTTATGATAATAAATCACACACATGTCCTTGTTAAACCAAAATCATGACATTCAGAGACACTTACAAAGCTAGCTTGCCCAAAACCGTTATTCCTTGACCAAAATAGTTAAATATATCATTTAGACACATTTATAAACAACAACAGAATTTAAATTTATTGAATTATTGATGTATTTAATTATTATTTTATGTTAAATAAATCAACGATTTAAAAAATTTATTATTTTTTTTTGTTTCTTATAAATGTATCTTGAGGTGTATTAATCACTTATTTTTGATGATATGGGTACGTAGAAAACTTTTTGTGAATTACTAAGGTGGAAAAGACTCATTGGAACACAACCTTTTCAAGCTACTATATTATGTCCCACTAGCTAACCCAAACTTTAAATTTTCACTTGATGATATGATAGGACCCTTAATTGTTTTTTAGTCTTTTGGGGATATGATTTATCCACATGTTTTCAAATCTTAGTTAATGAGTAGTATATACTATATGTGTGTTAGTTAGGCTATAAATAATGTGTACCACAAGGGAAAAGAAACTTAAAGAATATATTTGCAAAAGTAAAATTCCTTGAAGTTTGATACATTGTCACACATTTTTGGAATGGAATAAAGAAAGTATTTGCATAGAATTAAAGAACGAAGGTTTTGTTACGACAAAGGAAGCTCCCATATCATAATTGAGAATTTTTCATCTATATAGTGAAATTTCTTTCATATTCTTGGTGAAAAATTAAAAATGCCCTTAAATTTCGTAAGTGCATTTACGAATTTATCTTGGAAATGGACTTCGTAAGTGCACTTACGAAATAAATCATAATAAGGTGAATTTGCAAGTGCACTTACGAACTCACCTTATTTTTAAAAAAAATTAGATGAATTCGTAAATGCACTTACGAATTCACCTTATTTTGGAAATTTGTAAGTGCAGTTACGAAGTCTGCGTGTTGTTTTAGAAAACACATAGAATAACCCTCAATACTCATTTCTATTCCAAATTTAAACTTTCTACTCTAAACCCTAACATTTCTACAACTTCAAACTCACTTCGTTCAAGTTCATCTTCTCTCTTCAACTCATTCTAACTCATTTCAACCCTCCAAAATCAAATTCAAGCTCAAATTTGTGTAAGTTTTCTTCAATTTTTTCTATTCAAAATATAAATTTGTATAAGATTATTAGATTAGGTTGTAGAAATTAAATAGTATATGAAGTAATAGTAGGTAAATGTAGTTTTATTGGATGAAAAAATATGAGGGTGTTTTGGGACTGATTTTTCTGGGGTTGGAACTCTCTGAACGAAGGTGTTTCGTAAGTGTATCTGCGAAGTGTCCCTGGAGGGACTTCGTAAGTGTACTTGAGAATTTACCAAGGATGGGTGAATTCGCAAGTGCACTTGTGAATTGTTGCCAGAGTTGTTTTTAAATTAGTAACCTAACAATTGTAATGATTTATTTCAGGAAAATGGAAGAGAACCAAAACCAGATGGCTCGTATGAGACATGGCAGGCAAAGCCAGACTGCGTCGGCTCGTCGAGAGCGAGAGCAAAGGGCAAGGGCATAAAGGGCACAACTAGAGATAGCTTCACCTTCGGCACCGTAACAAAGGAGTCGCCTCCATGAAGCGTCTACCTCTGGTGTACATGAGGAGCAGGTACCAGAGGTAGAGGTTCCGGAGAAAGAGGCCCAGGTGCCCAGGAAGCCGCAAACGTTGAGGTCTCCGATGACGATGTTGAGGAACATGCAGAGGTGGAGGATGATGGATATCCAAGAGGGCCATATGACACATCCCTCCTGATTTATTATTAGGATCATGCTGCCCATTATGTATGGGGTGGACAAGTATTATAATTTTTACGGTTCATGTTTATTTTTATGGTTCCTGCTCGTTATATTTCGTATTATAATTTTTATTCAAAAATACGGTTCTTGTTGATTTGTTTTCTTTGAATTCTCATGTTTCAGGAAAGGAAGGCTTTGAAACATATCAACCACTCCCGCAAAAAATTTGATCTCTATATTCCATAGGCTCGATGGCTCCACAATGTTGTCATTGGATCCAGTCTTGTTGGATTATTCGGTACTGGTTACGGTACCATTTGCACTGTCATGCATGGTGCTTTTGCTGAGAGATGACATAAGGAGACATCATCTTTCCACTTTTTAGTTGAGGAGTTGAAGATCACGCTTGATGATGTTGCCTGCTTGCTCCAACTACCTATCAGAGGTAGGTTACTCAACCATGTCAAGTTATCCAGAGCTGAGGCGGTTGACTGAATGGTTGAGCATCTAGGAGCAGATTCGGACAGGGTTGCTCAAGATCGCGATAACACAAACGGGGCGCATGTGAGATTCTCCTACCTAAAAGAGATATATGGGGAGCACCTCTGTGCAACAGCACTTGCAAAAATAACTGCACATGCAGTTGGGGAGTGTGTGGACGAGGATATTTTTGTTTAGTTTCACCGTGGTTGTGGCATCCAATGTTTTCTGATGTACCTGGTAGGCACGTCCGTCTTTGTGGACCCGAGTGACCACTACACCGATGTGGCATACCTTAGATATTTTATGGACCTGTCTACAGTTTGTGACTGGAACTGGGGTGTCGTTGTTCTGACCTACCTCTACCAGAAGCTGAATGAAGCTTTTAGATGGGGGGCGAGGGCGCTCACTGGCTCGTGTACACTCCTGACGGTACTTTTTTATTTTAACGATAAATTTTTATTAATTTTAATTTATTTGTACTTACACATTATGTTTTTGTTTATGCAGAGTTGAATTATCTCATACTTTCACCGCATCCATGGTTACACCGAAGATCCCGACTATCAGGCCGCCATGCCAAGGGATTCCAACTTTATTCTCAACAGGAGCAACCAAAATTTGCTTCCTTATCGGGTGTTCCTTGATCGTACTGCTTATGACGATATTAATTAGACTCCATTTGTGGACTATAGGGAGGTTGTGGCATTCGATCTTATTTCATTATACTCTGGGTGACTAGCTTGTGGGTCTAACATGATGGTCAGGTATCTGCCAGAGCGGTGTATGCGCCAGTTTGGCTATGTGTAGATCATACCTAGATCTCTTTTTCAGGGTGCTCCGACACCATGACACAACGGACTCTCAATGACGTCTTCCAGGATTGGAATAATCATGTGGTGCCATAGGAGCATCTGATGATGTGGGCACCCAGATGTGACATTGTGTTGAGAGTTACGTGACATGGTTCTTTAGAGTCTCACACACTTTCATGACATCGGATGGTCTTGGAGATCCACCGAGACCCGCACACGAGGAGCTCCTGGAGAACGAGCAGGCCTAGGATGACCATGCCATTGATCTAGTGCCCATCTATCAGCGTATCCACCAACTTGGACAAGAGGCGTTGGATGCAAGAATTATGGATGAGGGAGGTCCCGATGCGGTTGTCGTGATGCAGAGGATCGTCACTGAGGCAGAGCGTGCAACACATTACCGGAGGCAGAGGAGGGCGCGGGGGGTTAGGATTAGGCATACACAGTAGCCTTTATGTTTTGTTCTTTAATTTTTTTAATAATTTGATTGAATTTACTTTCGAAACAATTTTTGTAATTTGATATTTATGACTACTTTTCTTCCATTACATAGTAATATTTAGTTGGTTTGCATATATAAAATGTGATTTATTTGAATTTATGAAAACTGGCATATAATGCAATTTATAGTGAAAATAATTGTAGTTTTAAATATCTTTTAACACATTCAGGAAATGTTTCGTAAGTGCACTTACGAATTGACATTTCTGGGTGAATTTGTAAGTGCACTTACGAAGTAAGCTTATTTTTTTCAAATCAAGCGTTTAAAATAATAACACGTACAAAATAAGGTGAATTCGTAAATGCATTTATGAATTCATCCAAAAATGTTAATTTATAAATATAAATTCAATTTCATCCAATAAAATGAATTCATAAGTGCACTTACAAAAGATATTTTTAATTTTTTAAGATTGTGAGAGAAAACTATTAGATATGTGAAGAAATTCTGATAGCTAAAAAGTAAAAGTTGAGCTAGTTAAAATATGTGTGGCTACATGATGTTGCAACTAAATTTTGAGTCCACATTCAGTTGAGAGGAAAGTTATTTACATATAGCCACATATTATATTTCTATTTATATATCACATACCACAACCGTAAAAAAGAAAAGAAAAGATATGTGGTGTTCCTTTGTGTGGGCTATCATTGTTCACATAGCACTTTAACTTAACCCCACTAATTTTATTCCTTTCAAATCATAGATAAAGTTCCAATTCTAACCCCAAAATAATGTGTGGTTTTTGCTAGTTTTGTCATTTGTGGATTGTCAATAGATCTCATGCCAATTTAAGTCGAAATTTTCTTTTTACGGTTGACAATAAATACATACGAGAAATATTGATGGAAAAAGGAAAAATCAAAGTGTACTCCCTTTGTACCAATTTATAAACACAAAAATGCTCATTTTTCTTGTAACAAATTATATAAAAAAAA
Organism: Vicia sativa; assembly: GCA_021764765.1. Taxonomy (NCBI): domain Eukaryota; kingdom Viridiplantae; phylum Streptophyta; class Magnoliopsida; order Fabales; family Fabaceae; genus Vicia; species Vicia sativa. The sequence goes on along the minus strand of CM038792.1, from coordinate 114,761,146 downwards.
ACATCAAATTTATATCATTTAATTATTTTATTTTAATATTTATCTTTTACAAAATAAATTGAATCTACATTATATTTAATTTAGTTTAGTTTTATTTTTTCTATAAACAACAACTAATTAAAATTATTTTTACATCTTTTTCTAAAATATTTCTTTTAAGAACTAAAATTTAATTTTTTTTAATAAATTTAAAATATTTATTTTATACATATAAATGGATACGAAGTAATACACGTGTTTTGAAAGATGTTTTAAAAAGAATGTAAGTGAATTTCATAAATGGTGGTTTGGAGTGGTGGTACGGTAAGATTCTCTCAATTGATAACGGCTAGTTTTTCAAGCGATAACGGCTAGTTTCTTCAATTTTCGGACACCTTCTCTTCTCTCTTCTATCTCTTACTTCTTCTCCCTCTTCCAATGGAAGCTGCCTTTCTCTTCCCGGAAACCTGCTCTTCTCCCATATCTAAACCAACTCCAAATACCTTGAGGCTGGTTCAAAACATCAAATCCTTGCTTCAGTGGTTTCGAATAATGTATGTGATATACCATTGCGCCAGTTGCCTACTCCTTGTCTCAAGGGTGACCGCTTGGCTATTACAATTCCGGAAGATGAGTACAAACTGGGGGTGGAGGCTTGCAAGCATCACCTTCATGGTAGAATTATTTGGTCAAAAGGGTTTGTACCTTTAACTATTGTCAATCTAAGAACAAAACTCTTGGAACTCTGGCCTTCTCTAGATAAATGGGGAATCACATCTTTGGGCAAGGGATTCTTCGAATTTTCCTTTTCGTCGCTTGAAGATGTCCATCGTGTTCGCTCTGTCAGTGCTTGGAACCTCCCTCAAGGGGAGTTGAAGCTATCTCCTTGGACTAGAGATTTTGTCCCATCAACGATTAGGCAAACGTCGGCGCAGGTTTGGCTGAGGATCCATGGCTTGTCTTAAGAATATTGGCGTTCTCGCATACTTTTTGCTATTGCAAGTAGTATTAGTACCCAAATCTGCATAGACTCAGCTTCTGATAAATGTGCTTTTGAAAGGTCGTTCGGTCATTTTATTCGAGTTCTGTTGGACCTGGATCTTACTAAAGAGCTTAATTACAAAATCCTGGTGAAACGAGTGGGTTTTGCGTTCTTTGTAGACATTGAATACGAAAAACTTCCATATTTTTGCAAGTTTTGCTTTTGTATTGGACACTCAATCCACAACTATAAAAGGAAAGATTTGGTCGGCAACAAAGACAAAGACCAAGATAAAAGAAAACCTAAATTGGTTAAGGTCTCAGAAAAAGAACCCGAGGTGGTTGCATTGCAGGTAAATCCAGTAGACAACTCAACTTCTCAAATAGAGAGCCAGAAGGTTAGGCCTGGGCTAGTTTTGGAAAATAGAGTCCCAGATATTTCTCACAATATTCGTGATGCAAACTTAGTTGGTATAAATCCAATTGATGTCAATTGCGAGTCCTCGCCTAATGAAGAAAACAAATTGGAAAATGAGTACATAGATGTAACACAAATGGTTGAGTTGGTTCCTGAGACACAAATTAACCCTGGACATAAGAAATAGGTCAAAGACTTTCTGAACCAAGCAGGGGACAACATGGCAGACTTTGAAAGATATGAGGATAATGGAGTCGATTTTCTATCTGAAATGGACTTCAAGTTGGTGTCTTCAAGAAAAAAAAGAAACAAAAAATCACGATCTCTGGACAATACTAGACCTTAGTCTAGTCAATTTATCAAAATCTTATGATTTTCCTCTATTGGAACATTAGAGGTATTGCCAATAATGCTTCTAGGTATTGGAACATTAGAGGTATTGATACTAATAATCTTATTCATCTTCCAACTCTCGGTAGTTTTTCACTTGGTGTAATGGCAGGAGAGGTAGACATAGAATATAAAAATGTTTAGATCGAGTCATTTGTAACATGCCTATAATTGATGTTTGCAGTTCTGCTATTTGCAACACTTTTTCGAAAGTAAATCGGATCACTTCCCTATCATGCTTTATATTAACTTTGAGAATGTTAAATTTAAGAGTCAATTTAAATTCTTCAAAATGTGGACTTAGAGAGAGGATTGTGCTAGAATTATGGTTGAAACTTGGAAAACTAAGTTTTATGGTTGTCCAATGTATATTCTTGATAGGAAACTCAAGCTTCTCAAAGCCAATCTTAAAGAGTGGAATAAGTCCACTTTTGGTAATGTTCAAGATAAAGTAAAAGTTGCTGGAAAAAAACTTGTTGACATTCAATCTGAGATAAATGACAGTGGTTACAATGATATTTTACATGATATAGAGGCCTCTGCCCAATTTGATCTTAACACGGCCCTTAACATAGAGGAGGAGTTGCAGAAAGAAAAAGCTAAAATCAATTGGCATAAGAATGGTGATACAAATACCAAATGTTTCCACACTTATGCCAAGCTTAGAGTGGAAAACTAAGTTAATTTCTTCAATGGTTATTAATGGATTAGTTGAAACTAATCATGACATATTGGAACAACATATTGAATCTTATTTCAAAAATATTTTTAACTCGGATGTGGTTGTGTAGGATTTCGAGTTAGTCCAAAATGCCATTCCAAATCTTGTCAATGCTCAAACTAATGACATGCTCAGCATGGTCCCCATCCCGAGGGGGGTGCTCAATGCTGTCATGAGCCTTAAAGTGGATTCAACTCCTGTTCCTGATGGATTTTGTCCTATTTTCTACCAAACCTATTGGGAAATGATTAACCATGATATTGTCAATGTTGTTTCTCAAATTTTTCTGCAGGGATGGATTTTACCAAACTACAATGCCAACATCATTGTGATCATTCCAAAAATTAAGGAGGCTAACAAGTTAGAGCAGTTCAGAACCATAGCTTTAGCTAATTTCAAATATAAATTAATCTTTAAAATTCTTGCTGACAGGCTTGCTTCCATTCTTCCTTCCATTATCTCTAATGAACAAAAAGGTTTTGTGAAAGGTCATAGCATTAAGGATGACATTTGTTTAACTTCTGACGTCACTAATATTTTAACCAATAAAAGTTTCAGTGGCAATGTGGCTCTCAAGATCGATATCTCCAAAGCTTTTGATACCCTAAATTGGAATTTTTTTAATAAAAACTTTAGAATTCTTTGGCTTCTGCAGGAAATTCTGTGATTGGATTCTAACCATTCTTAAATATGCTAAGTTATCCATAGGTCTTAATGGAAAAAATAGGCTATTTTGCTTGTTCAAATGGGGTTAGACAAGGCGACCCACTTTCTCCACTTCTCTTTTGTATTGTCGAAGAAGTCTTAAGAAGAAGCATCACAGGTCTTATGAACACTAATAAATTGAATCTTATTCAAGCTAGCCATAACTTTAGATTTCCCTCTCACACTTTGTTTGCTGATGATATCATGATCTTCTGCAGGGGAGATTGCAAATCCATCAATTCAGTATCTGTTCTTATAAAGGATTATGCTGCTTGCTCTGGCCAATTATGTAACTTATCCAAATCTTTGATCTATGAAGGTGGGATGTCAAATAACAGACATGAGAACCTTGTAGAGATTATTGGTTTTACTAAAGCCTACCCTCCTTGTACCCTCCCTTCATATATCTGGGTGTTCCCATCTTTGTTGGAAGTCCCAAAGTGTGTCATTTTTTTGCCTATGGCAGATAACATTAGGCTCAGACTTGCTTCTTGGAAGGCTCACCTCCTCTCCATGGCTGGGCAGATTCTCCTTGTTAAATACTTTATTCTTAGTAGGATGGTGCACTGCATCTCTATTTACAACTGGCCTTCGAGCATAATTAAAAGCATTGAGAGATAGATGCGCAATTTTGTTTGGAGTGGCAACATGGACAAGAAAAAACTTGTCATTGTCTCTTGGCGTACTTTTGCACCCCAAAATTTACCCTCTTGATTTAGGCTTATGTTTTATCATAAACATAATATTGCATTGCATTCATACATTGTGATAGGATCAAAGTTCTTTGGGTTCTCAAGCCTCTACAGTCTATGGAGGTTGATTGTGTTAACATTTTGTTCTAAGGGAGTCTCAGGCTCTCATGTCTTTGGATATTTCAAGTTACAATGATTTATTATATCTCAATACATCTAATTTGTCTCATTTATTCCTCAAGAGTTGAAGTTTTGCAAAAAATTGATGAGGAATTCATCTGTGTCATTCATTTGATGAAATTAGGGTTTTGGCCCACTGTGAAGTTTGAAGTTTGGATGAGTCAATTTCTTGAAGTATCATCTTCCTATTATCATTTGAGTTATCATGGTTCAAATAATTACTCAATACATTCAGAATATTTAGGTTTGAAGCTTGATTGACTGTCTCCTACCACAAGGTGCAAAATTAGGGTTTTGGATATAATCAGGATTTCTTCAGAGTTTTCACTCAAACTTTATTTCATGTGTTTCTATATGTTGTTGGGCATCCATGGTTGAAATATTGAGTTTAAATTTTGATTGGAAGCAAGTCAATTGATCACAAGGGGAAAAATGGTCATTTTGGTCAAAATCAGTCAAAGTCAGGAGTTGACCAAGTGGACTTTTGGTCAACCATCAATTCAAATATCCTCTTTTAATATTTCATGATCAAATTCACCATTGAATCAAGAGAATTGAAGAAAATAGGGTTAACTTGTTCTTGAAGTTATTTGAAGTTTGAAATTTTTTAAGTGTCCATCCTATAGAACTTTGACATGTCTTAACTTTCTCAATTTTTATCCAATGGTTGCATACCATACATTTTTGGAAAGCTTGGGAAAAATTCTACAAGTTTGTCATTCTGTAAAATTTCTCAAAAATGCACCATTTGAAAGATATTTGAGTTTAAAGCTTTATGCACAAGGTATGCAAAATTGTTGGCCAGGCTTGCCTTCCCTTGCCAGGCACGAGTGACATTTCAACAAACAGGTGGTGTGCCAAATTTCCAAGCCTATTTCTTTATCCTCAAGCATCAATTCTGAAAATTGAAATATGCATCATGTAGATGCCCATGAGAGCTCTTCATCAAGCTTGGAATCATCCATTTTGGCCAAGTATCCATCAAGATATGGATCCTCTAAGTCGTCTCCTCAAAACGGATTGCCATGAATGCCATGCAAGCCCATGCGCGCGTAGAATTTGTAGTGTCATGGATTGTTTTTTTGCAACTTGTCTTGGTCATATCTCATTCAATATTCCACCATTTTTCATGAACCGAAGCCCATGGTGAACCTCATTGAGAGATCTTTTGATAGGCTCCAAAAGGCCAAGAAATACACGAGACAATTGTGAGAAATTTGGATCACAAGTAAGGTAATTGGGCTATAATTTGAAATATTCAATTTTTGGCAAAACTCAGTTTCCATCCATTCCTTTCGCCCCAAGTCAATTCTATTATTCATTTGAAGTGTACCTAATCCCATAATGCCAACAAATTCGGTCTTATGTGCACTTGTACTTGGTTGTACATAAAATTCTCAAACTTGCTCATTTGGACAAAACACCAACACTCTTTATTTAAAAGGAATCAGGGGTTGAGATTAAAAGGATCAAAATCTGAGAATAAAAGGCTTCAAAAGCAAGTGGAACCACGAGAGAAGGACGAGCCATTTCCATGCTTGCAAGTGACACTCTCATAAGAGCAAATGTTCAGATTGGACTTAGAACTCTTTCTCAAGGCCCATTTATTTTTCTAAACTCTTTTTCATACTCTATATAAGCTGAAGCAAGCCTCATTTCACTCTATCCATGCTCACAAACCCTAAATTTCAAATCTGAACACAAAAACTCCATAATTGCATTTTTCTTAAATTCTCAAGTTTCAACCGTGCATTTGGAGATTTTCTTCTTTATTCTTCATCCTCAAGACTCAAGGAAGGAAAAGCAAGTATTGAAACTCAGTTGGAGTGAAGGAGACAGTAGATTACGATTTGCATTTAAGGTAAAAAACTTGAACTTTGATTCTTGAAATGTAGCCATTCATTAGTGTGTTTGAGCTTAGATTCATGTTAATTGATGTTGTTTGAATAATTCTGGAGCTTTACAACTTCCAATTTGATGAAATATGCATGATTGAAGTTTTTGAAAATTTGAATATGGATGTTTTTTGCACTTTTCGTGGTGTGATTTCTTGATGTATAGTTACTTATTTTGAGATTCACGAATTGCATGATGTTCCTTGCCATGAGATCTTTAAAATGAGCTTTGAATCAAAAAAATTGGTTGAGAATGGAGAAAGATATAAGGTCTAGAAGTTTGAGGTGTGGACTGCACGAAATAAGCATGTTAGGGCTGCTAGAGGTTAGGGATGAAGTGAGGTGTCGCTTCCTGATTCGTCCATTTGAATTTTCATGCATTTTTTTATTTATATTTTTCATCTGATTTTATTTTATGCTCAAAATATTTTCAAAACTTATAGAAAAAATATCATAGGTTCTTTTCAGTCTCTAATACTTTGTAGAATTTTTCTGAAATTTTTAAAAATGTTTTGATTGGTCAAATAAATTCAGAGATTAATATATTTTGATTTGATTAATTTTTATCTAATTTTCTTGTAAATTCTTGTAAACATATTTTTCCATGATAAACAATTCTACACAAATTATTTTGAGCCTTTTGATTGGTTTATGATGAGTCCATGATTTTTATTTGATTATTTTCAAATTTTTGCATAATTAAATAAATTCATGCATTATATTTATTTCATGCATATTTATCATTATTAAAATATTTTTCTTCATACCAAAATTGCATAAAAAATATTTTGCATCATTTTATTCATGTGGGTTGCATTTCTAAATTTCATTTCATATTGTTTGCATTTTTTGAATAATTAAATAAATTCGTGCATTATGTTGCATTTTATGTATTTTGATTGCCATTAAAATTATTTTACCTCATATAAAAATTGTATAAAAAATATTTTAAACCATTTTATTCATGTATAATACATTTCTAAATTTTATTTCATGACATTTATGTTGCTGCGGTATAGTGGCAAGCAAATAGTTGGTATTATTTTTACCGGGTGATATATACCGGTTAGGTTATATCGTATCGTGTCCACGAAGATTGGTTATTGATTCGTCGTTCGACAATTCTACCGTTAATGAGTTTGAGATTAAAAAAAATGAAAATAAAAGACAAAAAGTAAATGAACAAAAAGTATAAAAGATAGACAGCTTGTCTGGAACGAATGTAAACTACCCGTCACACACTTAAATCTACCACCCATGTCATACTCGGCCTACGTTACTCGTCTGTGTCATCACATACCTCTCACAACCTTGGTTATTTCTAACCCAAATTGAGAATCCTCCTAAATCATCTCAATGGCCATGTTTGGCCTATCTCAACAACACAGGAGTCAACTGCGTTACCTCCATAACCATCTCTAGTATACTTCACCAACGCAGAGGCATTAAGTTCAGATACTCTGTAGTGAATGTTAGATCTAAACCTATTTCTAGTATTCAGAAACTAACAGATAACTATCCTGGGTAAGAATCTAAGCAATCTATCTCTAGTAAAGCTCAAACCCCTAACATAAAGTAAAAACCCAAGATAACTACCAACACAAATTCGTAAAGCAAGCTTTATATAACAACAAGGGCGATAAATATACAAGAGTTATGAGTAGAAATACATACAAATCCAACAAAAGAGAAATAAACAAAGAGGAGAAGAGATAAACCACAAATCTACATTGGTTGTCAAAGCCAATCGAAGAGCAATCCACCTCCAATCATCCATGAGCAAGCCCTAATGTTGTTTTCTAAGCTAATCTACCAAAAATGAAGGTTGATGGAAATGGGGATCAAAAACCACCCCAAAACCATAACCTAGAAATCTGTTTTGAAAAGTATTTATAAACAAAATCCCGCAGACCGCGCTAAGCGCGATAGCCGCGCTAAGCGCGATAGCCGCGCTAAGCGCGACTTACTTTATTATTTTATTACATTAAATTGAGACACCGTGCTAAGCGCGAAGGTTGCTGTTTTTCTTCCCAAAAATGCATCTTCGGAGTCGTGTCTTCGACACTTTATTCCCCCATGCTCCAAATATGCAACAAATACCTACAAAAATAGATACAAAACTATCAAACGGTACATTATGTACGCAAAACACAATAAAACGTATTTACAACAAAAATTGGGGTTATTCAACGATTATTAACAAGCAAGAACAGATAAGTGCCACAAAACATATATGCAAAATAACTACATTTTGGCACTTATCAACTCTCGCCAACTTGACACATTGTTTGTCCTCAAACAAAGTCAAGTAAACCTAAAGAAACAAAAAATGATATCAAAGAATCACAAATCAACAAGTTTTGGAAACAGACAACAAATGTATGGTTCAAACGAAAAATGTACACGACAAATACAAACTTACCACTATACTACAACAATAACATATAAACGAAACAAATCCTAAGTACAAAAATCATGCAAAACATTCTAAAACAAAACAAACTCAATCATGAATCACGCCTAGCAAAAATTCATCGGTAGATGAAGAACACACAAAGGTGAGGGATAAAAAACACTCATCCACAATCTTGCAAACAATAGACTAAATTATGCATTCATCCAAAAACGTATTGAAAATACAAATGCAAGAATCACAAGGGCTTTTCAAGGTTGTAATGTGGCTTGGTTAACAAACAAGTGATAAGTCCTAAAGCTAATCGAAACAAAAACTTGCCTAAACCTAAGGGAGTGATCAACTCACAAAGTTCCAAACAATATAATTTCAATCAAACTTATTCTTCATCACAAATTTCACACCAAACACACCTCACTTATTAACATAACATTATTCCTACTCTTTTTGTTTTTTCTTTTTCAAAGCTTTTCTCTTTTTTCTTTCTTTTTCTGATCTTTCTTTTTCACATTTTTCTTTTCTCTTAACCTCATACCAACCACAATATAAGTATATAAACATTTCTCTCCCCAACTTGAATTCAACCAACATTAATGTGTGAATACTCCCTACTTTCTAAGGCAAGGTAAAAATTCATACAACAACATGTAGTTGAGGGTTCAAGAAACAAAGAAATCAACATCCATACAAAAAAGGTGAATTGACACTCATAGACAAGCATCAAGTTCAAATAAAAATGGATATTGATAAAAGCTCAAAGGGGCAAACAAAGGTTCACACACTCACAAGGTGAATTGAATATTTGGCCAAGGTAGTTATGCTCAAAATCAACAAAATGCCATGATCATTTTCTTGCAATCATACAATCAACACAAAACAAAAGATTAAGCATAATAAAATCCAGTTAAAACAAGAATTGTGGCCTCAAAAATATGTAAACAATGGAAAGCTTCCTCACATTTATGGGTAAAAAGGGAACTAAAGTGATTCAATTCATGAGCAAGTAATGCAAAAAGAATGAATAGTATGGTAATTATACAAATGATAAATTTCCTAAACATGTTATGCTATAGAAAGCGATAAACGAGTACCTGACATGTACCAACTTTGAAAACTATCATTACCATACATCCGCGAGTTGAAACGATCAAACTCGGAAAATCACCTCAAAAGTCTTCAAGTTACCGAACCAAAATTTGAGTCCAAACAACAACAAAAGAATTAGAAAAACAATACTACCTTTATTCAATACAAAAAGCCTTGGTGAAAGTGGGAAAAAGGAAAACCAAGTGAAATTTTAGAAGAATTCACTGGCACTGCATAGCAGAGCGAGCTAAACGCCAGCAGAGCGTGCTAAGCGCGCTACACCAGTTGCAGAAAAATGACAACAACAGGTGCAACTGCTATGCAAGCTCCACTTACACACCTATACAATCTCATTTACACATCTAAACAATATTTAAAGTACATACAAACTTCCACAAGCTAAAACACTACAAACTTGTGGAAAATAATAAATTGACATAACAAAACAAAAGCAAATAACAATACACACAATTGGTGAAAAGGAATTAACAAGTTGAAAAGTGAAAATTTGAAATTAAGAGCAAGTCCTATTTTAACTTGTCAAAACACAAGTCACCACACACATAAACAACATAAACAAACATGCTTATTTTACGTCGTAAGTTCGACGCCTTTATTGTGCGAGCACTAGTAACCTCCTCTCGTCATGCCATGGTATTGCCACACCGCGCAAACCTAAAGAAAGTGTCCTAAAAACCACACAATAAACGTTAGGAATACGAGACAACTTACAACAATACTTAAAAACAAGGAAAAACACACATATGTACAAGTATGGAAAGTAAACACATAACATGTACATGTGTCATACCCCAATTTTTGACCTAAGATACCACCTTACATTCACATGATTGCATAACTAACAGTTCAGACAGCATTAATCGGGTGTAGCAGTCATAGGTCAAAATTAGGGTTTCATCAGATTTTCATCTGATTCAAGAGACAATCAATTAGGGTTTGAGTTTTTCTCACCTCATTTGATCTATCTTGATCAAATCATCAGCCTCTGATCATCAGATACTCATTTCTTACACAGATCAATCAAGGATCGACCAATTAGGGTTTTGATCGGGCATGAGTATTCTCTGACTTTTTGAACAAGAAATAACTTTTTTGGATAGAGATTGGTCATTATATTTTAGATACAACATCTTGACCTAATTTCTGGATTCAAAACATCACAGAAGTTCACAGATTTCATCAGTCAATTTCTGAATCTGCACAGAAAAGTCAAACTTTGACTTTTGGTCAAATTTTTCAAAACAAAACTTTTTCCATCACCAAAATACTTCAAATGATCCATCATGATCATAAAAAATCAAAGAATTTGAAAAAAGTCAACAAAAAGCCAAAAGTTTTCGTACTTAGAAAAATTTCTAAGTGTTGAAATTTCTTATTTTTACCAAACTTCATGCCATTTTTTCACCTAGTTCCAATTTGAATTTGAAAAAACTCAAAACATAAAAGTTGTAGCTTGTGAAATAAGCTTTCCAAAATGTCCAAGAACTCACAAATCCATGGAGTCTAGCCATACTTTTGAAATTGAAACATAAGGCTCCATGAACTTGATTTTCAAAGTTCAAAACTTCACATTATAGGTCATTTTTTGGATTTCTTCTTTCTAGAAGCTTGCCACCTTGCCAAAATGAGATAAGAAATGATAAAAATCAGATGGGATAATTATGATAAGATTGGATCAAAGTTGGAAATTAACCATGGTTAAAAGAAGGAAGCTTCCTTTTGCATTTAATGCAAAAAAGACTTCCTTGCCCTCTAAGGCAAGTTTGAATTACCAATGCCAAATTGCTTGCCTAACATTTCAGAGACATCGGCCTATAAATAGAGGTATCATTCCATGATCAATAGACACCAAAGCAAATGCAAAATCATGCTTTCTCTTTACTTTCTTGAAAATCAAGCAATATAGTGCAAATTGAGAAACATTGCATTTTTGAAATTTAGCTAAAACCATGATGATCTTTGGTGTCAAACATGTTTCATGATCATTATCAAACTTGTGTATAACTTAAAATCAAACTGAAATCAAGCTAAAAACCAGTTTTCATTTTACATGTTTTCAAACTTATACAAGCTGCCTTAACAATCAAATTCCACTCTAAGCTTGATAAACTTGTGATCTAACTACTCTAACATCATCCATGTACCTCATGTACATGATCCAGATCATTGGCAAGAAACTGTAATTCCATTAACCCCAATTTCGAGTTTCATATTGAACTGACTGTAGGTTGACTTGGTTGGAAGGATTGAAGCAAGCTCGAGGCAAGCAGATCATTCACACAGCTTCCATACATGCCGATGAAGCTTAAATGATCCATAAACAAGCTCTGGAAACACTCTTGCATTGAATTCGATTCTCACTTTCACAGGTAAGAACACGAAATCCATTCTCATGATTCCTTGCATCAATTGAAAAAAACTCATGGCCGTTCTCTTTCTGCACCTAACACGATCAATAGCCCTAAAAAAAAATCCAAGAATCATCAAACATACATCATTTAATTTGAATTTTTCAGTTTAGGGTTCATAGTGTTCTTCGAAACCTAAATCGTTCTGGGCTTAAAATAAATACAATTAACAAGTACCATCGTGTTCGTGATGAAAAACCGAGCAAATTTCGTTTTTACATCATTGAATTTCGTTGAGAAACGAAGATTGTAGCTGGAGTTGAGCAATCTGAAGATCAAAATGAAGAACCCAGGATGCGCGCGTGTTCTTCATTGTTTTCAAAATTTGAATTTTTAAATTTCCAATCTCTCATTTACACGTGTTCTAGCCCACTAAACACATAAACGCGTTTGGCTCAGTTGTAGCCTCCTTGCTCTTAGTCTTCTCTGACACGTGTCCCACCCTTTGGTCATGGGTTCAACTCCCATCAAGACCATTTCTTTTTATAACTTTCTAATTTTTCATGTTTTTTTACAAAACTTTCACAAATTTTTTGACCAATCAAAACTTCTCATTTTGAGATGATTTTTTAAACACTTGTCAATAAATATATCTATTTTATGATAGTGCAAAAATTTTCAGAAAAAACTTTCATCTGATTAAATTTTAATCGAGCCGAAAATGACGTCCTGAACAATTTTTCAAACCTCCTTTTAAGGTGAAATATTCAAGTTTTCGACTTCCGATTCTTTTCAAAACTTTTCATAAATGAACCTCACATTTCAAAACACTTTTCAAAAATCATTTTTCAAAGCATTTCATCAAAGCTTACATCTTTTTACCACGATCGATCCGATTTAAACGATTAAATCAAATTCGTTCTCTCTCGAATTTCTCAATCGATCATGGGCCACCCTTATGGTGTAAGTCCCAAACCTTTTATGTACATACTTAGTTTTACTTGTACATATTCATATCATCATTGTCAATATTCAAACATAAACAAATTTTTTCGTTTGTTTTCATTCGTTTGTTTATACACCGATACCATTGGTATTGAAAGGAGAAGAATTCCCTGTGAAACTGCTTTTAAACCAATGGGCCTCCCTTATGGTGTAAGTCCCAACCCCCCTATGTACATCCATCTTTGTCTGTACATAAATACTCGTTCGTGTACATATTCATTTCCTTGTACACAGTTCAAGCTTGTAAATAATCAAGTTACGCTCGTTTTAAACGTTCGTTTCACAGACACTTGTTTATATTTCATAAACTCTTGTAAATAAACATCATTGCATTGTTTATATTTCCTTCATAAACTCCTGTGAATACATATCACACACACACACACACACTTGTTTATATAACTGTCTAGTTATAACATAACAACTAGTCTAACCAATAGGTTCCCCACAATATTAGCCTCCTCTTGGGCTTTGTACAAGGTAACTCATTTCAACTGAGTTCAGCCTCCTCTTAGGCTTCATATAAGAAAACTCATTCATCTGAGTTTAGCCTCCGCTTAGGCTTCATATAAGACAACACTCCCCTGTTGAGTCAGCCTCCTCTTGGGCTTCGTTCAAAAGAACTCCTCATTGAGTTTAGCCTTCTCTTGGGCATCATACAAAGAAAGAGACAGGAAATCTCTTAACAGCCTCCTATTGGGCTTCCAATACAAAGAATCACCCGCGTTAGGATAGACCCCTGAGAGTATAATTTCCCGGTGAAATTGCTCTTAAATCCCAAAGGAGAAACTTTCCCAATCATAGAAATAGCAATTAAAACACACGAAACATATCAAACGTATTCATATATAAAGCTATAGATAACTATATATATTTAGGGTGCTCCATCTATTCCCTTTATATAACAAACCCCCTTACCCGGAATCTCCCCAATGCGTTGCGTCTAGTTTGCGCTAGTCGTTACGCATATCATAATCAATTGAGGGTATTAACAGCTTTCCCCTTTTTCATAATCATAATTTCTTGTGTTGAAAATAATAAAGCTTGATGCTCGCGGCATCTTTATAAACAAATCAAAAGAGTAAATTGTTTCGAGGCAGAGAATCTGAATTCATATTCGATTCCCTAGCACGTCACTTTTTAACGCGAACACATTAGAAGTATGACCTTTTGCATTACAATAAAAACAACTAGGTCTAAAAACATGATTCTTTTTATTGATATAAAAGTTATTTCTATCATAAGGCTTTTTATGATAATTTGCTACATGTTTTTTCTTTGATTCCTTATTGTTGAATATGTTAGTAATCTTTACGAATATAGTTGGACTTATATTAGGTATATCAAAATTATAAAATTCAAGTCCACATTTATTATTTGAAATTATTTGACTACTTGGCACATTATCCAAGTCAATTTCCCCATTTCCATATTTTTCAATGACTTGGTTTAATTTCATTTTTTTTAAATTCAAAATAAAAATAATTATTGCATGTTGGATTTTTTATTAAGTCTAACTCCACTTTTGTGATATTAACCTAACTTTCTAGATTTAAAGTAGTTTTTTTTTTAATTTGAAAATTTTCTAGAAAGTTTAAAAAATTCATGTAATTTACTAAAAGCACTCTGTAATTCATCATATGAAGGTCTATCATCAATTTCACAATCAGTAATCTCATGTTCTTATCACTTGAATGATGTGATGACATTAATGTCATGTTTGTTTGTTCTTTATATGTGCCTTTATGTGTTACTTCCAAATTATCCTAAATCTCATTGGCCATTTTGAAATTTGATACTCAGAAAAATTCATTTGCTCCTAATGTCGATGCAAGTATTGTATTTGTCTTCTTGTCGTACAACACTTTTTCTTCTAGTCATCGGTCCAACTTTTTACTTTTCGTTTTTATTCTTTGGTTATAATGGTTGTAGGAATGAAACTTCCATTTTCAATAGCATCTCATATTTCATCACTTTGTTCTTCTAAATACATCTTCGTACGTATTTTCTAGAAATCAAAATATTCACCACAAAACAATAGAGACTTGTTATTACTATCACCGTCTCTAAAAACTATATTTGTATTTGTGAAAGTCATTCTGGATCTTTACGAACATGTTACCTATAATCTGCTCTGATGCCAATTGTAAGTATTAGAGTGTACAATCTAAGAGGGGTGAAGTAGACGTGCTGGATTTTTCTTTTATTTTACGCAAGTTTCTTATGTTTTATTTTTCTAGAAACATGTGATGCATTGGTCTTTATTTAAAATGATATTATGCAAAAATTAATATGCTTAAATGTAAATGAACACACGAGACTTATACTAATTCCCCTTATCAATCAAGGGTACATCTAGTCCTTTCACACATGTTAGATCTTTGTACAAGCTTCACACCAAGACCTCTTATCTTCTAACATAACAAAGAAGCACACCACTTTCTTGATTTCACAAGCCTCAAACCTATGATGGACTTTTAATAATTCAAATTCAAAGAACCTTTTTTTCAACGGAGAAATTACCTCCATGATCCTTTAAGTTATTTAATTGTAACAGATTGATCCTTTATGTTGTTCTCCCTACATGTGGGTCCTTTATGTTAACTAACCCTTGCATCGTTGACCATCATTGGATCATATAATTAAATTTTCATAATTTTTTAGTGCATAAATTTTTTTTAAACTAATTAAAATGCGCGAAAAGGCAAAAATTAAATAAAAATAGTAAAACAGAAAATAAAATTCTCCTAAAATTACACGAAGTGTAAAACAAGAAGAAATATTTTTAGGAATTTTTTCATAATTTTTAGACCAAAAACAGATTTAATATGAATTTTAGAAGTTAAAATAAAATTAATATAACAAAATAAAACAACATAAAGGTCTATGATACATTTGTTAGTTAATATAAAGGACCCACATGACATTATAAGTAAGCTTTGTATTTGCTTGGATCAAGGATCTCTTGTCATACTATAAATTATTCAACTTTAGTTTATGTCATAAGTTCTTGCTAGTTTATTTTCTTCCAACTCTATTTTCTATCAAAGAGATGTAGAACTCAAGTCATCTGGTAGCTTTTTCTTTTATATAATTCAAGTAATTTATCTTCAATAAGGTTTCATATTTTCCAGTGCTATTGATTTTACTTTTATTGTTAAATATGCATGCTTGAGTAATGTTTGTTTAATTTATTGTTTATCTCACCATAAGTGAGTAGTCCATTAAGGACTAAGAGTCACGAGACTTGTCCCATGACATATTCTCTTTTATCCAAATGAATCGATTATGAGAAACATGAATCACATATTATTTTAGAGTCTGAATTTTCTAAAAACATGTCATTTACAAAAGTAAAGATAATACATGTATAGGCTCTTTTGTCGTCCGGATCGTTCGCCCAATCAGAATCACTATAGGCTGTTACTGACAGAGCTTGAGTAGTATTAGTAGGTGATAGAAGCAAGCCATGCGTAGAAGATCCACTAAGATATCTGAGTATGCATTTAACCATGCTCCAATGACTGTTTAAGGGGTTAGCCATGAACTGACAAGCTTTGTTCACATAGTAAGCAATATCTGGTCGTGTCAGAGTGATATACTGCAGGGCTCCAACAATTGATCTGCAAATGGAAGGATCTTGTATTTTATCTGTACCAAACCTGCTAGGTTTACAACTTCTAAGCATAAGAACAACTACACCATTTACTTCTTCCATGTTTACTCGACTCAACAGATCCCTTATATATTTAGTTTGAGTAAGAACAAGCGTGCCATTGTGCTGATATTTGACTTCAAGGCCAAGAAAATATTCTGGCCTGCCAAGTTTTTTCAAGGAAAATTCACTTTGAAGCTTGGATATAACTTTGTGAATTAACCGAGCAGAAGATCTTGTGACAAGTATATCATCCACGCAGACTGGAACATATAGAGTGACTCCTTGATGATTGTACATAAACAGGGAATGATCATATTTACTTGCCACAAACCCAAACTGAAAAAGTGTCTTGTGCAGCTTCTCCTACCAGGACCTGGGAGCCTGTTTAAGTCCATACAAGGCTCTATTTAATTTGAAGATAAGAAATTTGTTGGCAGGTTCGAAACTTGGTGGTTAACTCATGTAGACTTCTTCTTCAAGAGAACCATTCAAGAAAGCATTGTTAACATCAATTTGTTGAATATCCCATTGAAATATGAGCGTTAGAGTGAGTATAACTTTGATAGTAGCAGGTTTGATGATAGGATAAAATGTTTCATGATAATCAAAACTGTATTGTTGATTGAACCCTTTAACAACCAGTCTAGCTTTGTATTTATTGAGGGAGGCATTAAAATTTTCTTTCACCTTAAACACCCATTTGCATCCTATTGTCTTTCTGTGAAAAGGAAGAGTGGTGAGAGTCCAAGTATGTTTTTCCATTAGAGCATTGTACTCTTGTTGCATAGCTTCAAACCAATGAGGTTGTGAAAGAGCCTGTTTAACTGTGACAGGTTCAGAATGTGCTAGAAAGACTTTGGGTTTTAAAGAACCAGATTTGCCTCTGGTTACCATGGGATGATTATTGGTTGAAAGACCAGATTTTGGCACTGTGTCAAGCATGGAAGGAGATAGTTATGACTTAATGGACATAAGAGGAGAGTTACTGATGGCCTGTGTGGGCACATATACATGAGCAGACTGACTTAGGTCCAAGGAAGTTGCAGATTCAACAGACACAGAAGTATTGTTTTGACCATTAGAGATGTTTGTCAGAGTTTGAGGAGAATTGTCAGGTGAGGGCTGTTGTGTAGAGTTATCAGTACTGTTTTAAATGACAACATGATCTAATGAATCTAGAGACTGAGTAGGGCTAGACTGACAAGACTGACTAACTACAATATTTTCAAAAGTATTTATGCACACCATCAATCTATACATAGAAAGATCATTATCAAAACATGCAGTGCTTGACTGACTCGTGCCACCAGAAGGAAACAAGGAAGTAAAAGGGTATTTTGCTTCATCAAAGACAACATCCTTAGAGATATAAATATTTCCCTCTTTACTAAGGCATTTATGACCTTTATGCTGAGGAGATACACCTAAGTAAACACACTCAAAACTTCTGAGCTGGAATTTGTGCTTATTAAAAGGTCTAAGATGAGGGAAACAAAGACAACCAAAAACTCTTATGCCTTGATAATCAGGAATGGTGTTAAAAAGAGCATGAAATGGAGATGTGAATGCTGGAAAATTAGATGTGGGAAGTCTATTCAGAAGATACATTGCCTGAGTGAAACTGTGATCCCAGAATTCAACAGGAATATTAGCATGAGCCAAAATTTTTAAGCCCATCTCTACTATGCTTCTGTGTTTTCTTTCCACAGTGCCATTTTGATGTGAAGTGTGAGGACAGGTTAATCTGTGAATTATGCCTTTCTCACTCAAAATTTTTGTCAGAGGTCAAAGTTCTCCCCCAAAATCAGTCTGAACAACTTTTACTTGTACTTGAAACTGAGTTTGAACATAGACAAGAAATTAAGTGAAGCAACTTAAAGCTTCAGATTTTTGTTTTAGAAAATACACCTAAGTGTACTTGGTGTAAGTGTCAACAACAGCCATATAGTACAAATAGCCTTGACTAGAAGGATTGGAAGATGGTCCCAATAAGTCAACGTGCACAAGTTCAAAAGGTTTGGAATAAACAGTTTTGGGTAAAGGTGCATACAATCTGTGAGATTTGCCAGCATTACAAGAACTACAACAATCAATATTATCTTTATTGAATGAGGCAATATTACACAGTTTCAGTATAGACTTGAGATTTACAGAATTTGTATGTCATAACCTATTATGCCAAACAGACAATTAATGACAGACAAAATTTGCAAGAACTTGAGAATGATCTCTGGTGGACAAGCTAACAATATTTGCAGTTGGAGATTCCACTGACTGAGAGGAAAAACTATAGAGGCCACTAGTATCCATGAATCCTTCTAGAAGAACCTCCTTAGATACCTGAGATTTGATGAAACAAGTGTTAGCGTGAAACTCAAAAAACACATTATTATCTTGAGCAAACTTTGACACAGACAAAAGATTTCTAGTGATTTTGGGTACATGCAATATATGCTTCAAAACTAAGTTAGAGTGAGATAATGAAGGAGTCTTGATGTTAGCTAAGCCAACAGACTCAATTTTCAATCTTTGACCATTACCTACAAGAACTTTATTGACACTAGAATAACTTTGTTTATTTTGTAGTAAAGATCTATTATGAGTGAGATGATGAGTAGAACCTGAGTCTGCAAACCATGCTTGAGACTCTAAATCTGCTGGAACCTGTAGGCCATCTTGATGAGTAAGATATGCTGAAGCTTGGACTGAGTTGGCCGCTGGATCTTTCTTCTCACCCTTCACCTGTTCAGTGGACTCAGAGGCTTGATTCTTTGATTGTGCTGGCTCAAAGTTTTCATCATAACGATGCCAGTAGTCCATAGCAACATGGCTATATTTCCCACAAAGCTGACAAGTTGGTCTATTGCCAGAAGATGCAGAGGATATGGCTCTGCCACGACCTCTAATTCGAGAGTTACTTCTGCCTCGCTGATACTGAGAACCACCTATGGTGAATTTGGAGCTGAAATTGGCTTCAGATTGAGCAACATTTGTTGTGGCATTAGCAAGAGAAAGCTCTTGACGATATTTGTCAAGTTGAGCTTCTTGCACATACAACAGTGCCTCAATTTCATATAGTGTAGGAGGTTCCATCTTGCCATATACCATCATGATGGATTGTATTCCTCTGGTAAACCCTGTAAGATAGAGTCAATTTGATCGCGCTTAGAGATTGGTTCACCCACTGCCATAAGCGCATCTGCAATTGAACGAATGCGAAGCACAAACTCTGAAATTGAACGATTTGCTTTCTTGGTGACTTTCAGTTCAACATGAAGTTGATGAACCCTAACTTTCATGACCGCTGTGAAATATTGGTGTATTTTCTCCCATATTTGATATGAATGCTTGCAAGGAAGTACACGAGGAAGAACAGACTCGGAAATTATGGACAGAAGCCACGTGAACAAGGCTTGATCTTGAGTAATCCAAGCCTCATATTCATCAGAGTGAACATTGGCGCGACGATCCTCGTCGTTCTGGAACATTGCAGGAATCTGAGGATTAACTATAAATCGATGTAGTTTATGAGTAAGAATGATACCTTCAACCTGTTGATTCCGGAGAAGAAAGTTCTTCTCTTGCAGCTTGATGAAGAGTTTGGGCCCAAACAGTGTGTGATGGGACGCATCGTTGAGTGACGACGTCTGTGTCGTCATGTAGGGATGAAACTCCGAGTTTTTCGGTGATGCAACCATTGATGAAGCTTCTCTGAAGCAATGGAGCAAGAACGTGTAACAGAACTAGTTTGTTGAATCACAAAGAAAGATGTTGCAGCTTCTCAGCAAGAGCATGAGAATGATGAAACGAACAACAGAAGACGGTTTGGATCAGCAGCGATTGATACCATGTTAGGCTTATGACAATCTTGCATTATCAATGGAAGGGATGAAAACAAGATTGCTAGAAGTTTTGTAAAGAAAGAGTCAGAAGTTCTAGGACCAAAGGCTCAGAAGTTCTGAGACGAAAGAACCAAAAGTTCTGGAACAAGTGATTCTGAATTTCTATTACAAAAGGAGTTTTACATCATATCTATACACTCTCTCATAGCCACCTATATATAACCATAACTCTATGGATAAGATGGTTTACTAAGAGTGGAAAGAGATTGTAGCCTAATGATTCATAAGTCCATTATACAATAAACCATTAAGCCCATTATACAATAAACTATTAAGTCCAAATACACTAATATTTTGTTGTGATTTAGTGAAAGACACCCAATTTTTTCCATAGAATTGCCAAAAACAAGACTTTGTTTTTTTGTATGAAGCATAGACAATTAATCCAAACATCTTTTAAGTTAATTTTACTTTTATTCGTCAACTATTTGGTGTATCTACCTTCTCATAATTCCAAGAATAAAAATTGAAGAATATTCTATAATCAAGCTAATTATTGGCTAAAGTCCTAGCATGTGCAAATCTTACTACACGATGTCGCATTACAAATCTTACTACACGATGTCGTATTACAAATCTTAAACATTATCCTTTCTGAACGTATTAGAATATAGAGAGAAAGATAGTGTACAAAGTGGGAAACAAATTTTTTTTTAAAGAAAAGAAGTGAAAAGAGACAATTTTCTAAATCAAAACGTCAACAAATTTAACTTGATCACATTTGCTATCTTATGATAATAAATCACACACATGTCCTTGTTAAACCAAAATCATGACATTCAGAGACACTTACAAAGCTAGCTTGCCCAAAACCGTTATTCCTTGACCAAAATAGTTAAATATATCATTTAGACACATTTATAAACAACAACAGAATTTAAATTTATTGAATTATTGATGTATTTAATTATTATTTTATGTTAAATAAATCAACGATTTAAAAAATTTATTATTTTTTTTTGTTTCTTATAAATGTATCTTGAGGTGTATTAATCACTTATTTTTGATGATATGGGTACGTAGAAAACTTTTTGTGAATTACTAAGGTGGAAAAGACTCATTGGAACACAACCTTTTCAAGCTACTATATTATGTCCCACTAGCTAACCCAAACTTTAAATTTTCACTTGATGATATGATAGGACCCTTAATTGTTTTTTAGTCTTTTGGGGATATGATTTATCCACATGTTTTCAAATCTTAGTTAATGAGTAGTATATACTATATGTGTGTTAGTTAGGCTATAAATAATGTGTACCACAAGGGAAAAGAAACTTAAAGAATATATTTGCAAAAGTAAAATTCCTTGAAGTTTGATACATTGTCACACATTTTTGGAATGGAATAAAGAAAGTATTTGCATAGAATTAAAGAACGAAGGTTTTGTTACGACAAAGGAAGCTCCCATATCATAATTGAGAATTTTTCATCTATATAGTGAAATTTCTTTCATATTCTTGGTGAAAAATTAAAAATGCCCTTAAATTTCGTAAGTGCATTTACGAATTTATCTTGGAAATGGACTTCGTAAGTGCACTTACGAAATAAATCATAATAAGGTGAATTTGCAAGTGCACTTACGAACTCACCTTATTTTTAAAAAAAATTAGATGAATTCGTAAATGCACTTACGAATTCACCTTATTTTGGAAATTTGTAAGTGCAGTTACGAAGTCTGCGTGTTGTTTTAGAAAACACATAGAATAACCCTCAATACTCATTTCTATTCCAAATTTAAACTTTCTACTCTAAACCCTAACATTTCTACAACTTCAAACTCACTTCGTTCAAGTTCATCTTCTCTCTTCAACTCATTCTAACTCATTTCAACCCTCCAAAATCAAATTCAAGCTCAAATTTGTGTAAGTTTTCTTCAATTTTTTCTATTCAAAATATAAATTTGTATAAGATTATTAGATTAGGTTGTAGAAATTAAATAGTATATGAAGTAATAGTAGGTAAATGTAGTTTTATTGGATGAAAAAATATGAGGGTGTTTTGGGACTGATTTTTCTGGGGTTGGAACTCTCTGAACGAAGGTGTTTCGTAAGTGTATCTGCGAAGTGTCCCTGGAGGGACTTCGTAAGTGTACTTGAGAATTTACCAAGGATGGGTGAATTCGCAAGTGCACTTGTGAATTGTTGCCAGAGTTGTTTTTAAATTAGTAACCTAACAATTGTAATGATTTATTTCAGGAAAATGGAAGAGAACCAAAACCAGATGGCTCGTATGAGACATGGCAGGCAAAGCCAGACTGCGTCGGCTCGTCGAGAGCGAGAGCAAAGGGCAAGGGCATAAAGGGCACAACTAGAGATAGCTTCACCTTCGGCACCGTAACAAAGGAGTCGCCTCCATGAAGCGTCTACCTCTGGTGTACATGAGGAGCAGGTACCAGAGGTAGAGGTTCCGGAGAAAGAGGCCCAGGTGCCCAGGAAGCCGCAAACGTTGAGGTCTCCGATGACGATGTTGAGGAACATGCAGAGGTGGAGGATGATGGATATCCAAGAGGGCCATATGACACATCCCTCCTGATTTATTATTAGGATCATGCTGCCCATTATGTATGGGGTGGACAAGTATTATAATTTTTACGGTTCATGTTTATTTTTATGGTTCCTGCTCGTTATATTTCGTATTATAATTTTTATTCAAAAATACGGTTCTTGTTGATTTGTTTTCTTTGAATTCTCATGTTTCAGGAAAGGAAGGCTTTGAAACATATCAACCACTCCCGCAAAAAATTTGATCTCTATATTCCATAGGCTCGATGGCTCCACAATGTTGTCATTGGATCCAGTCTTGTTGGATTATTCGGTACTGGTTACGGTACCATTTGCACTGTCATGCATGGTGCTTTTGCTGAGAGATGACATAAGGAGACATCATCTTTCCACTTTTTAGTTGAGGAGTTGAAGATCACGCTTGATGATGTTGCCTGCTTGCTCCAACTACCTATCAGAGGTAGGTTACTCAACCATGTCAAGTTATCCAGAGCTGAGGCGGTTGACTGAATGGTTGAGCATCTAGGAGCAGATTCGGACAGGGTTGCTCAAGATCGCGATAACACAAACGGGGCGCATGTGAGATTCTCCTACCTAAAAGAGATATATGGGGAGCACCTCTGTGCAACAGCACTTGCAAAAATAACTGCACATGCAGTTGGGGAGTGTGTGGACGAGGATATTTTTGTTTAGTTTCACCGTGGTTGTGGCATCCAATGTTTTCTGATGTACCTGGTAGGCACGTCCGTCTTTGTGGACCCGAGTGACCACTACACCGATGTGGCATACCTTAGATATTTTATGGACCTGTCTACAGTTTGTGACTGGAACTGGGGTGTCGTTGTTCTGACCTACCTCTACCAGAAGCTGAATGAAGCTTTTAGATGGGGGGCGAGGGCGCTCACTGGCTCGTGTACACTCCTGACGGTACTTTTTTATTTTAACGATAAATTTTTATTAATTTTAATTTATTTGTACTTACACATTATGTTTTTGTTTATGCAGAGTTGAATTATCTCATACTTTCACCGCATCCATGGTTACACCGAAGATCCCGACTATCAGGCCGCCATGCCAAGGGATTCCAACTTTATTCTCAACAGGAGCAACCAAAATTTGCTTCCTTATCGGGTGTTCCTTGATCGTACTGCTTATGACGATATTAATTAGACTCCATTTGTGGACTATAGGGAGGTTGTGGCATTCGATCTTATTTCATTATACTCTGGGTGACTAGCTTGTGGGTCTAACATGATGGTCAGGTATCTGCCAGAGCGGTGTATGCGCCAGTTTGGCTATGTGTAGATCATACCTAGATCTCTTTTTCAGGGTGCTCCGACACCATGACACAACGGACTCTCAATGACGTCTTCCAGGATTGGAATAATCATGTGGTGCCATAGGAGCATCTGATGATGTGGGCACCCAGATGTGACATTGTGTTGAGAGTTACGTGACATGGTTCTTTAGAGTCTCACACACTTTCATGACATCGGATGGTCTTGGAGATCCACCGAGACCCGCACACGAGGAGCTCCTGGAGAACGAGCAGGCCTAGGATGACCATGCCATTGATCTAGTGCCCATCTATCAGCGTATCCACCAACTTGGACAAGAGGCGTTGGATGCAAGAATTATGGATGAGGGAGGTCCCGATGCGGTTGTCGTGATGCAGAGGATCGTCACTGAGGCAGAGCGTGCAACACATTACCGGAGGCAGAGGAGGGCGCGGGGGGTTAGGATTAGGCATACACAGTAGCCTTTATGTTTTGTTCTTTAATTTTTTTAATAATTTGATTGAATTTACTTTCGAAACAATTTTTGTAATTTGATATTTATGACTACTTTTCTTCCATTACATAGTAATATTTAGTTGGTTTGCATATATAAAATGTGATTTATTTGAATTTATGAAAACTGGCATATAATGCAATTTATAGTGAAAATAATTGTAGTTTTAAATATCTTTTAACACATTCAGGAAATGTTTCGTAAGTGCACTTACGAATTGACATTTCTGGGTGAATTTGTAAGTGCACTTACGAAGTAAGCTTATTTTTTTCAAATCAAGCGTTTAAAATAATAACACGTACAAAATAAGGTGAATTCGTAAATGCATTTATGAATTCATCCAAAAATGTTAATTTATAAATATAAATTCAATTTCATCCAATAAAATGAATTCATAAGTGCACTTACAAAAGATATTTTTAATTTTTTAAGATTGTGAGAGAAAACTATTAGATATGTGAAGAAATTCTGATAGCTAAAAAGTAAAAGTTGAGCTAGTTAAAATATGTGTGGCTACATGATGTTGCAACTAAATTTTGAGTCCACATTCAGTTGAGAGGAAAGTTATTTACATATAGCCACATATTATATTTCTATTTATATATCACATACCACAACCGTAAAAAAGAAAAGAAAAGATATGTGGTGTTCCTTTGTGTGGGCTATCATTGTTCACATAGCACTTTAACTTAACCCCACTAATTTTATTCCTTTCAAATCATAGATAAAGTTCCAATTCTAACCCCAAAATAATGTGTGGTTTTTGCTAGTTTTGTCATTTGTGGATTGTCAATAGATCTCATGCCAATTTAAGTCGAAATTTTCTTTTTACGGTTGACAATAAATACATACGAGAAATATTGATGGAAAAAGGAAAAATCAAAGTGTACTCCCTTTGTACCAATTTATAAACACAAAAATGCTCATTTTTCTTGTAACAAATTATATAAAAAAAAACATCAAATTTATATCATTTAATTATTTTATTTTAATATTTATCTTTTACAAAATAAATTGAATCTACATTATATTTAATTTAGTTTAGTTTTATTTTTTCTATAAACAACAACTAATTAAAATTATTTTTACATCTTTTTCTAAAATATTTCTTTTAAGAACTAAAATTTAATTTTTTTTAATAAATTTAAAATATTTATTTTATACATATAAATGGATACGAAGTAATACACGTGTTTTGAAAGATGTTTTAAAAAGAATGTAAGTGAATTTCATAAATGGTGGTTTGGAGTGGTGGTACGGTAAGATTCTCTCAATTGATAACGGCTAGTTTTTCAAGCGATAACGGCTAGTTTCTTCAATTTTCGGACACCTTCTCTTCTCTCTTCTATCTCTTACTTCTTCTCCCTCTTCCAATGGAAGCTGCCTTTCTCTTCCCGGAAACCTGCTCTTCTCCCATATCTAAACCAACTCCAAATACCTTGAGGCTGGTTCAAAACATCAAATCCTTGCTTCAGTGGTTTCGAATAATGTATGTGATATACCATTGCGCCAGTTGCCTACTCCTTGTCTCAAGGGTGACCGCTTGGCTATTACAATTCCGGAAGATGAGTACAAACTGGGGGTGGAGGCTTGCAAGCATCACCTTCATGGTAGAATTATTTGGTCAAAAGGGTTTGTACCTTTAACTATTGTCAATCTAAGAACAAAACTCTTGGAACTCTGGCCTTCTCTAGATAAATGGGGAATCACATCTTTGGGCAAGGGATTCTTCGAATTTTCCTTTTCGTCGCTTGAAGATGTCCATCGTGTTCGCTCTGTCAGTGCTTGGAACCTCCCTCAAGGGGAGTTGAAGCTATCTCCTTGGACTAGAGATTTTGTCCCATCAACGATTAGGCAAACGTCGGCGCAGGTTTGGCTGAGGATCCATGGCTTGTCTTAAGAATATTGGCGTTCTCGCATACTTTTTGCTATTGCAAGTAGTATTAGTACCCAAATCTGCATAGACTCAGCTTCTGATAAATGTGCTTTTGAAAGGTCGTTCGGTCATTTTATTCGAGTTCTGTTGGACCTGGATCTTACTAAAGAGCTTAATTACAAAATCCTGGTGAAACGAGTGGGTTTTGCGTTCTTTGTAGACATTGAATACGAAAAACTTCCATATTTTTGCAAGTTTTGCTTTTGTATTGGACACTCAATCCACAACTATAAAAGGAAAGATTTGGTCGGCAACAAAGACAAAGACCAAGATAAAAGAAAACCTAAATTGGTTAAGGTCTCAGAAAAAGAACCCGAGGTGGTTGCATTGCAGGTAAATCCAGTAGACAACTCAACTTCTCAAATAGAGAGCCAGAAGGTTAGGCCTGGGCTAGTTTTGGAAAATAGAGTCCCAGATATTTCTCACAATATTCGTGATGCAAACTTAGTTGGTATAAATCCAATTGATGTCAATTGCGAGTCCTCGCCTAATGAAGAAAACAAATTGGAAAATGAGTACATAGATGTAACACAAATGGTTGAGTTGGTTCCTGAGACACAAATTAACCCTGGACATAAGAAATAGGTCAAAGACTTTCTGAACCAAGCAGGGGACAACATGGCAGACTTTGAAAGATATGAGGATAATGGAGTCGATTTTCTATCTGAAATGGACTTCAAGTTGGTGTCTTCAAGAAAAAAAAGAAACAAAAAATCACGATCTCTGGACAATACTAGACCTTAGTCTAGTCAATTTATCAAAATCTTATGATTTTCCTCTATTGGAACATTAGAGGTATTGCCAATAATGCTTCTAGGTATTGGAACATTAGAGGTATTGATACTAATAATCTTATTCATCTTCCAACTCTCGGTAGTTTTTCACTTGGTGTAATGGCAGGAGAGGTAGACATAGAATATAAAAATGTTTAGATCGAGTCATTTGTAACATGCCTATAATTGATGTTTGCAGTTCTGCTATTTGCAACACTT
This sequence comes from Vicia sativa, assembly GCA_021764765.1. Lineage (NCBI taxonomy): Eukaryota > Viridiplantae > Streptophyta > Magnoliopsida > Fabales > Fabaceae > Vicia > Vicia sativa. The sequence continues at coordinate 114,733,532 of CM038792.1, read as the reverse complement.
TTTCGAAAGTAAATCGGATCACTTCCCTATCATGCTTTATATTAACTTTGAGAATGTTAAATTTAAGAGTCAATTTAAATTCTTCAAAATGTGGACTTAGAGAGAGGATTGTGCTAGAATTATGGTTGAAACTTGGAAAACTAAGTTTTATGGTTGTCCAATGTATATTCTTGATAGGAAACTCAAGCTTCTCAAAGCCAATCTTAAAGAGTGGAATAAGTCCACTTTTGGTAATGTTCAAGATAAAGTAAAAGTTGCTGGAAAAAAACTTGTTGACATTCAATCTGAGATAAATGACAGTGGTTACAATGATATTTTACATGATATAGAGGCCTCTGCCCAATTTGATCTTAACACGGCCCTTAACATAGAGGAGGAGTTGCAGAAAGAAAAAGCTAAAATCAATTGGCATAAGAATGGTGATACAAATACCAAATGTTTCCACACTTATGCCAAGCTTAGAGTGGAAAACTAAGTTAATTTCTTCAATGGTTATTAATGGATTAGTTGAAACTAATCATGACATATTGGAACAACATATTGAATCTTATTTCAAAAATATTTTTAACTCGGATGTGGTTGTGTAGGATTTCGAGTTAGTCCAAAATGCCATTCCAAATCTTGTCAATGCTCAAACTAATGACATGCTCAGCATGGTCCCCATCCCGAGGGGGGTGCTCAATGCTGTCATGAGCCTTAAAGTGGATTCAACTCCTGTTCCTGATGGATTTTGTCCTATTTTCTACCAAACCTATTGGGAAATGATTAACCATGATATTGTCAATGTTGTTTCTCAAATTTTTCTGCAGGGATGGATTTTACCAAACTACAATGCCAACATCATTGTGATCATTCCAAAAATTAAGGAGGCTAACAAGTTAGAGCAGTTCAGAACCATAGCTTTAGCTAATTTCAAATATAAATTAATCTTTAAAATTCTTGCTGACAGGCTTGCTTCCATTCTTCCTTCCATTATCTCTAATGAACAAAAAGGTTTTGTGAAAGGTCATAGCATTAAGGATGACATTTGTTTAACTTCTGACGTCACTAATATTTTAACCAATAAAAGTTTCAGTGGCAATGTGGCTCTCAAGATCGATATCTCCAAAGCTTTTGATACCCTAAATTGGAATTTTTTTAATAAAAACTTTAGAATTCTTTGGCTTCTGCAGGAAATTCTGTGATTGGATTCTAACCATTCTTAAATATGCTAAGTTATCCATAGGTCTTAATGGAAAAAATAGGCTATTTTGCTTGTTCAAATGGGGTTAGACAAGGCGACCCACTTTCTCCACTTCTCTTTTGTATTGTCGAAGAAGTCTTAAGAAGAAGCATCACAGGTCTTATGAACACTAATAAATTGAATCTTATTCAAGCTAGCCATAACTTTAGATTTCCCTCTCACACTTTGTTTGCTGATGATATCATGATCTTCTGCAGGGGAGATTGCAAATCCATCAATTCAGTATCTGTTCTTATAAAGGATTATGCTGCTTGCTCTGGCCAATTATGTAACTTATCCAAATCTTTGATCTATGAAGGTGGGATGTCAAATAACAGACATGAGAACCTTGTAGAGATTATTGGTTTTACTAAAGCCTACCCTCCTTGTACCCTCCCTTCATATATCTGGGTGTTCCCATCTTTGTTGGAAGTCCCAAAGTGTGTCATTTTTTTGCCTATGGCAGATAACATTAGGCTCAGACTTGCTTCTTGGAAGGCTCACCTCCTCTCCATGGCTGGGCAGATTCTCCTTGTTAAATACTTTATTCTTAGTAGGATGGTGCACTGCATCTCTATTTACAACTGGCCTTCGAGCATAATTAAAAGCATTGAGAGATAGATGCGCAATTTTGTTTGGAGTGGCAACATGGACAAGAAAAAACTTGTCATTGTCTCTTGGCGTACTTTTGCACCCCAAAATTTACCCTCTTGATTTAGGCTTATGTTTTATCATAAACATAATATTGCATTGCATTCATACATTGTGATAGGATCAAAGTTCTTTGGGTTCTCAAGCCTCTACAGTCTATGGAGGTTGATTGTGTTAACATTTTGTTCTAAGGGAGTCTCAGGCTCTCATGTCTTTGGATATTTCAAGTTACAATGATTTATTATATCTCAATACATCTAATTTGTCTCATTTATTCCTCAAGAGTTGAAGTTTTGCAAAAAATTGATGAGGAATTCATCTGTGTCATTCATTTGATGAAATTAGGGTTTTGGCCCACTGTGAAGTTTGAAGTTTGGATGAGTCAATTTCTTGAAGTATCATCTTCCTATTATCATTTGAGTTATCATGGTTCAAATAATTACTCAATACATTCAGAATATTTAGGTTTGAAGCTTGATTGACTGTCTCCTACCACAAGGTGCAAAATTAGGGTTTTGGATATAATCAGGATTTCTTCAGAGTTTTCACTCAAACTTTATTTCATGTGTTTCTATATGTTGTTGGGCATCCATGGTTGAAATATTGAGTTTAAATTTTGATTGGAAGCAAGTCAATTGATCACAAGGGGAAAAATGGTCATTTTGGTCAAAATCAGTCAAAGTCAGGAGTTGACCAAGTGGACTTTTGGTCAACCATCAATTCAAATATCCTCTTTTAATATTTCATGATCAAATTCACCATTGAATCAAGAGAATTGAAGAAAATAGGGTTAACTTGTTCTTGAAGTTATTTGAAGTTTGAAATTTTTTAAGTGTCCATCCTATAGAACTTTGACATGTCTTAACTTTCTCAATTTTTATCCAATGGTTGCATACCATACATTTTTGGAAAGCTTGGGAAAAATTCTACAAGTTTGTCATTCTGTAAAATTTCTCAAAAATGCACCATTTGAAAGATATTTGAGTTTAAAGCTTTATGCACAAGGTATGCAAAATTGTTGGCCAGGCTTGCCTTCCCTTGCCAGGCACGAGTGACATTTCAACAAACAGGTGGTGTGCCAAATTTCCAAGCCTATTTCTTTATCCTCAAGCATCAATTCTGAAAATTGAAATATGCATCATGTAGATGCCCATGAGAGCTCTTCATCAAGCTTGGAATCATCCATTTTGGCCAAGTATCCATCAAGATATGGATCCTCTAAGTCGTCTCCTCAAAACGGATTGCCATGAATGCCATGCAAGCCCATGCGCGCGTAGAATTTGTAGTGTCATGGATTGTTTTTTTGCAACTTGTCTTGGTCATATCTCATTCAATATTCCACCATTTTTCATGAACCGAAGCCCATGGTGAACCTCATTGAGAGATCTTTTGATAGGCTCCAAAAGGCCAAGAAATACACGAGACAATTGTGAGAAATTTGGATCACAAGTAAGGTAATTGGGCTATAATTTGAAATATTCAATTTTTGGCAAAACTCAGTTTCCATCCATTCCTTTCGCCCCAAGTCAATTCTATTATTCATTTGAAGTGTACCTAATCCCATAATGCCAACAAATTCGGTCTTATGTGCACTTGTACTTGGTTGTACATAAAATTCTCAAACTTGCTCATTTGGACAAAACACCAACACTCTTTATTTAAAAGGAATCAGGGGTTGAGATTAAAAGGATCAAAATCTGAGAATAAAAGGCTTCAAAAGCAAGTGGAACCACGAGAGAAGGACGAGCCATTTCCATGCTTGCAAGTGACACTCTCATAAGAGCAAATGTTCAGATTGGACTTAGAACTCTTTCTCAAGGCCCATTTATTTTTCTAAACTCTTTTTCATACTCTATATAAGCTGAAGCAAGCCTCATTTCACTCTATCCATGCTCACAAACCCTAAATTTCAAATCTGAACACAAAAACTCCATAATTGCATTTTTCTTAAATTCTCAAGTTTCAACCGTGCATTTGGAGATTTTCTTCTTTATTCTTCATCCTCAAGACTCAAGGAAGGAAAAGCAAGTATTGAAACTCAGTTGGAGTGAAGGAGACAGTAGATTACGATTTGCATTTAAGGTAAAAAACTTGAACTTTGATTCTTGAAATGTAGCCATTCATTAGTGTGTTTGAGCTTAGATTCATGTTAATTGATGTTGTTTGAATAATTCTGGAGCTTTACAACTTCCAATTTGATGAAATATGCATGATTGAAGTTTTTGAAAATTTGAATATGGATGTTTTTTGCACTTTTCGTGGTGTGATTTCTTGATGTATAGTTACTTATTTTGAGATTCACGAATTGCATGATGTTCCTTGCCATGAGATCTTTAAAATGAGCTTTGAATCAAAAAAATTGGTTGAGAATGGAGAAAGATATAAGGTCTAGAAGTTTGAGGTGTGGACTGCACGAAATAAGCATGTTAGGGCTGCTAGAGGTTAGGGATGAAGTGAGGTGTCGCTTCCTGATTCGTCCATTTGAATTTTCATGCATTTTTTTATTTATATTTTTCATCTGATTTTATTTTATGCTCAAAATATTTTCAAAACTTATAGAAAAAATATCATAGGTTCTTTTCAGTCTCTAATACTTTGTAGAATTTTTCTGAAATTTTTAAAAATGTTTTGATTGGTCAAATAAATTCAGAGATTAATATATTTTGATTTGATTAATTTTTATCTAATTTTCTTGTAAATTCTTGTAAACATATTTTTCCATGATAAACAATTCTACACAAATTATTTTGAGCCTTTTGATTGGTTTATGATGAGTCCATGATTTTTATTTGATTATTTTCAAATTTTTGCATAATTAAATAAATTCATGCATTATATTTATTTCATGCATATTTATCATTATTAAAATATTTTTCTTCATACCAAAATTGCATAAAAAATATTTTGCATCATTTTATTCATGTGGGTTGCATTTCTAAATTTCATTTCATATTGTTTGCATTTTTTGAATAATTAAATAAATTCGTGCATTATGTTGCATTTTATGTATTTTGATTGCCATTAAAATTATTTTACCTCATATAAAAATTGTATAAAAAATATTTTAAACCATTTTATTCATGTATAATACATTTCTAAATTTTATTTCATGACATTTATGTTGCTGCGGTATAGTGGCAAGCAAATAGTTGGTATTATTTTTACCGGGTGATATATACCGGTTAGGTTATATCGTATCGTGTCCACGAAGATTGGTTATTGATTCGTCGTTCGACAATTCTACCGTTAATGAGTTTGAGATTAAAAAAAATGAAAATAAAAGACAAAAAGTAAATGAACAAAAAGTATAAAAGATAGACAGCTTGTCTGGAACGAATGTAAACTACCCGTCACACACTTAAATCTACCACCCATGTCATACTCGGCCTACGTTACTCGTCTGTGTCATCACATACCTCTCACAACCTTGGCTATTTCTAACCCAAATTGAGAATCCTCCTAAATCATCTCAATAGCCATGTTTGGCCTATCTCAACAACACAGGAGTCAACTGCGTTACCTCCATAACCATCTCTAGCATACTTCACCAACGCAGAGGCATTAAGTTCAGATACTCTATAGTGAATGTTAGATCTAAATCCATTTCTAGTATTCAGAAACTAACAGATAACTATCCTAGGTAAGAATCTAAGCAATCTATCTCTAGTAAAGCTCAAACCCCTAACATAAAGTAAAAACCCAAGATAACTACCAACACAAATTCGTAAAGCAAGCTTTATATAACAACAAGGGCGATAAATATACAAGAGTTATGAGTAGAAATACATACAAATCCAACAAAAGAGAAATAAACAAAGAGGAGAAGAGATAAACCACAAATCTACATTGGTTGTCAAAGCCAATCGAAGAGCAATCCACCTCCAATCATCCATGAGCAAGCCCTAATGTTGTTTTCTAAGCTAATCTACCAAAAATGAAGGTTGATGGAAATGGGGATCAAAAACCACCCCAAAACCATAACCTAGAAATCTGTTTTGAAAAGTATTTATAAACAAAATCCCGCAGACCGCGCTAAGCGCGATAGCCGCGCTAAGCGCGATAGCCGCGCTAAGCGCGACTTACTTTATTATTTTATTACATTAAATTGAGACACCGTGCTAAGCGCGAAGGTTGCTGTTTTTCTTCCCAAAAATGCATCTTCGGAGTCGTGTCTTCGACACTTTATTCCCCCATGCTCCAAATATGCAACAAATACCTACAAAAATAGATACAAAACTATCAAACGGTACATTATGTACGCAAAACACAATAAAACGTATTTACAACAAAAATTGGGGTTATTCAACGATTATTAACAAGCAAGAACAGATAAGTGCCACAAAACATATATGCAAAATAACTACATTTTGGCACTTATCAACTCTCGCCAACTTGACACATTGTTTGTCCTCAAACAAAGTCAAGTAAACCTAAAGAAACAAAAAATGATATCAAAGAATCACAAATCAACAAGTTTTGGAAACAGACAACAAATGTATGGTTCAAACGAAAAATGTACACGACAAATACAAACTTACCACTATACTACAACAATAACATATAAACGAAACAAATCCTAAGTACAAAAATCATGCAAAACATTCTAAAACAAAACAAACTCAATCATGAATCACGCCTAGCAAAAATTCATCGGTAGATGAAGAACACACAAAGGTGAGGGATAAAAAACACTCATCCACAATCTTGCAAACAATAGACTAAATTATGCATTCATCCAAAAACGTATTGAAAATACAAATGCAAGAATCACAAGGGCTTTTCAAGGTTGTAATGTGGCTTGGTTAACAAACAAGTGATAAGTCCTAAAGCTAATCGAAACAAAAACTTGCCTAAACCTAAGGGAGTGATCAACTCACAAAGTTCCAAACAATATAATTTCAATCAAACTTATTCTTCATCACAAATTTCACACCAAACACACCTCACTTATTAACATAACATTATTCCTACTCTTTTTGTTTTTTCTTTTTCAAAGCTTTTCTCTTTTTTCTTTCTTTTTCTGATCTTTCTTTTTCACATTTTTCTTTTCTCTTAACCTCATACCAACCACAATATAAGTATATAAACATTTCTCTCCCCAACTTGAATTCAACCAACATTAATGTGTGAATACTCCCTACTTTCTAAGGCAAGGTAAAAATTCATACAACAACATGTAGTTGAGGGTTCAAGAAACAAAGAAATCAACATCCATACAAAAAAGGTGAATTGACACTCATAGACAAGCATCAAGTTCAAATAAAAATGGATATTGATAAAAGCTCAAAGGGGCAAACAAAGGTTCACACACTCACAAGGTGAATTGAATATTTGGCCAAGGTAGTTATGCTCAAAATCAACAAAATGCCATGATCATTTTCTTGCAATCATACAATCAACACAAAACAAAAGATTAAGCATAATAAAATCCAGTTAAAACAAGAATTGTGGCCTCAAAAATATGTAAACAATGGAAAGCTTCCTCACATTTATGGGTAAAAAGGGAACTAAAGTGATTCAATTCATGAGCAAGTAATGCAAAAAGAATGAATAGTATGGTAATTATACAAATGATAAATTTCCTAAACATGTTATGCTATAGAAAGCGATAAACGAGTACCTGACATGTACCAACTTTGAAAACTATCATTACCATACATCCGCGAGTTGAAACGATCAAACTCGGAAAATCACCTCAAAAGTCTTCAAGTTACCGAACCAAAATTTGAGTCCAAACAACAACAAAAGAATTAGAAAAACAATACTACCTTTATTCAATACAAAAAGCCTTGGTGAAAGTGGGAAAAAGGAAAACCAAGTGAAATTTTAGAAGAATTCACTGGCACTGCATAGCAGAGCGAGCTAAACGCCAGCAGAGCGTGCTAAGCGCGCTACACCAGTTGCAGAAAAATGACAACAACAGGTGCAACTGCTATGCAAGCTCCACTTACACACCTATACAATCTCATTTACACATCTAAACAATATTTAAAGTACATACAAACTTCCACAAGCTAAAACACTACAAACTTGTGGAAAATAATAAATTGACATAACAAAACAAAAGCAAATAACAATACACACAATTGGTGAAAAGGAATTAACAAGTTGAAAAGTGAAAATTTGAAATTAAGAGCAAGTCCTATTTTAACTTGTCAAAACACAAGTCACCACACACATAAACAACATAAACAAACATGCTTATTTTACGTCGTAAGTTCGACGCCTTTATTGTGCGAGCACTAGTAACCTCCTCTCGTCATGCCATGGTATTGCCACACCGCGCAAACCTAAAGAAAGTGTCCTAAAAACCACACAATAAACGTTAGGAATACGAGACAACTTACAACAATACTTAAAAACAAGGAAAAACACACATATGTACAAGTATGGAAAGTAAACACATAACATGTACATGTGTCATACCCCAATTTTTGACCTAAGATACCACCTTACATTCACATGATTGCATAACTAACAGTTCAGACAGCATTAATCGGGTGTAGCAGTCATAGGTCAAAATTAGGGTTTCATCAGATTTTCATCTGATTCAAGAGACAATCAATTAGGGTTTGAGTTTTTCTCACCTCATTTGATCTATCTTGATCAAATCATCAGCCTCTGATCATCAGATACTCATTTCTTACACAGATCAATCAAGGATCGACCAATTAGGGTTTTGATCGGGCATGAGTATTCTCTGACTTTTTGAACAAGAAATAACTTTTTTGGATAGAGATTGGTCATTATATTTTAGATACAACATCTTGACCTAATTTCTGGATTCAAAACATCACAGAAGTTCACAGATTTCATCAGTCAATTTCTGAATCTGCACAGAAAAGTCAAACTTTGACTTTTGGTCAAATTTTTCAAAACAAAACTTTTTCCATCACCAAAATACTTCAAATGATCCATCATGATCATAAAAAATCAAAGAATTTGAAAAAAGTCAACAAAAAGCCAAAAGTTTTCGTACTTAGAAAAATTTCTAAGTGTTGAAATTTCTTATTTTTACCAAACTTCATGCCATTTTTTCACCTAGTTCCAATTTGAATTTGAAAAAACTCAAAACATAAAAGTTGTAGCTTGTGAAATAAGCTTTCCAAAATGTCCAAGAACTCACAAATCCATGGAGTCTAGCCATACTTTTGAAATTGAAACATAAGGCTCCATGAACTTGATTTTCAAAGTTCAAAACTTCACATTATAGGTCATTTTTTGGATTTCTTCTTTCTAGAAGCTTGCCACCTTGCCAAAATGAGATAAGAAATGATAAAAATCAGATGGGATAATTATGATAAGATTGGATCAAAGTTGGAAATTAACCATGGTTAAAAGAAGGAAGCTTCCTTTTGCATTTAATGCAAAAAAGACTTCCTTGCCCTCTAAGGCAAGTTTGAATTACCAATGCCAAATTGCTTGCCTAACATTTCAGAGACATCGGCCTATAAATAGAGGTATCATTCCATGATCAATAGACACCAAAGCAAATGCAAAATCATGCTTTCTCTTTACTTTCTTGAAAATCAAGCAATATAGTGCAAATTGAGAAACATTGCATTTTTGAAATTTAGCTAAAACCATGATGATCTTTGGTGTCAAACATGTTTCATGATCATTATCAAACTTGTGTATAACTTAAAATCAAACTGAAATCAAGCTAAAAACCAGTTTTCATTTTACATGTTTTCAAACTTATACAAGCTGCCTTAACAATCGAATTCCACTCTAAGCTTGATAAACTTGTGATCTAACTACTCTAACATCATCCATGTACCTCATGTACATGATCCAGATCATTGGCAAGAAACTGTAATTCCATTAACCCCAATTTCGAGTTTCATATTGAACTGACTGTAGGTTGACTTGGTTGGAAGGATTGAAGCAAGCTCGAGGCAAGCAGATCATTCACACAGCTTCCATACATGCCGATGAAGCTTAAATGATCCATAAACAAGCTCTGGAAACACTCTTGCATTGAATTCGATTCTCACTTTCACAGGTAAGAACACGAAATCCATTCTCATGATTCCTTGCATCAATTGAAAAAAACTCATGGCCGTTCTCTTTCTGCACCTAACACGATCAATAGCCCTAAAAAAAAATCCAAGAATCATCAAACATACATCATTTAATTTGAATTTTTCAGTTTAGGGTTCATAGTGTTCTTCGAAACCTAAATCGTTCTGGGCTTAAAATAAATACAATTAACAAGTACCATCGTGTTCGTGATGAAAAACCGAGCAAATTTCGTTTTTACATCATTGAATTTCGTTGAGAAACGAAGATTGTAGCTGGAGTTGAGCAATCTGAAGATCAAAATGAAGAACCCAGGATGCGCGCGTGTTCTTCATTGTTTTCAAAATTTGAATTTTTAAATTTCCAATCTCTCATTTACACGTGTTCTAGCCCACTAAACACATAAACGCGTTTGGCTCAGTTGTAGCCTCCTTGCTCTTAGTCTTCTCTGACACGTGTCCCACCCTTTGGTCATGGGTTCAACTCCCATCAAGACCATTTCTTTTTATAACTTTCTAATTTTTCATGTTTTTTTACAAAACTTTCACAAATTTTTTGACCAATCAAAACTTCTCATTTTGAGATGATTTTTTAAACACTTGTCAATAAATATATCTATTTTATGATAGTGCAAAAATTTTCAGAAAAAACTTTCATCTGATTAAATTTTAATCGAGCCGAAAATGACGTCCTGAACAATTTTTCAAACCTCCTTTTAAGGTGAAATATTCAAGTTTTCGACTTCCGATTCTTTTCAAAACTTTTCATAAATGAACCTCACATTTCAAAACACTTTTCAAAAATCATTTTTCAAAGCATTTCATCAAAGCTTACATCTTTTTACCACGATCGATCCGATTTAAACGATTAAATCAAATTCGTTCTCTCTCGAATTTCTCAATCGATCATGGGCCACCCTTATGGTGTAAGTCCCAAACCTTTTATGTACATACTTAGTTTTACTTGTACATATTCATATCATCATTGTCAATATTCAAACATAAACAAATTTTTTCGTTTGTTTTCATTCGTTTGTTTATACACCGATACCATTGGTATTGAAAGGAGAAGAATTCCCTGTGAAACTGCTTTTAAACCAATGGGCCTCCCTTATGGTGTAAGTCCCAACCCCCCTATGTACATCCATCTTTGTCTGTACATAAATACTCGTTCGTGTACATATTCATTTCCTTGTACACAGTTCAAGCTTGTAAATAATCAAGTTACGCTCGTTTTAAACGTTCGTTTCACAGACACTTGTTTATATTTCATAAACTCTTGTAAATAAACATCATTGCATTGTTTATATTTCCTTCATAAACTCCTGTGAATACATATCACACACACACACACACACTTGTTTATATAACTGTCTAGTTATAACATAACAACTAGTCTAACCAATAGGTTCCCCACAATATTAGCCTCCTCTTGGGCTTTGTACAAGGTAACTCATTTCAACTGAGTTCAGCCTCCTCTTAGGCTTCATATAAGAAAACTCATTCATCTGAGTTTAGCCTCCGCTTAGGCTTCATATAAGACAACACTCCCCTGTTGAGTCAGCCTCCTCTTGGGCTTCGTTCAAAAGAACTCCTCATTGAGTTTAGCCTTCTCTTGGGCATCATACAAAGAAAGAGACAGGAAATCTCTTAACAGCCTCCTATTGGGCTTCCAATACAAAGAATCACCCGCGTTAGGATAGACCCCTGAGAGTATAATTTCCCGGTGAAATTGCTCTTAAATCCCAAAGGAGAAACTTTCCCAATCATAGAAATAGCAATTAAAACACACGAAACATATCAAACGTATTCATATATAAAGCTATAGATAACTATATATATTTAGGGTGCTCCATCTATTCCCTTTATATAACAAACCCCCTTACCCGGAATCTCCCCAATGCGTTGCGTCTAGTTTGCGCTAGTCGTTACGCATATCATAATCAATTGAGGGTATTAACAGCTTTCCCCTTTTTCATAATCATAATTTCTTGTGTTGAAAATAATAAAGCTTGATGCTCGCGGCATCTTTATAAACAAATCAAAAGAGTAAATTGTTTCGAGGCAGAGAATCTGAATTCATATTCGATTCCCTAGCACGTCACTTTTTAACGCGAACACATTAGAAGTATGACCTTTTGCATTACAATAAAAACAACTAGGTCTAAAAACATGATTCTTTTTATTGATATAAAAGTTATTTCTATCATAAGGCTTTTTATGATAATTTGCTACATGTTTTTTCTTTGATTCCTTATTGTTGAATATGTTAGTAATCTTTACGAATATAGTTGGACTTATATTAGGTATATCAAAATTATAAAATTCAAGTCCACATTTATTATTTGAAATTATTTGACTACTTGGCACATTATCCAAGTCAATTTCCCCATTTCCATATTTTTCAATGACTTGGTTTAATTTCATTTTTTTTAAATTCAAAATAAAAATAATTATTGCATGTTGGATTTTTTATTAAGTCTAACTCCACTTTTGTGATATTAACCTAACTTTCTAGATTTAAAGTAGTTTTTTTTTTAATTTGAAAATTTTCTAGAAAGTTTAAAAAATTCATGTAATTTACTAAAAGCACTCTGTAATTCATCATATGAAGGTCTATCATCAATTTCACAATCAGTAATCTCATGTTCTTATCACTTGAATGATGTGATGACATTAATGTCATGTTTGTTTGTTCTTTATATGTGCCTTTATGTGTTACTTCCAAATTATCCTAAATCTCATTGGCCATTTTGAAATTTGATACTCAGAAAAATTCATTTGCTCCTAATGTCGATGCAAGTATTGTATTTGTCTTCTTGTCGTACAACACTTTTTCTTCTAGTCATCGGTCCAACTTTTTACTTTTCGTTTTTATTCTTTGGTTATAATGGTTGTAGGAATGAAACTTCCATTTTCAATAGCATCTCATATTTCATCACTTTGTTCTTCTAAATACATCTTCGTACGTATTTTCTAGAAATCAAAATATTCACCACAAAACAATAGAGACTTGTTATTACTATCACCGTCTCTAAAAACTATATTTGTATTTGTGAAAGTCATTCTGGATCTTTACGAACATGTTACCTATAATCTGCTCTGATGCCAATTGTAAGTATTAGAGTGTACAATCTAAGAGGGGTGAAGTAGACGTGCTGGATTTTTCTTTTATTTTACGCAAGTTTCTTATGTTTTATTTTTCTAGAAACATGTGATGCATTGGTCTTTATTTAAAATGATATTATGCAAAAATTAATATGCTTAAATGTAAATGAACACACGAGACTTATACTAATTCCCCTTATCAATCAAGGGTACATCTAGTCCTTTCACACATGTTAGATCTTTGTACAAGCTTCACACCAAGACCTCTTATCTTCTAACATAACAAAGAAGCACACCACTTTCTTGATTTCACAAGCCTCAAACCTATGATGGACTTTTAATAATTCAAATTCAAAGAACCTTTTTTTCAACGGAGAAATTACCTCCATGATCCTTTAAGTTATTTAATTGTAACAGATTGATCCTTTATGTTGTTCTCCCTACATGTGGGTCCTTTATGTTAACTAACCCTTGCATCGTTGACCATCATTGGATCATATAATTAAATTTTCATAATTTTTTAGTGCATAAATTTTTTTTAAACTAATTAAAATGCGCGAAAAGGCAAAAATTAAATAAAAATAGTAAAACAGAAAATAAAATTCTCCTAAAATTACACGAAGTGTAAAACAAGAAGAAATATTTTTAGGAATTTTTTCATAATTTTTAGACCAAAAACAGATTTAATATGAATTTTAGAAGTTAAAATAAAATTAATATAACAAAATAAAACAACATAAAGGTCTATGATACATTTGTTAGTTAATATAAAGGACCCACATGACATTATAAGTAAGCTTTGTATTTGCTTGGATCAAGGATCTCTTGTCATACTATAAATTATTCAACTTTAGTTTATGTCATAAGTTCTTGCTAGTTTATTTTCTTCCAACTCTATTTTCTATCAAAGAGATGTAGAACTCAAGTCATCTGGTAGCTTTTTCTTTTATATAATTCAAGTAATTTATCTTCAATAAGGTTTCATATTTTCCAGTGCTATTGATTTTACTTTTATTGTTAAATATGCATGCTTGAGTAATGTTTGTTTAATTTATTGTTTATCTCACCATAAGTGAGTAGTCCATTAAGGACTAAGAGTCACGAGACTTGTCCCATGACATATTCTCTTTTATCCAAATGAATCGATTATGAGAAACATGAATCACATATTATTTTAGAGTCTGAATTTTCTAAAAACATGTCATTTACAAAAGTAAAGATAATACATGTATAGGCTCTTTTGTCGTCCGGATCGTTCGCCCAATCAGAATCACTATAGGCTGTTACTGACAGAGCTTGAGTAGTATTAGTAGGTGATAGAAGCAAGCCATGCGTAGAAGATCCACTAAGATATCTGAGTATGCATTTAACCATGCTCCAATGACTGTTTAAGGGGTTAGCCATGAACTGACAAGCTTTGTTCACATAGTAAGCAATATCTGGTCGTGTCAGAGTGATATACTGCAGGGCTCCAACAATTGATCTGCAAATGGAAGGATCTTGTATTTTATCTGTACCAAACCTGCTAGGTTTACAACTTCTAAGCATAAGAACAACTACACCATTTACTTCTTCCATGTTTACTCGACTCAACAGATCCCTTATATATTTAGTTTGAGTAAGAACAAGCGTGCCATTGTGCTGATATTTGACTTCAAGGCCAAGAAAATATTCTGGCCTGCCAAGTTTTTTCAAGGAAAATTCACTTTGAAGCTTGGATATAACTTTGTGAATTAACCGAGCAGAAGATCTTGTGACAAGTATATCATCCACGCAGACTGGAACATATAGAGTGACTCCTTGATGATTGTACATAAACAGGGAATGATCATATTTACTTGCCACAAACCCAAACTGAAAAAGTGTCTTGTGCAGCTTCTCCTACCAGGACCTGGGAGCCTGTTTAAGTCCATACAAGGCTCTATTTAATTTGAAGATAAGAAATTTGTTGGCAGGTTCGAAACTTGGTGGTTAACTCATGTAGACTTCTTCTTCAAGAGAACCATTCAAGAAAGCATTGTTAACATCAATTTGTTGAATATCCCATTGAAATATGAGCGTTAGAGTGAGTATAACTTTGATAGTAGCAGGTTTGATGATAGGATAAAATGTTTCATGATAATCAAAACTGTATTGTTGATTGAACCCTTTAACAACCAGTCTAGCTTTGTATTTATTGAGGGAGGCATTAAAATTTTCTTTCACCTTAAACACCCATTTGCATCCTATTGTCTTTCTGTGAAAAGGAAGAGTGGTGAGAGTCCAAGTATGTTTTTCCATTAGAGCATTGTACTCTTGTTGCATAGCTTCAAACCAATGAGGTTGTGAAAGAGCCTGTTTAACTGTGACAGGTTCAGAATGTGCTAGAAAGACTTTGGGTTTTAAAGAACCAGATTTGCCTCTGGTTACCATGGGATGATTATTGGTTGAAAGACCAGATTTTGGCACTGTGTCAAGCATGGAAGGAGATAGTTATGACTTAATGGACATAAGAGGAGAGTTACTGATGGCCTGTGTGGGCACATATACATGAGCAGACTGACTTAGGTCCAAGGAAGTTGCAGATTCAACAGACACAGAAGTATTGTTTTGACCATTAGAGATGTTTGTCAGAGTTTGAGGAGAATTGTCAGGTGAGGGCTGTTGTGTAGAGTTATCAGTACTGTTTTAAATGACAACATGATCTAATGAATCTAGAGACTGAGTAGGGCTAGACTGACAAGACTGACTAACTACAATATTTTCAAAAGTATTTATGCACACCATCAATCTATACATAGAAAGATCATTATCAAAACATGCAGTGCTTGACTGACTCGTGCCACCAGAAGGAAACAAGGAAGTAAAAGGGTATTTTGCTTCATCAAAGACAACATCCTTAGAGATATAAATATTTCCCTCTTTACTAAGGCATTTATGACCTTTATGCTGAGGAGATACACCTAAGTAAACACACTCAAAACTTCTGAGCTGGAATTTGTGCTTATTAAAAGGTCTAAGATGAGGGAAACAAAGACAACCAAAAACTCTTATGCCTTGATAATCAGGAATGGTGTTAAAAAGAGCATGAAATGGAGATGTGAATGCTGGAAAATTAGATGTGGGAAGTCTATTCAGAAGATACATTGCCTGAGTGAAACTGTGATCCCAGAATTCAACAGGAATATTAGCATGAGCCAAAATTTTTAAGCCCATCTCTACTATGCTTCTGTGTTTTCTTTCCACAGTGCCATTTTGATGTGAAGTGTGAGGACAGGTTAATCTGTGAATTATGCCTTTCTCACTCAAAATTTTTGTCAGAGGTCAAAGTTCTCCCCCAAAATCAGTCTGAACAACTTTTACTTGTACTTGAAACTGAGTTTGAACATAGACAAGAAATTAAGTGAAGCAACTTAAAGCTTCAGATTTTTGTTTTAGAAAATACACCTAAGTGTACTTGGTGTAAGTGTCAACAACAGCCATATAGTACAAATAGCCTTGACTAGAAGGATTGGAAGATGGTCCCAATAAGTCAACGTGCACAAGTTCAAAAGGTTTGGAATAAACAGTTTTGGGTAAAGGTGCATACAATCTGTGAGATTTGCCAGCATTACAAGAACTACAACAATCAATATTATCTTTATTGAATGAGGCAATATTACACAGTTTCAGTATAGACTTGAGATTTACAGAATTTGTATGTCATAACCTATTATGCCAAACAGACAATTAATGACAGACAAAATTTGCAAGAACTTGAGAATGATCTCTGGTGGACAAGCTAACAATATTTGCAGTTGGAGATTCCACTGACTGAGAGGAAAAACTATAGAGGCCACTAGTATCCATGAATCCTTCTAGAAGAACCTCCTTAGATACCTGAGATTTGATGAAACAAGTGTTAGCGTGAAACTCAAAAAACACATTATTATCTTGAGCAAACTTTGACACAGACAAAAGATTTCTAGTGATTTTGGGTACATGCAATATATGCTTCAAAACTAAGTTAGAGTGAGATAATGAAGGAGTCTTGATGTTAGCTAAGCCAACAGACTCAATTTTCAATCTTTGACCATTACCTACAAGAACTTTATTGACACTAGAATAACTTTGTTTATTTTGTAGTAAAGATCTATTATGAGTGAGATGATGAGTAGAACCTGAGTCTGCAAACCATGCTTGAGACTCTAAATCTGCTGGAACCTGTAGGCCATCTTGATGAGTAAGATATGCTGAAGCTTGGACTGAGTTGGCCGCTGGATCTTTCTTCTCACCCTTCACCTGTTCAGTGGACTCAGAGGCTTGATTCTTTGATTGTGCTGGCTCAAAGTTTTCATCATAACGATGCCAGTAGTCCATAGCAACATGGCTATATTTCCCACAAAGCTGACAAGTTGGTCTATTGCCAGAAGATGCAGAGGATATGGCTCTGCCACGACCTCTAATTCGAGAGTTACTTCTGCCTCGCTGATACTGAGAACCACCTATGGTGAATTTGGAGCTGAAATTGGCTTCAGATTGAGCAACATTTGTTGTGGCATTAGCAAGAGAAAGCTCTTGACGATATTTGTCAAGTTGAGCTTCTTGCACATACAACAGTGCCTCAATTTCATATAGTGTAGGAGGTTCCATCTTGCCATATACCATCATGATGGATTGTATTCCTCTGGTAAACCCTGTAAGATAGAGTCAATTTGATCGCGCTTAGAGATTGGTTCACCCACTGCCATAAGCGCATCTGCAATTGAACGAATGCGAAGCACAAACTCTGAAATTGAACGATTTGCTTTCTTGGTGACTTTCAGTTCAACATGAAGTTGATGAACCCTAACTTTCATGACCGCTGTGAAATATTGGTGTATTTTCTCCCATATTTGATATGAATGCTTGCAAGGAAGTACACGAGGAAGAACAGACTCGGAAATTATGGACAGAAGCCACGTGAACAAGGCTTGATCTTGAGTAATCCAAGCCTCATATTCATCAGAGTGAACATTGGCGCGACGATCCTCGTCGTTCTGGAACATTGCAGGAATCTGAGGATTAACTATAAATCGATGTAGTTTATGAGTAAGAATGATACCTTCAACCTGTTGATTCCGGAGAAGAAAGTTCTTCTCTTGCAGCTTGATGAAGAGTTTGGGCCCAAACAGTGTGTGATGGGACGCATCGTTGAGTGACGACGTCTGTGTCGTCATGTAGGGATGAAACTCCGAGTTTTTCGGTGATGCAACCATTGATGAAGCTTCTCTGAAGCAATGGAGCAAGAACGTGTAACAGAACTAGTTTGTTGAATCACAAAGAAAGATGTTGCAGCTTCTCAGCAAGAGCATGAGAATGATGAAACGAACAACAGAAGACGGTTTGGATCAGCAGCGATTGATACCATGTTAGGCTTATGACAATCTTGCATTATCAATGGAAGGGATGAAAACAAGATTGCTAGAAGTTTTGTAAAGAAAGAGTCAGAAGTTCTAGGACCAAAGGCTCAGAAGTTCTGAGACGAAAGAACCAAAAGTTCTGGAACAAGTGATTCTGAATTTCTATTACAAAAGGAGTTTTACATCATATCTATACACTCTCTCATAGCCACCTATATATAACCATAACTCTATGGATAAGATGGTTTACTAAGAGTGGAAAGAGATTGTAGCCTAATGATTCATAAGTCCATTATACAATAAACCATTAAGCCCATTATACAATAAACTATTAAGTCCAAATACACTAATATTTTGTTGTGATTTAGTGAAAGACACCCAATTTTTTCCATAGAATTGCCAAAAACAAGACTTTGTTTTTTTGTATGAAGCATAGACAATTAATCCAAACATCTTTTAAGTTAATTTTACTTTTATTCGTCAACTATTTGGTGTATCTACCTTCTCATAATTCCAAGAATAAAAATTGAAGAATATTCTATAATCAAGCTAATTATTGGCTAAAGTCCTAGCATGTGCAAATCTTACTACACGATGTCGCATTACAAATCTTACTACACGATGTCGTATTACAAATCTTAAACATTATCCTTTCTGAACGTATTAGAATATAGAGAGAAAGATAGTGTACAAAGTGGGAAACAAATTTTTTTTTAAAGAAAAGAAGTGAAAAGAGACAATTTTCTAAATCAAAACGTCAACAAATTTAACTTGATCACATTTGCTATCTTATGATAATAAATCACACACATGTCCTTGTTAAACCAAAATCATGACATTCAGAGACACTTACAAAGCTAGCTTGCCCAAAACCGTTATTCCTTGACCAAAATAGTTAAATATATCATTTAGACACATTTATAAACAACAACAGAATTTAAATTTATTGAATTATTGATGTATTTAATTATTATTTTATGTTAAATAAATCAACGATTTAAAAAATTTATTATTTTTTTTTGTTTCTTATAAATGTATCTTGAGGTGTATTAATCACTTATTTTTGATGATATGGGTACGTAGAAAACTTTTTGTGAATTACTAAGGTGGAAAAGACTCATTGGAACACAACCTTTTCAAGCTACTATATTATGTCCCACTAGCTAACCCAAACTTTAAATTTTCACTTGATGATATGATAGGACCCTTAATTGTTTTTTAGTCTTTTGGGGATATGATTTATCCACATGTTTTCAAATCTTAGTTAATGAGTAGTATATACTATATGTGTGTTAGTTAGGCTATAAATAATGTGTACCACAAGGGAAAAGAAACTTAAAGAATATATTTGCAAAAGTAAAATTCCTTGAAGTTTGATACATTGTCACACATTTTTGGAATGGAATAAAGAAAGTATTTGCATAGAATTAAAGAACGAAGGTTTTGTTACGACAAAGGAAGCTCCCATATCATAATTGAGAATTTTTCATCTATATAGTGAAATTTCTTTCATATTCTTGGTGAAAAATTAAAAATGCCCTTAAATTTCGTAAGTGCATTTACGAATTTATCTTGGAAATGGACTTCGTAAGTGCACTTACGAAATAAATCATAATAAGGTGAATTTGCAAGTGCACTTACGAACTCACCTTATTTTTAAAAAAAATTAGATGAATTCGTAAATGCACTTACGAATTCACCTTATTTTGGAAATTTGTAAGTGCAGTTACGAAGTCTGCGTGTTGTTTTAGAAAACACATAGAATAACCCTCAATACTCATTTCTATTCCAAATTTAAACTTTCTACTCTAAACCCTAACATTTCTACAACTTCAAACTCACTTCGTTCAAGTTCATCTTCTCTCTTCAACTCATTCTAACTCATTTCAACCCTCCAAAATCAAATTCAAGCTCAAATTTGTGTAAGTTTTCTTCAATTTTTTCTATTCAAAATATAAATTTGTATAAGATTATTAGATTAGGTTGTAGAAATTAAATAGTATATGAAGTAATAGTAGGTAAATGTAGTTTTATTGGATGAAAAAATATGAGGGTGTTTTGGGACTGATTTTTCTGGGGTTGGAACTCTCTGAACGAAGGTGTTTCGTAAGTGTATCTGCGAAGTGTCCCTGGAGGGACTTCGTAAGTGTACTTGAGAATTTACCAAGGATGGGTGAATTCGCAAGTGCACTTGTGAATTGTTGCCAGAGTTGTTTTTAAATTAGTAACCTAACAATTGTAATGATTTATTTCAGGAAAATGGAAGAGAACCAAAACCAGATGGCTCGTATGAGACATGGCAGGCAAAGCCAGACTGCGTCGGCTCGTCGAGAGCGAGAGCAAAGGGCAAGGGCATAAAGGGCACAACTAGAGATAGCTTCACCTTCGGCACCGTAACAAAGGAGTCGCCTCCATGAAGCGTCTACCTCTGGTGTACATGAGGAGCAGGTACCAGAGGTAGAGGTTCCGGAGAAAGAGGCCCAGGTGCCCAGGAAGCCGCAAACGTTGAGGTCTCCGATGACGATGTTGAGGAACATGCAGAGGTGGAGGATGATGGATATCCAAGAGGGCCATATGACACATCCCTCCTGATTTATTATTAGGATCATGCTGCCCATTATGTATGGGGTGGACAAGTATTATAATTTTTACGGTTCATGTTTATTTTTATGGTTCCTGCTCGTTATATTTCGTATTATAATTTTTATTCAAAAATACGGTTCTTGTTGATTTGTTTTCTTTGAATTCTCATGTTTCAGGAAAGGAAGGCTTTGAAACATATCAACCACTCCCGCAAAAAATTTGATCTCTATATTCCATAGGCTCGATGGCTCCACAATGTTGTCATTGGATCCAGTCTTGTTGGATTATTCGGTACTGGTTACGGTACCATTTGCACTGTCATGCATGGTGCTTTTGCTGAGAGATGACATAAGGAGACATCATCTTTCCACTTTTTAGTTGAGGAGTTGAAGATCACGCTTGATGATGTTGCCTGCTTGCTCCAACTACCTATCAGAGGTAGGTTACTCAACCATGTCAAGTTATCCAGAGCTGAGGCGGTTGACTGAATGGTTGAGCATCTAGGAGCAGATTCGGACAGGGTTGCTCAAGATCGCGATAACACAAACGGGGCGCATGTGAGATTCTCCTACCTAAAAGAGATATATGGGGAGCACCTCTGTGCAACAGCACTTGCAAAAATAACTGCACATGCAGTTGGGGAGTGTGTGGACGAGGATATTTTTGTTTAGTTTCACCGTGGTTGTGGCATCCAATGTTTTCTGATGTACCTGGTAGGCACGTCCGTCTTTGTGGACCCGAGTGACCACTACACCGATGTGGCATACCTTAGATATTTTATGGACCTGTCTACAGTTTGTGACTGGAACTGGGGTGTCGTTGTTCTGACCTACCTCTACCAGAAGCTGAATGAAGCTTTTAGATGGGGGGCGAGGGCGCTCACTGGCTCGTGTACACTCCTGACGGTACTTTTTTATTTTAACGATAAATTTTTATTAATTTTAATTTATTTGTACTTACACATTATGTTTTTGTTTATGCAGAGTTGAATTATCTCATACTTTCACCGCATCCATGGTTACACCGAAGATCCCGACTATCAGGCCGCCATGCCAAGGGATTCCAACTTTATTCTCAACAGGAGCAACCAAAATTTGCTTCCTTATCGGGTGTTCCTTGATCGTACTGCTTATGACGATATTAATTAGACTCCATTTGTGGACTATAGGGAGGTTGTGGCATTCGATCTTATTTCATTATACTCTGGGTGACTAGCTTGTGGGTCTAACATGATGGTCAGGTATCTGCCAGAGCGGTGTATGCGCCAGTTTGGCTATGTGTAGATCATACCTAGATCTCTTTTTCAGGGTGCTCCGACACCATGACACAACGGACTCTCAATGACGTCTTCCAGGATTGGAATAATCATGTGGTGCCATAGGAGCATCTGATGATGTGGGCACCCAGATGTGACATTGTGTTGAGAGTTACGTGACATGGTTCTTTAGAGTCTCACACACTTTCATGACATCGGATGGTCTTGGAGATCCACCGAGACCCGCACACGAGGAGCTCCTGGAGAACGAGCAGGCCTAGGATGACCATGCCATTGATCTAGTGCCCATCTATCAGCGTATCCACCAACTTGGACAAGAGGCGTTGGATGCAAGAATTATGGATGAGGGAGGTCCCGATGCGGTTGTCGTGATGCAGAGGATCGTCACTGAGGCAGAGCGTGCAACACATTACCGGAGGCAGAGGAGGGCGCGGGGGGTTAGGATTAGGCATACACAGTAGCCTTTATGTTTTGTTCTTTAATTTTTTTAATAATTTGATTGAATTTACTTTCGAAACAATTTTTGTAATTTGATATTTATGACTACTTTTCTTCCATTACATAGTAATATTTAGTTGGTTTGCATATATAAAATGTGATTTATTTGAATTTATGAAAACTGGCATATAATGCAATTTATAGTGAAAATAATTGTAGTTTTAAATATCTTTTAACACATTCAGGAAATGTTTCGTAAGTGCACTTACGAATTGACATTTCTGGGTGAATTTGTAAGTGCACTTACGAAGTAAGCTTATTTTTTTCAAATCAAGCGTTTAAAATAATAACACGTACAAAATAAGGTGAATTCGTAAATGCATTTATGAATTCATCCAAAAATGTTAATTTATAAATATAAATTCAATTTCATCCAATAAAATGAATTCATAAGTGCACTTACAAAAGATATTTTTAATTTTTTAAGATTGTGAGAGAAAACTATTAGATATGTGAAGAAATTCTGATAGCTAAAAAGTAAAAGTTGAGCTAGTTAAAATATGTGTGGCTACATGATGTTGCAACTAAATTTTGAGTCCACATTCAGTTGAGAGGAAAGTTATTTACATATAGCCACATATTATATTTCTATTTATATATCACATACCACAACCGTAAAAAAGAAAAGAAAAGATATGTGGTGTTCCTTTGTGTGGGCTATCATTGTTCACATAGCACTTTAACTTAACCCCACTAATTTTATTCCTTTCAAATCATAGATAAAGTTCCAATTCTAACCCCAAAATAATGTGTGGTTTTTGCTAGTTTTGTCATTTGTGGATTGTCAATAGATCTCATGCCAATTTAAGTCGAAATTTTCTTTTTACGGTTGACAATAAATACATACGAGAAATATTGATGGAAAAAGGAAAAATCAAAGTGTACTCCCTTTGTACCAATTTATAAACACAAAAATGCTCATTTTTCTTGTAACAAATTATATAAAAAAAAACATCAAATTTATATCATTTAATTATTTTATTTTAATATTTATCTTTTACAAAATAAATTGAATCTACATTATATTTAATTTAGTTTAGTTTTATTTTTTCTATAAACAACAACTAATTAAAATTATTTTTACATCTTTTTCTAAAATATTTCTTTTAAGAACTAAAATTTAATTTTTTTTAATAAATTTAAAATATTTATTTTATACATATAAATGGATACGAAGTAATACACGTGTTTTGAAAGATGTTTTAAAAAGAATGTAAGTGAATTTCATAAATGGTGGTTTGGAGTGGTGGTACGGTAAGATTCTCTCAATTGATAACGGCTAGTTTTTCAAGCGATAACGGCTAGTTTCTTCAATTTTCGGACACCTTCTCTTCTCTCTTCTATCTCTTACTTCTTCTCCCTCTTCCAATGGAAGCTGCCTTTCTCTTCCCGGAAACCTGCTCTTCTCCCATATCTAAACCAACTCCAAATACCTTGAGGCTGGTTCAAAACATCAAATCCTTGCTTCAGTGGTTTCGAATAATGTATGTGATATACCATTGCGCCAGTTGCCTACTCCTTGTCTCAAGGGTGACCGCTTGGCTATTACAATTCCGGAAGATGAGTACAAACTGGGGGTGGAGGCTTGCAAGCATCACCTTCATGGTAGAATTATTTGGTCAAAAGGGTTTGTACCTTTAACTATTGTCAATCTAAGAACAAAACTCTTGGAACTCTGGCCTTCTCTAGATAAATGGGGAATCACATCTTTGGGCAAGGGATTCTTCGAATTTTCCTTTTCGTCGCTTGAAGATGTCCATCGTGTTCGCTCTGTCAGTGCTTGGAACCTCCCTCAAGGGGAGTTGAAGCTATCTCCTTGGACTAGAGATTTTGTCCCATCAACGATTAGGCAAACGTCGGCGCAGGTTTGGCTGAGGATCCATGGCTTGTCTTAAGAATATTGGCGTTCTCGCATACTTTTTGCTATTGCAAGTAGTATTAGTACCCAAATCTGCATAGACTCAGCTTCTGATAAATGTGCTTTTGAAAGGTCGTTCGGTCATTTTATTCGAGTTCTGTTGGACCTGGATCTTACTAAAGAGCTTAATTACAAAATCCTGGTGAAACGAGTGGGTTTTGCGTTCTTTGTAGACATTGAATACGAAAAACTTCCATATTTTTGCAAGTTTTGCTTTTGTATTGGACACTCAATCCACAACTATAAAAGGAAAGATTTGGTCGGCAACAAAGACAAAGACCAAGATAAAAGAAAACCTAAATTGGTTAAGGTCTCAGAAAAAGAACCCGAGGTGGTTGCATTGCAGGTAAATCCAGTAGACAACTCAACTTCTCAAATAGAGAGCCAGAAGGTTAGGCCTGGGCTAGTTTTGGAAAATAGAGTCCCAGATATTTCTCACAATATTCGTGATGCAAACTTAGTTGGTATAAATCCAATTGATGTCAATTGCGAGTCCTCGCCTAATGAAGAAAACAAATTGGAAAATGAGTACATAGATGTAACACAAATGGTTGAGTTGGTTCCTGAGACACAAATTAACCCTGGACATAAGAAATAGGTCAAAGACTTTCTGAACCAAGCAGGGGACAACATGGCAGACTTTGAAAGATATGAGGATAATGGAGTCGATTTTCTATCTGAAATGGACTTCAAGTTGGTGTCTTCAAGAAAAAAAAGAAACAAAAAATCACGATCTCTGGACAATACTAGACCTTAGTCTAGTCAATTTATCAAAATCTTATGATTTTCCTCTATTGGAACATTAGAGGTATTGCCAATAATGCTTCTAGGTATTGGAACATTAGAGGTATTGATACTAATAATCTTATTCATCTTCCAACTCTCGGTAGTTTTTCACTTGGTGTAATGGCAGGAGAGGTAGACATAGAATATAAAAATGTTTAGATCGAGTCATTTGTAACATGCCTATAATTGATGTTTGCAGTTCTGCTATTTGCAACACTTTTTCGAAAGTAAATCGGATCACTTCCCTATCATGCTTTATATTAACTTTGAGAATGTTAAATTTAAGAGTCAATTTAAATTCTTCAAAATGTGGACTTAGAGAGAGGATTGTGCTAGAATTATGGTTGAAACTTGGAAAACTAAGTTTTATGGTTGTCCAATGTATATTCTTGATAGGAAACTCAAGCTTCTCAAAGCCAATCTTAAAGAGTGGAATAAGTCCACTTTTGGTAATGTTCAAGATAAAGTAAAAGTTGCTGGAAAAAAACTTGTTGACATTCAATCTGAGATAAATGACAGTGGTTACAATGATATTTTACATGATATAGAGGCCTCTGCCCAATTTGATCTTAACACGGCCCTTAACATAGAGGAGGAGTTGCAGAAAGAAAAAGCTAAAATCAATTGGCATAAGAATGGTGATACAAATACCAAATGTTTCCACACTTATGCCAAGCTTAGAGTGGAAAACTAAGTTAATTTCTTCAATGGTTATTAATGGATTAGTTGAAACTAATCATGACATATTGGAACAACATATTGAATCTTATTTCAAAAATATTTTTAACTCGGATGTGGTTGTGTAGGATTTCGAGTTAGTCCAAAATGCCATTCCAAATCTTGTCAATGCTCAAACTAATGACATGCTCAGCATGGTCCCCATCCCGAGGGGGGTGCTCAATGCTGTCATGAGCCTTAAAGTGGATTCAACTCCTGTTCCTGATGGATTTTGTCCTATTTTCTACCAAACCTATTGGGAAATGATTAACCATGATATTGTCAATGTTGTTTCTCAAATTTTTCTGCAGGGATGGATTTTACCAAACTACAATGCCAACATCATTGTGATCATTCCAAAAATTAAGGAGGCTAACAAGTTAGAGCAGTTCAGAACCATAGCTTTAGCTAATTTCAAATATAAATTAATCTTTAAAATTCTTGCTGACAGGCTTGCTTCCATTCTTCCTTCCATTATCTCTAATGAACAAAAAGGTTTTGTGAAAGGTCATAGCATTAAGGATGACATTTGTTTAACTTCTGACGTCACTAATATTTTAACCAATAAAAGTTTCAGTGGCAATGTGGCTCTCAAGATCGATATCTCCAAAGCTTTTGATACCCTAAATTGGAATTTTTTTAATAAAAACTTTAGAATTCTTTGGCTTCTGCAGGAAATTCTGTGATTGGATTCTAACCATTCTTAAATATGCTAAGTTATCCATAGGTCTTAATGGAAAAAATAGGCTATTTTGCTTGTTCAAATGGGGTTAGACAAGGCGACCCACTTTCTCCACTTCTCTTTTGTATTGTCGAAGAAGTCTTAAGAAGAAGCATCACAGGTCTTATGAACACTAATAAATTGAATCTTATTCAAGCTAGCCATAACTTTAGATTTCCCTCTCACACTTTGTTTGCTGATGATATCATGATCTTCTGCAGGGGAGATTGCAAATCCATCAATTCAGTATCTGTTCTTATAAAGGATTATGCTGCTTGCTCTGGCCAATTATGTAACTTATCCAAATCTTTGATCTATGAAGGTGGGATGTCAAATAACAGACATGAGAACCTTGTAGAGATTATTGGTTTTACTAAAGCCTACCCTCCTTGTACCCTCCCTTCATATATCTGGGTGTTCCCATCTTTGTTGGAAGTCCCAAAGTGTGTCATTTTTTTGCCTATGGCAGATAACATTAGGCTCAGACTTGCTTCTTGGAAGGCTCACCTCCTCTCCATGGCTGGGCAGATTCTCCTTGTTAAATACTTTATTCTTAGTAGGATGGTGCACTGCATCTCTATTTACAACTGGCCTTCGAGCATAATTAAAAGCATTGAGAGATAGATGCGCAATTTTGTTTGGAGTGGCAACATGGACAAGAAAAAACTTGTCATTGTCTCTTGGCGTACTTTTGCACCCCAAAATTTACCCTCTTGATTTAGGCTTATGTTTTATCATAAACATAATATTGCATTGCATTCATACATTGTGATAGGATCAAAGTTCTTTGGGTTCTCAAGCCTCTACAGTCTATGGAGGTTGATTGTGTTAACATTTTGTTCTAAGGGAGTCTCAGGCTCTCATGTCTTTGGATATTTCAAGTTACAATGATTTATTATATCTCAATACATCTAATTTGTCTCATTTATTCCTCAAGAGTTGAAGTTTTGCAAAAAATTGATGAGGAATTCATCTGTGTCATTCATTTGATGAAATTAGGGTTTTGGCCCACTGTGAAGTTTGAAGTTTGGATGAGTCAATTTCTTGAAGTATCATCTTCCTATTATCATTTGAGTTATCATGGTTCAAATAATTACTCAATACATTCAGAATATTTAGGTTTGAAGCTTGATTGACTGTCTCCTACCACAAGGTGCAAAATTAGGGTTTTGGATATAATCAGGATTTCTTCAGAGTTTTCACTCAAACTTTATTTCATGTGTTTCTATATGTTGTTGGGCATCCATGGTTGAAATATTGAGTTTAAATTTTGATTGGAAGCAAGTCAATTGATCACAAGGGGAAAAATGGTCATTTTGGTCAAAATCAGTCAAAGTCAGGAGTTGACCAAGTGGACTTTTGGTCAACCATCAATTCAAATATCCTCTTTTAATATTTCATGATCAAATTCACCATTGAATCAAGAGAATTGAAGAAAATAGGGTTAACTTGTTCTTGAAGTTATTTGAAGTTTGAAATTTTTTAAGTGTCCATCCTATAGAACTTTGACATGTCTTAACTTTCTCAATTTTTATCCAATGGTTGCATACCATACATTTTTGGAAAGCTTGGGAAAAATTCTACAAGTTTGTCATTCTGTAAAATTTCTCAAAAATGCACCATTTGAAAGATATTTGAGTTTAAAGCTTTATGCACAAGGTATGCAAAATTGTTGGCCAGGCTTGCCTTCCCTTGCCAGGCACGAGTGACATTTCAACAAACAGGTGGTGTGCCAAATTTCCAAGCCTATTTCTTTATCCTCAAGCATCAATTCTGAAAATTGAAATATGCATCATGTAGATGCCCATGAGAGCTCTTCATCAAGCTTGGAATCATCCATTTTGGCCAAGTATCCATCAAGATATGGATCCTCTAAGTCGTCTCCTCAAAACGGATTGCCATGAATGCCATGCAAGCCCATGCGCGCGTAGAATTTGTAGTGTCATGGATTGTTTTTTTGCAACTTGTCTTGGTCATATCTCATTCAATATTCCACCATTTTTCATGAACCGAAGCCCATGGTGAACCTCATTGAGAGATCTTTTGATAGGCTCCAAAAGGCCAAGAAATACACGAGACAATTGTGAGAAATTTGGATCACAAGTAAGGTAATTGGGCTATAATTTGAAATATTCAATTTTTGGCAAAACTCAGTTTCCATCCATTCCTTTCGCCGCCCCAAGTCAATTCTATTATTCATTTGAAGTGTACCTAATCCCATAATGCCAACAAATTCGGTCTTATGTGCACTTGTACTTGGTTGTACATAAAATTCTCAAACTTGCTCATTTGGACAAAACACCAACACTCTTTATTTAAAAGGAATCAGGGGTTGAGATTAAAAGGATCAAAATCTGAGAATAAAAGGCTTCAAAAGCAAGTGGAACCACGAGAGAAGGACGAGCCATTTCCATGCTTGCAAGTGACACTCTCATAAGAGCAAATGTTCAGATTGGACTTAGAACTCTTTCTCAAGGCCCATTTATTTTTCTAAACTCTTTTTCATACTCTATATAAGCTGAAGCAAGCCTCATTTCACTCTATCCATGCTCACAAACCCTAAATTTCAAATCTGAACACAAAAACTCCATAATTGCATTTTTCTTAAATTCTCAAGTTTCAACCGTGCATTTGGAGATTTTCTTCTTTATTCTTCATCCTCAAGACTCAAGGAAGGAAAAGCAAGTATTGAAACTCAGTTGGAGTGAAGGAGGCAGTAGATTACGATTTGCATTTAAGGTAAAAAACTTGAACTTTGATTCTTGAAATGTAGCCATTCATTAGTGTGTTTGAGCTTAGATTCATGTTAATTGATGTTGTTTGAATAATTCTGGAGCTTTACAACTTCCAATTTGATGAAATATGCATGATTGAAGTTTTTGAAAATTTGAATATGGATGTTTTTTGCACTTTTCGTGGTGTGATTTCTTGATGTATAGTTACTTATTTTGAGATTCACGAATTGCATGATGTTCCTTGCCATGAGATCTTTAAAATGAGCTTTGAATCAAAAAAATTGGTTGAGAATGGAGAAAGATATAAGGTCTAGAAGTTTGAGGTGTGGACTGCACGAAATAAGCATGTTAGGGCTGCTAGAGGTTAGGGATGAAGTGAGGTGTCGCTTCCTGATTCGTCCATTTGAATTTTCATGCATTTTTTTATTTATATTTTTCATCTGATTTTATTTTATGCTCAAAATATTTTCAAAACTTATAGAAAAAATATCATAGGTTCTTTTCAGTCTCTAATACTTTGTAGAATTTTTCTGAAATTTTTAAAAATGTTTTGATTGGTCAAATAAATTCAGAGATTAATATATTTTGATTTGATTAATTTTTATCTAATTTTCTTGTAAATTCTTGTAAACATATTTTTCCATGATAAACAATTCTACACAAATTATTTTGAGCCTTTTGATTGGTTTATGATGAGTCCATGATTTTTATTTGATTATTTTCAAATTTTTGCATAATTAAATAAATTCATGCATTATATTTATTTCATGCATATTTATCATTATTAAAATATTTTTCTTCATACCAAAATTGCATAAAAAATATTTTGCATCATTTTATTCATGTGGGTTGCATTTCTAAATTTCATTTCATATTGTTTGCATTTTTTGAATAATTAAATAAATTCGTGCATTATGTTGCATTTTATGTATTTTGATTGCCATTAAAATTATTTTACCTCATATAAAAATTGTATAAAAAATATTTTAAACCATTTTATTCATGTATAATACATTTCTAAATTTTATTTCATGACATTTATGTTGCTGCGGTATAGTGGCAAGCAAATAGTTGGTATTATTTTTACCGGGTGATATATACCGGTTAGGTTATATCGTATCGTGTCCACGAAGATTGGTTATTGATTCGTCGTTCGACAATTCTACCGTTAATGAGTTTGAGATTAAAAAAAATGAAAATAAAAGACAAAAAGTAAATGAACAAAAAGTATAAAAGATAGACAGCTTGTCTGGAACGAATGTAAACTACCCGTCACACACTTAAATCTACCACCCATGTCATACTCGGCCTACGTTACTCGTCTGTGTCATCACATACCTCTCACAACCTTGGCTATTTCTAACCCAAATTGAGAATCCTCCTAAATCATCTCAATAGCCATGTTTGGCCTATCTCAACAACACAGGAGTCAACTGCGTTACCTCCATAACCATCTCTAGCATACTTCACCAACGCAGAGGCATTAAGTTCAGATACTCTATAGTGAATGTTAGATCTAAATCCATTTCTAGTATTCAGAAACTAACAGATAACTATCCTAGGTAAGAATCTAAGCAATCTATCTCTAGTAAAGCTCAAACCCCTAACATAAAGTAAAAACCCAAGATAACTACCAACACAAATTCGTAAAGCAAGCTTTATATAACAACAAGGGCGATAAATATACAAGAGTTATGAGTAGAAATACATACAAATCCAACAAAAGAGAAATACACAAAGAGGAGAAGAGATAAACCACAAATCTACACTGGTTGTCAAAGTCAATCGAAGAGCAATTCACCTCCAATCATCCA